>CM065396.1:390000-625000 GCA_033060915.1 Euryodendron excelsum
GGATTAGACTTGAAAAATTGAGTTGACTTAGAATATGTCCATATTGACTTGAACAAAAGTCTGGAAGGACTGGAGACTGCTGAGCGGGCAAAAATGGGGTGCTTATAGCTGCTCCTCTTTTTTTGTCTTTGCTTGACGAAGACAGAAAATGATAGAGTAAGAGTCCCATGTTGACCGTGAGACGGTCGGAGAGACAGACTTTGGAAATTTTCGAAAACGGGAGTTTGAAAATGGATATTGGGCCCAAAAGGCCATTGAAATCGAGTTTCGGCGGGAAAAAGGGCCAAACTGCCTGGAATTTGGAACTAGCGCCACTAGCAGTGGCGCCTTTGGTAGAATTGGCTTGGCACCACTATTAGGATCAAAACCAGCAAACAACTAGTTCGACATTCTCGCGGAAGTTGAAGAGTTTTTGAAAAATCGAGAGTCTTCGTGAGGAAACCGACTTGGATATTGAAGGAGCACCTCTTAGGGATCACGCGGGATTACCGGAACTAAACACTGTTGCTGGAGAAGTCGCCGGAAAGGAAGATTTGGCCGGAGAACACCAAGAGGTGAGTTTTTGATTTTATTTTGATTTTAATGTGTAAAATCCCATTTGAACCATGTGAATAGTGAAAATTAATGTTTCAATATGTTTTGAACACTGTGCTGAAGTTATTTTTGCATTTCGGTACTTGTTTGATTGAATTTGAGTAAGTTTACGTGATTATGTGAAGAGGGTTTCTGCAAGAATTGGGGGTTTATCTCTACAGCTTTGGGCATTGAGCTTTTAGGCTAGATTTTTATACCGTGTGCCTTAGAAAAATGCATTTAACAGCCGTGTGAAGTTTCGTGATTTTTTGAAAACTTTTTCAATTTTTGATTTTTTGAAAAATAGAAAAATACTTAGAAAAAAAGAAAAAATAGAGAAAATTGCGAAATTGTTGAAATTATTAGAGTTAAAAATTTAGAAAAATGTAGGAGTATCTTAGAAAACATTTGAAATGATTTTGAGAAATTTTAGGATAACTTTAAAAAATATTGATTTGTTGAAAAAGAAAACAAGTCTTTTGAAAAGTTTGAAAATTTGAAAAGTGCGTGCAGGTGTTGGTGCTATGTGATTGTGATGATGTAGAGTGCATGGTTTGTGTTGATGTCGTGGGCATTGTAGGGACCATTTTTAAACAAAATTTTGTCAAAATTTTTATAAATTAGGGAAAGACTTAGAAAAGGTTTTGAATAAAATCTTTTTGAAGGAAAAGACAGAAAACCCTTGAAATTTCACTTGAAGTTGGAAAATCAAAAGGTGTAAGAAATTGATTTTGACTTGGAAAAATTTTAAAATCAAAATGTTTAGGAAATTCATTTTGACTTAGAAGACTAGATTTTTGAAGACAAACAAAAAGATTTGGAATTTGACAGAAATTTTTGAACAAGAATTTTTTTATCCAAACCTTGAAAACTTTTTAAGGAAGAATTTTTGGAAAACCTAGAATATTGGTTGGAATAGACACAAGATTAGAAAAGCTCTAAGATGGGCTGAGGAACTTTGAGATTTGATTTTAAAGAATTTTAGACTACGACTCCTAGAATGGATTTTTGGGAAAAAAACATTTTAGAATTTCGGGAATTAATTTTGAACTTCAAGGGAATTAGAAAGTCTTTTGAAAATGAATCTTTGGAGGAAAAAAGTTTTTGAAAATTTGGAGAAAGGATTAAAAAACCCTTCGAGAAGTTGAATTGAAGAAACTTTTCGAGAGTTGAGCTTTGAAAACCTTTTGAATCGGCTAGAGCAAGATCCATTGACAGCTGTGTCATCATTTTTTTTTACTCATGCTTTTATCTTTGATTATTAGTATTATTATTCTTATTATTATTTCTTATCTGCATATACCGTATATTAACACTTCTTACCTTGGCTTACCTTTTCAGGATGGTAGATGCGAGCAATGATGGTTTCGAGAGGAGACGCTGCTTCGCGAAGGCGGCTCAGACGGATTCCATCAGTGGTTCCAGTCGATCCAGGGGTAGCTGGCGATCTACTAGACATGCATCATCTAGTCAGAGCGGTCGGGGGAGTAGACCACCTGTCGACCCCTTTCTTTCGGTTGAGTAGGCCTTTGAGGAGGAGATTAGTGCAAAGGAGGAGGTACCGGGTCTTGGCGATTAGGTGACTAGTTACGATAGAGCCTCCATCCAGCAGAGATAAACAGATGTTGAGTTGGGCAACTTGGAGGTACTAGATATTCCACCGCTGGGGGATCTTGCCTATCATCCCAGTGTGTATTCTAGACAGCATTTGCCCCTTCCGTGGGTACACACAGCTTTTAGAGGGGCTATTCATTAGGTCTTTGTGACCATGCAGCGAGTGGCTCCATCCTACCGTGCTTTCTTGGCTGAGATTGGGTTTGGGGGGTTTCATAGGATTACAAGCTAACCACCTAAACCGACATCTGGTGTTGGCCCTTATCGAGAGATGGTTTAGAGAGCCTAAGACTTTCCATTTTGTTGGCTTTGAGTTTGGTCCCACCCCCTTGGATTAGGCTATCATCACGAGACTTTCCTTCGTTGGTCGGCGGATCACCCTACAGCCAATCAGCAAGGCCGACGCATGTGTTTTGCTAGATTTGCCCCCTCCTGAGCGTTCTGCCTTCCCAGTCTCCTAGCTTAGTCGAGATGATAGTACTTTTGCTATTGAGCCACCACTTGCCCGACGAGACATCATGAGGCGATGACTTATTTTGTACATCATCTTCAGCTGCTTTTACAACAACAACAAGTTGCTTGTGCCTTTTCGGTTAGTGAGTATAGTAGCTGATCTTAAGGCTTTGTCTAAGCTAGATTGGGGATCCTTCTCTTTTGTCTACTTCCTTCGGTCGATGTGGGTTTGGACCTCCACTCGTTGGGGCAGCACAACTGGTTTCTGGCATTTTCTTGTCTGGTGGAGCTACGAGTACCTGCCTATTTGTTGTCCTACAGTTATTAAGGATGAGCTCTATCCTTGCGCTTTGAGGGGGGCTCATGACCGGGTAGCCCAGCGATCAGAGATCACCGATTTCGTGACGCTTCGGGCTAACCTGGAGCTCATTGAGGCGAGGGACATGACTTGGCGTCCCTTTATTAGATCAGTTCATTATGAGACGGTGTGGTACTTAGTCCCATTATCCCTATTGAGGGCTTCCTTTCTCAGCGATGATTCTTGAGAGTCCTACCTGGGGGATCGGCACTGGCGCTAATTTTATGAGGACGTTCGATCAACAGGAGATCCACCGGAGTACATGTTTGGAGCCTTGGTGGAGGGTGTTCCTATTCCTTATTAGGAGCACCAGTTGGGTGCCGGTTTCCGGCTTCCTCCGAATACGGACTATGCTGCACATTTCGGGGCTTATTTTGTTGGTGCTTTCACTCGGTTTGAGGTTGTAGTCGGTTGATACATTGTTGGCCAGGAGGTGGTTGACTTGTGATGCCGTGCCGGGGGGTACATGCCCCAGGTTGAGTTTACTACTGTGAGAGACTAAAGCGATCGATACCAGACAGAGCAAGATCAAGACCAGGCAGAGGTAGCTTCCTTGACAACTCGGTTAGCTCAGATGGGAGGTGGCGGGGTATGTTGTCCTTTCCCTTCTTCTTCTTTTTGCTCTGCTATTGGTTAGTTATTCTTTTGCCCTGCTAATTTTGGTTTTGTCTTCTTTGCAGGACACTGGTGCTTCTAGTAGCTATCCACCTCTTCCAGATCCAGGTTTTGGAGATTTCCATCCCGAGGATATTGACTTTGATCTTTGATGGATGCTCCTAGTGGAGACCCTGATCTTCTTTTGCCCCTATCTTATGTCAGACAACTTTATTTTTGTAGGTTTTGCATAGAGTTAGATGTATAGACATGCATAGATATTTGTGATTTTACAGCTAAGTATATGATCAGATGCATGTGTAGAGACGATGATGATGTATATTTATTACATAAGTTGACATTGAATTGTATTGGTGACTTTTGTTTCTATAGGGAGTTATATCCTATGTATGCAAAGTTCATGCCACTTTTTTTTTTTTGTTTTTTTAACTTATGAAAATGTATGCACATATTAGAAATATACTAGCTAACAGAATGACAAGGGGTGTTGTCGAACTTGTTATCTTTGGAATGGTAACTTCTTCCTTTTCGAGGGCCTAGCCTCTTTTTTGGCTCAACCTTACCTTGACTGGATGATAGCACTTCGTACCTTTCTCAACCTTTTGACCACCTCTGATTCTCTACCTTGGGGTTAGAGTATAGGATTATTGGGCTGAAACGATCAACTCTCGGGGCTTCGGCAATAGCTTACTGGACTTTTAGCAGAACGATAGATGACCAATTTTTCAATCTGAGGAGACTTTGCTTTAGCACCGTAATGTAGGTTAGGTTATGGGGTTTTCGAAACAACGGGATATATAGGCTCAAATTCAATGTTGTTTTCAGCAAGGTTTAAATCCATACTGTCCTTGACTATTTTTCTTTCCAGTAGGGGCATCCTTCTTTAGCCTCGGCAGCGTGTCTAGCTTGTTTAGATCAAGCAATCCATTTTCAATCATAATAGACTTCAATAGGGTTGTAATGTAGGCCATGGTTTCGGGTTTTGCAAGAAAGGGGTAAAGGCTCAAACCTATTGTTTCTACAGGGCTTCTTTATAACCTAGGATCACCTTCAAATTTCCTCCTTGCTCTTACTATATACTTCTCAGGGTAAAAATGCCACTTTTCTTTCAACCTTTCAGTATGCTTTTTGAGATCAACATGACTCTCTTCTTTTTCGGCCTTCTTATTATACTTTTCAAGAATGCTCAATCATGGTTTTCTTCAAGTCTTTCCTTAGATAGTTTTCTT
Source organism: Euryodendron excelsum (assembly GCA_033060915.1). Taxonomy (NCBI): domain Eukaryota; kingdom Viridiplantae; phylum Streptophyta; class Magnoliopsida; order Ericales; family Pentaphylacaceae; genus Euryodendron; species Euryodendron excelsum. The sequence goes on from CM065396.1 coordinate 394,843, forward strand.
TCTTCTTTTTTATTTTTTCGGCCTCTTGCCCCTTGGCAACTCTTTTCCTTTGTTTGTTTCTTTTTTATTTTATTTTATTTTTATCTCTTTTCTTTCTTTTTATGAAACAAACAATTCCACAGCCCTTTTTTCCTTAGACCTTTTCCTGAGCAGTTCAATCTAACCCCATGTGGGCGGTGATCCCTAGGCTAAGGTTTTTTTTCGAAAAAGATAAATGGTTCAATGAGTTTGGCAAGGGGTCACTTTTGACTATATGGGAAATGAAACGAGAGCCTCTCTTCACTTTGAACTCAATTACTTGATCCATAGAGCCTTCAATGTTGCCTTAGCATGATAGAAAATGGATACCATTCCTAGAGTTCTTGACTATTGCCTGCCCTAGTGTGGGGAGGACAGTCTTGGATCGGGGTTGACAAGAAAAACTTCGTTTGATGCGAGGCACTAGGGGCTAAGCAAGGGGAATATAAACACTTTTTTCTTTTATAAAGGGAAATGAAAAATGGCTCCTCTTCATCTCGATAATCTGGCCACACATCGCTTAGCTTTGGAGTCTTGCTAGTGTTGCCTCTAGGTAGTTTCCTCACTCATCCCTATCCTCTCTCTCTTTGGGAAGCTGATCATCTGGTGAGTGGTTAACTCATGCTATCACTCCTTCAAGTCAGATCATTCCATAAGACAATCTATGCCCCTTGTGTAGGAAAAATTCACCATTCACAAGAGAAAATAAGATAATAGTAATGAATGAAGAGACTATCATTTGATTATTATTATTTTATGACAGGCATAGAGTTCTTAAGCAATATGGAAATGTAAACATCAATTTAAAGACGTGAAACAAAAGGGATAGAAAGAAAGTGGGTGAAAATATCCCTCTCTTCTATGCTTTTGAAGGGATTCCTGTGTTCTTTAATAGAGCTTTGGGATGATGCCCATATTAACATTCCATCCACGATTGGGACCTTTAGCCGAGGCAAGACAAGTAGAGGTTTCTCCCGGAGTTCCAAGTGAATTGGCAGTGATGATGCAGTTGTTAGCTTCGTTGACCGTCTTGCCTTCCTTTGCTAGCTCCTTAGTTTCTCTAATAAACTAGTTGGGTAGCTTGTCTTCTTCCAGCTTAATAGACTTGACCCAAGCCTAGGGTTTTCTGTTCTGGCGTTTGGTCGTGCCTCGGTACTCCTCAGGTGTGTACTATGGCGGATTCTTATCACTAAGTTTGGATAGCTCCTGGTCAACCTTCTTGGCAAATTCATCTATGAGTTCATCTTCGGGGACCGACACTTTATCGGGGTTGCACCATGACCAGGGCTGACACTGTTCTTCATCTCCGCATTCCATTTCCTCCCTGTCCTTGTAATATATCTCTTGGCATGTAGCAAACCAAGCCCTGTCGTTACCAAATTCTGTAAGGACGTTGATAGTGGGGTCTGGTGAAGAGTTCATAGTGGCATTCGGAGGAGGATTTGCTGGTCGTAAACCGATGACCTTGTTATTTATCAGATCTTGAATTTTATGTTTAAGGGTCCAACAGTCTTTGGTATCATGTCCTTGGCCACCTGAATGGTATTCGCAGTACGCCTTTGAGTTAAAATGAGGTGGTAGAGGATTAGGCCGAGGTTAAGGGGGTATAGGTTTCAAATATTCCGCGGCTACGAGACCAAAGTAAGCTGTGGTTTGCGTGCAAGCGAGTTTAGTAAAAACTCGATCTTTTGGTCTCATTCGCCTAGGTGTCCTAGATGACCTAGAAGGTCGGGCATCAAGTTCTGGTGTAATGACTGTTGGGTCGGTGGTTTGGGAATTGAAGGGGTTTTGATTTTTATGCTTCAAAGTAGGATAATTTCTGGTGTCAGGGCCAAATGGGTGAGACCAGTACTCGTAGGATAGAATATAGGATTCAGGGGGTTTGGTTAAATGTTGGCTTGGGAAATGCCAAAATGCGGCAATCGACCTGGGGAGGTTGTTGGTGAGCAATTGTCGGGGTATGATCTTGGTCTTCCCTCTTCATCCTTTTTCGTCCCTCATGGGTCTGGGCTTATGAGGACTCTAGCTGTTCATGGGTTGTATGAGATAAGAGTGAAGAAAGTATGCCTTCCATTTTAATCATCCTATGCTTGACTCATCTCGCCTCCGCTAGTAGTAGAGTTAAGGTATCGAGTGTGAGTGACTCCATGGGCGTTCCTTAGCTTTTGGCCTCTAACGATGGGGGGATGAGGAGAGGTACCTAAAACCAGCAAAAGAAAAAAACGTCAGTGTCTTATTTTGACAAATTTTTATGTAATACATGCCTTAAGGATGCCCCAACTCGAGAGGGAAACTAATCATGATTTATTGGCACACTTTTGGAGATAGGGGGTTTGCCCTTATTTGCAAGTACCTTACCATAGAGCAAGTATCTATACTCATTTCTTACATTCATTCATTTGTGGAAAAGGGGGTACATTGAACTTCTGGGTTTAAAACAATAGAGACAAAGTACACTTTAATAGGGGGGAATATTTTCCTTTAGACTTCCACTTATCTAGTTTTACATAAGAAATCCTAAACTACTCTTGAGTCTTCAGATTCGCCTTCATTGGATTCGATGACGAGGAGGTTACTGAAAGACCTTGTCGATTGATTGCCCCTTATCTTCTTGGCAACCTATCTTCATGAGCATAGAGGGATTGGAGCCTCTGTTATGGAATGACTTGAAATGCTTGCAATGATTCCTTAGGGTTACATGGGAACCCTTAGGGTTCGGGTAGGTTTAATATAAGGGAGAGCAACCTGTCGCACCTAGATTTTTCGCACTTGAGGAATACACACACAAGCGGGAAAAACATCGTACTCTCTCGTTAGAACTCACCCTCATAGAAGAATGAGTGCGACTAGGTTTGAATTGAAAATTGATTTGAATAAAGAGCTTTGGAAAACATTTGGAGTCGCCACCTAACTTGATTAAGGTGAGTTAGGTTACCTAAAAACTAAGCGCAATCCGAAGACTACACTTAGAATTTTTGAAAACGAATTTGAAAATACTTCCTTAAGAGAGGGTTTTTAAGAAAATAGATTGTTTGGCAACCTTTGAAAAATATTTAAGCCCTTTTTTGAAAAATAACTCCATTTTGGTCTTTCGAAATCAGTAATCCTAGGTTCGGAGGTTGGTTACATGTAGGGAAGATGCACTAAGCCATCACCCTACCCCGCCCTTGCGGTACCTACATGTCTATTTACCCTAGATTCACCTATGAGAGTATTCAACTAACAAATGTTCAATCCTATCTACTTTAGAAAAGAATGTTTAAAAGGAAAAGACATGATGTATGATATGCAAGTGCAAGAAAAGAAAGTTGAAAAATAGATTTGGAAAAGAAGAATTAAAGAGAAATTGATTTGATTTTAGAAAAGAGATTCGAAAAGATAGATTTGGAATTGGAAAGCTTAGAAATTGGAAATAGAGATTTGAAAATAGAAATTTAGAATTGGAAGTTGGAAAAAAAAGTTGTGACCGCACCTATGAGGGTTGCCTACGTATCTTTTTGGAGGAATCAGGTCAGTCGTAGTTCGGACCAGAGTCCGATAGAAAATAGATTTGAAAAATGATTCGATTAGAACTTAGAATAGAAGATTGGAAATTGGAATTGAGAAGATTGGACTTGTTTTAGAAAGATTGAGGTTTAAGAAGCCTAGACTTAGGAAAGATAGGATTTAGAAAAGACTTGAGAGTTAAGAAAAAATTTAACTCAAGTGTTGGACTTGGAGAATTAAGGAAGGATTGAATTTAGGAAAGGTTCGAATTACAAAAGTCTCAATTTAGGAAAGTTTCAAAATAGGAAAGTGTCATTTTAGGGAAGTTTCAAAATTGGAATGTTTTGAATTTAGGAAGTTTTGATTTGGAAATATTTTGAAATAGGAAAGTTTTGAAATAAGCAAGTTTTGAAAGTTGGAAAGATTTGAAAGCTGGAAAGTTTAGAATTTAGAAAATTTCAACTTAAAAAAGTTTTGACTTAAGAAAGTTTTGGATTTGGAAAGTTTTAACTTTAGGAAGTGTATGAAAGTTTGAGTTTTAGAAAACACTTGAAGTTAGGAGAGGTTTAAGTTTAAGAAAGATTTGAAGATTTGAATTTGGAAAGTGGAAATTTGGAAAGGTATGGAATTAGAAAATGGTTGAATTAAGAAAGATTTGGAAGCTTAAAGTTTAAGGAAAGATTTAAAAGTTTAAGTTTTGGAAACTTAAGATTTAGGAAAGTAGGAGATTAGGAAAGAGTGGATTAGGAAAGGTTTAGACTAGGAAGGATTGAAATTCCTATTTTCTAAAACAAGGGATTGGATTTTGTTTCTAAAAGAGGTGTTTGATTTTGTTTCCAAAAATGGAGGATTGTATCTAGTTTCCTAAAGGGAGATTGGATTTGGTTTCCTAAAGGGAAGATTGGATTTGACATGGATTTGGTAGGTGAAGTTTTAGAAACTCTAGATTTGGAAGACTATAGTTTTGACGTAGAAAAGAGGGTTTTGGAAACTTATGATTTAGACGTAAAGGAGGAGGTTTTGGAAATCTAAGTTTTGAGGCAAGATTGGAAATCATGTTTTTGAGAAGGAAAATTAGGGTTTCCTAATCGTGGATTCTAAGGCTTGACTTGGACTCTAAGGAAGGAGATTTTTGGAAAGTGAGTTTTTAGAAAGGGAGATTTTTGGAAAGAGATCCTAAAAGGAGTTTTTAGAAAGTGAATTTTGAAAAGAGAGTTTTTGGAAGGAAATTGTTGGAAAGAGTTTTTAGGAAAGAGATTTAGGGAGCATTTTTAGAAAGTGAATTTTGAGAAGAGTGTTTTGGAAAGGAGTTTAAAAAGAAGTTTTGAAAAATAGATTTTTGGAGGGAGTTTTTAGAAAACAATTTTGGAAAGGAGATTTGGGAGAGTTTTTAGAAAGTATATAAAATATCTCACTTTCCTAAAACGATTCTAAACATAAGAAGGTTAGAACCACTTCAGGATAGTAGTTTTGAAAACAACAATGAGTTGAAAATATGGACTATATCGGTCACTTTAAATGTAACACTTTTCTAAAGCAAACCTAGCCGTGGAAAGGATGGAATCACCTTAGGGTTGTGATTTTGAAAACAAGATTTTGATGCAAGTTTGAAAACAAATTTAATGCAAATTTTGAAAACAAGTTTGAAACCAAGTTTAGAAGAATGCAAGATCATGATATGCACAATGCAAGTTGGGGTCGTGAACATACAAGGTTAAGGCTTCACCATATAATCAAGGGGGCCGAACCCACATAGTCTTCGGTTAGACTAAAAGAAAGCCCTCGACACGGTGACCCTCCAATAGCCTAATCCTACACATGGACCGGGAAGTCCCTTGTTTCAAGCATGCAAAGAAATGGGGGGAAGAAGATGGGGGATTAAAATAGAAGAAAACCCAAGTGGGTTAGGAGAGAGAAGAGAGGGGAAAGATGCGTAAACTTCAAGAGAAAACTTACCTTGTGTCTTGTTTATTATTGCTTTGCTTTGCGCGCTTTGTTTTTCTTGTTTTGCTTCAGTCTTTACTTCAGTCTTTGAGAGTTTGCCTTCGATCTTCAAAACTTCGTAGTTGCAGCAATCCAAGTCTTCAATGGAGGGTTTGAAGCTAGTGTATGAGTATATGTAAGTGTATATGAGTGTATAGGAGGCTAGGGTTTGTGTATGGAGGCTAGGGTTTGGAAAATCTAAAGAAGCTAGGGTTTGGGGAAGCTACGAGCTCTGTATATTGAATAATAGGGTTTTCAGATTGAGTTTGCGGACCTTTTTCATGTTTATCTTCTGGCGCCACTCCTAGTGGCGCTAGGCCAAATATTGGCTTGGCACCACTAGTAGTTAGGAAAGTTTTAAGGTCGGCAAGCAACGTATCTTCAGAAGATTTGGGCGCCTGTACTAGTGACTACCATGCAATTTTTAGCCTGGCTTCACTAAGAGTGACTTTGGAAGGTCTGGGAAGGATTTAGGGAACCGGGAATGGCCCGGAAGACCGGAAAAGGGCAAGAACCCTTAGAATAGGGTCCCAGGCGTATTTGACTTGAAAAATGAGGACAGGATGTGTCGGAAGGGTTGATCGGGCCATTAAGGACAAAACAGTCAATCGGACCGAAAAGCTACCGGGACAGACTCAAAATGTCTCGGAAGAAGACTTGAGATTTGGAAACATTATTTGGAATGTCCTAGGAGGCTACCGGTTTGATACCCAAAGCCGGTGTGGTTGGAAAAAGCGACCGGCCTACAAGGGACAAAACGGTCATTTTACACCGAGTTTGCCAGAATTGACTCGGAATAATGCGGAAAGTTAATGAAAGGTCAAGAATACTATAAGGAACATTCTCGGGAGGTTACCGGTTTGATACCCAGAGCCGGTGTGGTCCCCAGAGCGTTCGGATGCCTAGGGGCAAAATGGTCATCTTGACCAAAAAATCTTGAAATTGGCCCGAAACTGACTAGAAGGCACCTAATCATGCCGGATTGCTTTTAAGACAATCTTGGAAGGGTGGACTTACCATTCTGAGGACTTAGTTATGTTCTCAAAAAACGTGCCAAAAATAGCCCTAGGGGTAGTCTGGTCATTTTTCACCGAAGTGGGCTAGCAGGCATTAGTGTTGACTTGTGTTTTAAGTGCTTTCGCCACACTGACGGCAGTCCCGTGATACAGGAGTTTGTTAGCAATTCCTTATATCGACCTGTTTGCCAGTATTTCTACTGCTCTGATGGTTGTGATGTTTGCGAGTACTTTCGCTACTCTGACGGTTCGCGATCATTCCCGAAACTGCCTAATCTCGGGAAGCTATTAAAGGGACTTAGCGCCTGAGAATCAACTTTCTTAAAAGGCATGCCAAAATGGACATTTCTGTATTGAAGGGCTAGCAGGCGGCAAATGTAGACCGTTCTACCATCTCGAGGACTTGGGGTCTCATCCCGGTCGACGGGTTTGAAGGGACTTACCATTCCGAAAAAACTTTTTTTAGAAAACGTGCCAGATTGGATAGATTTAGCATCTCGAGGAATCAACTTTCTTGAGAGAGGGATTTGAATTGGACTAGAAAAAGGGACTTACCGTCTTTAGAAAGACGTGCCTACGGGATTAGAAGGGGACTTACCGTCTTTGGGAAGACACACCTATTAGAATTGGAAAGGGGACTTACCGTCTTCCGAAAGAAGTGCCTATTAGAATTAGAAAGGGGACTTACCGTCTTCGGAAAGACGTGCCTATGGGATTTGACCGAGCAATGCCCACAAGGGTATTTTGGTCATTTTGCCTCTATTTGGGCCTGGTGGGCCTGAGAAGCGATGAGTTGACTAGATTAGGGATAGAATTCTAGAATATGTCCCTATTGACTTGAACTCAAGTCTGGACGGACTGTAGACTGCCGAGCGGTCAAAAATGGGGTGCTTACAAAACCTTGGTGTCACTCTCTTTGGGTTGATCATATGCATGAGAATGTAGTGACTTAAGTTACTCTGGAACTCTTGTCTTGACATGGAATATGAAATGCATGAATATGGATGCAAAGAGTATAATGAAAGAGAATGCAATGGTAAAGTAGACGTGCATGCATGAGCAGTTAGACGAGCATTATAACAGTAAAAATATAGTCATTATAAAAACATGAATAGACAAATATAGAGAAAAGTAAAACCAATCGCCCTTTCCTCCTTGGTTTTGGAAAACGGTGCGCATGTCTTAAATTCGGCAGAGGTTCGGCTATGCATGGTGTCTATATGAGCATGAGGTTGAGGGTTTACTAATGCATCCTAAAAAGGCTCAGTTCTCGGATCTTCAAACATAGGCCCACTCCCCGAGGTGGTGCCATGATCGGTTGGTGATCCGAGCAAGGGAACCATCAAGAGACCATAGGCGAACAGACTGACATAGTATCTTGCCAAAACCAATATACCGTTTTGGAATTGGAAATTTGAAAAAGATTATGGAAATAGAAGCTTGAAAAAGGTTGTGACCGCACCCATGAGGGTTGCCTACGTATCCCTTTCGGGAATCAACTTAGTCGTAGTTCGGACAAGAGTCCGATAGAAAATAGAAGGTTTTGATTGGAAGAAAGAAATTTTGATTTGAAAGAGGGTTCAATTTGAACTTAGAATAGAAGATTTGAAATTGGAATTTGGAATTAAGAAGATTGGACTTTGATTTAGAAAGATAGAACTCGGAAGAAGGATTTGAACTTGTTTTGGAAAGATTGAGGTTTAGGAAACCTAGACTTAAGAAAGATAAGATTTAGGAAGGACTTAAGATTAAGAAAGATTTGACTCGCACGTTAGACTTGGAAGATTAGGGAAGTTGGATTTAAGAAATGCTCAAATTAAGAAAGTTTCAAAATAGGAAAGTTCTGTTTTAGGAAAGTTTCATTTTAGGAAATGTTTTGAAATGAGAAAGGTTTCGTTTTAGGGAAGTTTTGAATTAAGCACGTTCCAAATTAGGAAAGAATTAAAATTGGAAATTTTTAAAATAGGAAAGTTTAAGATTTAGGAAAGTTTTGGATTTGAAAAGATTTGAAATTTAGAAAGTTTAGAATTTTTAGAAAGGTTTGAGTTTAAGAAAGATTGGAAAATTTAGATTTGGAAAGTTGAAATTTGGAAAGGTGTGGAGTTAGGAAAGGTTGGAATTAGGAAAGATTTGAAAGCTTAAAGTTTAAGAAAAGATTTAAAAGTTCAAGTTTTGGAAACTTAAGGTTTAGGAAAGTATGAGATTAGGAAGGATTGGAATAGGAAAGATTTAGATTAGGAAGGATTGAGATTCTTATTTCCTAAAACAAAAGATTGGATTTTGTTCCTAAAAAGAGGTGTTTTTATTTTGTTTCCAAAAACGGAATATGAGATATAGTTTCCTAAATGGGAGAGATTGGATTTGATTTCCTAAAGGGAAGATTGAATTTGGCATGGATTTGGGAGGTGAAGTTTTAGAAATTCTAAATTTGGAAGACTATAGTTTTGATGTAAAAAATAGGTTTTGGAAACTTATGATTTAGATGTAAAGGAGGAGATTTTAGAAACCTAGGTTTTGAGGCAAGATTGGAAATCATGTTTTTGGGAAGGAAAATTAGGGTTTCCTAATTGTTGGCTCTAGGGCTCGTCTTAGGCTCGAAGAAAAGAGATTTTTTGAAAGTAGAATTTTTGGAAAGAAAAGGTTTTTGGAAGGAGATCTTAAAAAGGAGTTTTTGGAAAGTGAATTTTGAAAAGAGAGTTTTTGGAAAGAGTTTTTTTAGGAAGGAATTTGTAGGAAAGAGTTTTTAGGAAAGAGATTTTTGGAAAGAATTATTAGGAAGGAAACTTATGGAGTGTTTCTAGAAAATGAATTTTAAAGAGAGCTTTTTTGGAAAGAAGTTTGAATCGGAGTTTTGAAAAATAGAGTTTTTGAAGAGAATTTTTAGAAAACAAGTTTGGAAAGGAGATTGGAGAGAGTTTTTAGAAAGTATGTTGAAAAAGAGGTTTTTAGAAGGAGAGATTTAAAAAAAGAGTTTTTAGAAAGTTCATAAAAATATCTCACCTTCCCAAAACGATTCTAACCATAAGTAAGCTAGAACCATTCTAAGATAGTGGTTTTGAAAACAACAATGATTTGAAAATATTGACCATATTGGTCACTTTAAATGTAACACTTTTTTAAAGCAACCCTAGCCATGAAAACGCTAGAATCGCCTTAAGATTGTGATTTTGAAAAAAAAAATTTTAATGCAAGTTTGAAAACAATTTTAATGCAAGTTTTGAAAAATAAGTTTAAAAATGAATTTTGGAGAGATGCAAGATCATGATATGCACAATGCAAGTTGGGGTAGTGAACATACACGGTTAAGGCTTCACTACATAATTAAGGGGGCTGAACCCACGTGGTCTTTGGTTAGACTAAGAGAAAGCCTCCGAGACGGTGACTTCCAATAGCCTAATCCTACACATGGATCGAGAAGTCCCTTGTTTCAAGCATGTAAGAAAGGGTGGGTGAAGATGGGGGATTAAAATAGAAGAAAACCCAAGTGGGTTCGGAGAGAGAAGAGAGAGGGGGGAATTACGTAAACATAAATAGGAAGGCCACCTTGTGTCTTGTTTTATTTGCGTTGTTTTGCTTGCTTTCTTCTTCTTGCTTTGCTTCGGTTCTCGCCTTAATCTTTAAGAATTTGTTCTGATCTTCGGGAGTTTCGGAGTTGCAGCACTTCAAGTCTTCAATGGAGGTTTTAGAGGCTAGTGTATGAGTGTATGGGAGTATATGAGAGTTAGGGTTTGTATATGGGGGCTAGGGCTTGTGTATGGAGGCTAGGGTTTAGGGAGACCTAAAGAAGACTAGGGTTTATGGAGGCTACGAGCTTTGTATATCGAATAGGAGAGTTTTTAGACTAAGTTTGCAGACCCTTTTTACGCTGAAAGAGGCTCTGTATTTATAGAGAGAGGAATGAGCTGGCGCCTATTGCAGTGGCCAAATTTTGGCTTGGGGCCAGCCACTTGGGAAAGTTCTAAGGTCTGCAAACAACGTATCTTCCGAAGATTTGGGCTCTTGTATTAGTGACTACCATGCAATTTTTAGCCTGGCTTCATTAGGAGTGACTCCGGAAGGTTCGGAAATGTTTTGAAGGGCCGGGAATGGCCCCAAAGGCTGTAAAGGGACAGGAACCCTTAGAAAAATGTCTCAAGGGTAGCAGACTTGAAAATAATGACAGAATGTGTTGGAAGGGTTGACTGGGCCATCAGTGGCAAAACGGTCACTTAAGCCGGAAAGCTACCGGGATGAACTTAGAATGTTTCGAAAGAAGAATTGAGGATTAGAAACATTAACTACAATGTCCCAGGAGGTTACCAACTTGATACCCAGAGCTAGTGTGGTTGGAAAAGGAGATTGACCCACTAGAGGCAAAACGGTCATTTTACACCAAGTTTGCCGAAATTGACTCGAAATCATTTGGAAAGATAATGTAAGGTCAAGAATACTATAAGAAGAATTATCGGGAGATTACTAGTTTGATACCTAGAGCCAGTGTGGTTCCCGGGGCACTCGGATGCCTAGGGGCAAAATGGTCATCTTGACCGGAATGTCTCGTAATTGGCCTGAAACTGACTGGAAGGCACCTTATCATGCTGGATTGCCTTTAAGACAATCTTGGAAGGGTGGACTTACCGTTTTGAGGACTGAGGTACTTTCCTAAGAAACGTGCCAGAAATGACCCTAGTGGCAGTTTGGTCAATTTTTACCGGAGTGGGCTAGTAGGCACTGGTGTTGACTTGGGTTTTGAGTGTTTCCATCACTCTGACGGCGGTCCCGTGACATAGGGGTTTGTCGGTAATTCCCTATATCGACCTATTTGTAAGTGTTTTCGCCACTCTGGCAGTTGCAATGTTTACGAGTATATTCGTTACTCTAATGGGTCGCTATCATTCCAGAGACCGCCTAATCTTTGGAAGCTACTAGGTGGACTTAGTGCCTGAAAAATCAACTTTCTCAAAAGGCGAGCCGAAATGGACATTTCTGTATTGGCCAGCTAGCAGGCGCTAAAGGTGGACCGTTCTACCATCTAGGGGACTTGGGGTCTCATCTCGGTCGACGAGTTTGAAGGGAGTTACCATTCCGAAGAGTTTCTTCGGAAACGTGCCGAACAGGATGGACTTACCACCTCGAGGAATCAACTATCTCGAAGGACGTGCTGGAGTGGATTTGGAATTGGAATTGGAATTGGACTGGAAATGGGACTTACTGTCTTCAAAAAGATGTGCCTACTGGAATTGGACCGACCAATGCCACCAAGGACATTTTGGTCATTTTGCCTCTATTTGGGCCCAATGGGCTCGCACAATAATTGATTAACGGGATTAGACTTGAAAAATTGAGTTAACCCAGAATATGTCCATATTGACTTGAATACAAGTCTGGACGGACTGGAGACTGCCGAACGAGCAAAAATGGGGTGCTTACACCTTAGAAGCCGAGTTTGAAAAGCGGGGATGGAATGACCTAGCTGCCTATAGGGGGGAATATATTCTAACCCTTTGTGTTGAACTCATGACCAACATCCTAGTAGCCGATAAAACTGAGGGTCAAGAGAGGCTGGTGACTTGGGTGAGAGGGAGAGATATAATGGGCTTAGACGTGAGCCTAATGTCGAGTTTTGCCATAGGATTGGGACTCCGAGCCTTACTGAGATGGCCCAGGAGATTCTAGAAGATGATTAGACTGGGGTTAAGGGGAAGACCCAATGTGAGAAAAAAGTTTTTAAAAATGAGGTACCTTCCATTGTTTCTTTTCTCATACCATAGTCTGATACCCCAAGCCCGTTATGCCCAGGTCAGCCTACCCCGAGCCCAGTTAATGTGGGCCATTGGAACCCAAAAAACCATAGACTTGCCGAGGTATATGTTCCTCCAACTCTATCATGATGCCACCAATATAACCTGAGGGAATAGCATTCCATTTGTGTGTATGCTGACTTCCCTTATCCTTGAGTCTAAAGTCAACCCACCTTTTGCTCTTTTCAAGAAAATCTTCCATGAGTGCCATCAATATGACTTCTATTCACAAGTCAGAAGCATAGTATAAGAGTCAACAAAAGAAAAGGGCTAAGGAGGACAAAGAAGAGGGGGAAGGAGGACCATCGGTTGAGGGAATTGGCCGTACTGGGCAGTCGTCGTTGGATAAGGTAATAGAGATGTTGGAGTTGCAGGCATTGATGCAGCAACACCACACTAAGCTTTTGGAGGCCCACGCTAATGCCTTTGGGACCTTTTAGATGAAGGTTTATGGCAGGTTCGATAGGATTGACAAGGAGTAGAGGTGACATAGCTAGGCTATTGAGGAGTTGCAGAGAGAGATATCTCGTTCAGTGTGGGAACCATCTACTGACATGTCGTGGATAGTGTTGACTAGGGTTAGATCACATGCATTCAGGATTACTGTATAATTGATGTAAAACTCTTTTTTTTTTTTTTTACATATTTGGATGTTATATTTGTGTTTTTGAGTTTAGATTGGGCGTCATGATGTGGCGGTCTAAAACTCTATTTTAGTTAGAACTATTTGTGTTTTGGTTTTTTATTATTTACGTTAGTTTAATGGAGCACTGTTTATCTTAATTTATGTTATATCGTTCATTTTCTTTATTTTATTTTGTTTTATTTATTGTTATGAGTTTCTCTTAAGAACAGGACAAATAAAGCAATCTTGATAATCATGTCACTTAGAAGGAGTAACACCAGATCGCAACAGGGAATCAAACAGTTTGCTAGCTCCCGGGAGAGGGATATATACATGAACTCGTTCCAGGGCCGGTAAGTATTAATTGAACGCTAAGTGCAACTCTCAGATTTTTCTGACAGGTTTTCAAAATCTATATTCATATAGAGGGGTTGGTTTCGGATGTTAAGGAGAGAAGGTCCAGTCAATGTTGATATGGTGCGAGAATTTTATGCTTATTCGAGTGTGTCCAAGACACCCGAGCTCTCCATCAAATCCAAAGTAAGGTGACACACGATCACTATTGCGGCGGATGATATTTGTGAACTTCTGACTTTGCCATGGGTTCCGAGGCTGGATTTTGTGCTATTTGAAGGAAATTCACCCCCTATTGAGGTGCTTTGTGCTGAACTATAGAAAATACCAACAGTGGGGCATCATTTTATCATACCCGTGTCGTCATTAAAAAGAGAGTACAGGCTATTGAATCTAATCCTTTTCTCAAATGTTCTCCCTGAAGTGGATTCGGGTGTTGTAGTGGATCACTAAAGGTGTTTTAGCTTTACATTATTGGTAAGGGGTATACTATTGATCTGCCTACTTTGATGCTGACTGTTATGGGGGAGGCACACTATTCATCTGGTGGGTTACCCTATGGGTTATTCATTACTCAACTTTTGGGGCAGGTTGGTGTGCCCACATTACCTTCGGACATGATTGCATATTCGGGTTATCCGTTATCCGGTTTGGATGCTTTAAGTACCCGAGCACCTCAGCAAAGTGACCCACCCACCTTCGTTCCATGACAGCCATAACCTACTATGGCCAATCCATTGGCAACTGTTAAGTTCTTGCAAAGGCAAATTTTTGAGTTGAAGGCAGAGGTGGACTTGCTAGAGAGCCACACTTCAATGGCCTCAACTTCTGTGGCTCCGAAACATGGTCCTACCCATTTATCTTAGAGCTTTGAGAAAACTTGATCTAGTAGTTGTATAGTTTAGTTTTTTTAGATCTAGTAGTTGTATAGTTTAGTTTTTTTAGAAGGATATTTTGTTTTTTTCCTCTTTTTCTTTATTTTCTTTCTTTGATTATCTTTAGAAAAAAAGAAAAACAAAAACAAAAAGAAATTTTGTTATACCTTGCTAACTAGTTACAGGTGTTGCCCATGCTGATTCACATTCGGACACCGGAACTGAGTTGGTAAGAGTTGAGTAGCATATGGTTCATCGGTCATGGTCGGTATCCTCAACAGTTTCAATTATGTTTTTATTGCTTAGTATTATTCATGTTAGGAGTACTGCAAATGTGTTTTTGGGAGAACCATATTTATGTTCATGTCAATATAATATTTGAATTGAGAATGATTGGAGGCAGCCATTATACTAAACTTAAGCTTAAATGTCGAGTTAACTTCTTATGATGATGAATTACAAGTTTTTGCCATGAAAGCATTACAAGAGAGAGATTACATCATTATGTACTGTCTTGTTATATAACATCTTGTGTTGATAATTTTGTGCATTTTTTCATCCTTCAATAGTGGAGATTGTCCTTTGTGAGTTTTAGAGCCAATCTATCTTCTTTTCGAAGTGGATTTACATTTACTCGAGGATATTTCTTTCATTTTCTATTTTTTCAATAGCTTCATTATACTTGATTTTGATTCATAAGTTAGATAATGATTGAGGTTATTGATACTTATACTCTCTTGAATCTCTAACTTAATATACTTCGGATATGTTTTTAGGTCATTCTATTCTTCTTGGATCCATAATTTTTAGATTCTTTCTCTTGGACCTTTTATATATCATTCTCGATAGAGCCAAATCATTGTTGAAATGTTTCATATAAAAGAGATGTGATCTTGGTGCTATTGACGAGCTTAAAAAGAAGGGGATGATGCATTTGTGATGTGATGGAAAAAAGAGAGGGAAAAAAAGAAGAAGAGAAGAAATATGAAAAACCGTGAAAAAAAAGGGAAAAGAAAAAAGAATTATGAAAAACAAATGGAAAAAAATGAGAAGCATTATCATATGAATTGGGAGGTGAAAGCATGACTTTAGTGATCATTGGATGCCTTCAGCGCAAATGTTTTGAGTAGCTTATTCTTTCTCTCTCCATACATTTTTCTTCTTCATACAGATAGTCGTAGTTGAGCCGAAGTATTCATGAGTTAAAAATTCTTTTGAGTATAAGTATCTTTGTCAATTTCTTGATTATTACTTTGACTGTGAATATTCTTTCATGAAGCTATGTTAAAGTCGATACACTGATATTTTTTCGATTTTTGTTATTGGATTGCTCGCATTACATGACTTATATAATTACTCTTATGACAAGCTTTCCGTTGAGAAACCCATGTGTTCATATTTTTGGGAGTGTATGCCTTGGGCATATTTGAATCAAAACAGAAGGATGTTCGTGCATGAGATTGATACACTTGAGTTATATTGCAATGTAGTGCATTGTAATGTGCATTTTTCTTGAAACTTTCATGTCTTAACCTAGCATGACTCATGATGGAGGTTGAGTTAAGAATTACCTTGAGTAAGTTATCATATGCCTTAATTGTTCTCTCTGTCATTGATTATTTGAAATGAATAGATGTTTGTAGGTATCATCATTGCAAGCCCTCACGAGACATCACTCGTCCACTAGGGTAATCTAGGAGTTTAAAGGCTTAATGCATAGCCTAAATGCATTCGTGACTTCTAGGAAAGTGAAGATTATGTTTTTAGTTTTAGTATTTTGCTGGGGACTAGCAAAAGTCTAGTTGGGGGGTGTAATTGTACTTCAAAAGTGCAATTATGAGGCCTTAATTAGTACTTTGTTTACATTAGTTTATGAGTATATATATCTTTTTGGTTATGTTTTGATATTAATTGAGTTTATTATACTTTATGTAGGTTTTGAGCTTAAATGGAATAATTTCGAATGCAATTTAATCATAGGTTTCAAGAGGTTGCTGTCAAGGTACAAGCTGCTGCAGTTGTGGTACAAGCTACTGAAGCACGCAGAGATGAAACTTTGGAAGCCCATATCTCTCGAACCAAAAAGGCTATTCAGGTCTATAATTTGTTGATTTCATATAACGTTTCGAGACCTACAACATTCGTGAAGTGACCCAGCCCATCGGAGCATTCAATGAGAACCGTCTGTACGACTGACGACAGATTTATAGATTAACTCACTTTTTAGTTGTAGATAGATCAACAGGTAGTAGAATAGACTTAGGAGTTTTATGTTTTGAAGGAGGAGAAGAATTCTAGGGTTTTTCTAGGGTTTTGGAAGGAGGAATCATCCAACCTTTGGAGGCTACGAATCTTTTTATCTTTCAAGGGAGCATCTTTAATCTTTAGTTTTCTTTCTTGTTCTTATTGTGAATTCCAGATTATATTTCTTTAATACAGTGTTTTCTTTTTTTAATTATTATTTTCATTCTTACAATATTTATAATGTTTTTTAGTAGCTAAATCCGTTCTTGGTATGGGTTGAGAAAGTAACTAGATTACAGGTAAAGATTCAAGATAGATATTTATTTAACAAGATTTTAAGATCTTGGATCAAGACTCATTTTCTTACCCATGAATATCTTCGAAAACAATATTCTTGATTGTCACGTCCCGATTTTTGGGGTGTCCAAGGTCCTTTCGGCTCGGAGACCAAAAACACGGAACTCTGTCACTAGAACCTATCCTCCTAGAAAAACAAGTGCGACTAGGTTTGAAAATTGGGTTTGACTAAGGGCTTTCAGAAAAATAGGAGTCGCCACCTAACTTGATTAAGGTGAGTTAGGTCATCTAAAACTAAGTGTTCATCCAAAGATCAAACTTAGGGTTTTTGAAAAAGATTTTGAAAACTCCCCCAAGAGAGGGTTTTTAATAAAATAGGTTGTTTGGCAACCTTTGGAAAGATTTAAGCCTTTTTTGAAAATAACTCCATTTTGGCCTTTCGAAAATAGAAATCTATGGTTTGGCGGTTGGTTACGTGTAAGGAAGATATCCTAAGATCATCACCCTACCCCGCCCTTTCGGTACCTACATGTCTAATCACCCTTTGCTCACTCACTAGAATAACCGGTTACCATTGTCCACTTAGTATCCACTTTGGAGTTTCGAAAATAGGGTCTAGTCATCACTTTTCGGATGAATGATGTATGATGCAAGTTTTGGAAGAAATTTGAAACACGGAAGTCTTTGAAGGAGTTTGAAATAGAAACTTTGAGTTGATTGAAATTTTTGAAAAGGGGATTGGAGTTGAAATAGAAGTTATGACCACACCATTTTAGGTTGCCTCCGTATCTCATTTGGCGAGAATTAGGTCAATCGTAGTTCGGACAAGAGCTCGATGGAAAATAGGCTCGTTAGGGTCTTTGGAAAGTTTGAAGACACTTTGAGGTCTTTGGAAAAGTTTAAGATACTTTGAGGTCTTTGGAAAAGTTGAAGACACTTTGTGGTCTTGAAAGCTTTGACTTGGAATGGGATAGCGGAGTGTTTTGAAAATGTTTTTGGATCAAATCAAAGGACTTTTGGTAAATGCTTTGGAGTAACTCAAGAGAGTTTGTGAGCGTTTTTGAAATCTTATTTTGAAAACCTTGGAGGTATGACTTTGGAATGTTTTGATAAATTGGTTTTTGAAAGTGGTTCTTGAAAATAGTTAGGAATCCAAATATGGACAACCTTGAAGGTTGTTCTTGATATATCACTTTCCCTTGGAATCCCTAACCACGAGGAGGGTAAGGACACCGTAGGGTTGTGAGTTCTTGAAAGTATTTTTAAAGATAGAGTGTAGGAGTATTTAAAAAAGGGTTATGGAGTTGGTTTTTGGAATCTCATAAGAGTATAGGGTTTTGGAAAAATGGGTTATGAGCATATCTTAAAATTGGTAGATCATTTAAAAGGGGTTCATGAGTTGGAACCTTGAAGCATACTAACCAAGGTTGGGTTGACCTATGGTTAAAGGTGACATAAGGTTAACTAGCTTGGGTTAGGTTAACCTAGGGTTAAGGTGACCTAGGGTCAACTAACTTGGGTTAGGTTAATCTAGGGTTGGGCAACTAGGGTCAAGTTAATCTTAGGTTGGATAACTAGGGTCAAGTTAACCTAGGGTTGGATAACTACGGTCAAGTTAACCTAGGGTTAGGTAACTAGGGTCAAGTTAACCTAGGGTTGGTCAACTAGGGTCAAGTTAACCTAGGGTTGGTCAACTAGGGTCAAGTTAACCTAGGGTTGGGCAACTAGGGTCAAGTTAACCTAGGGTTGGTCAACTAGGGTCAAGTTAACCTAGGGTTAGGTAACTAGGGTCAAGTTAACCTAGGGTTGGGCAACTAGGGTCAAGTTAACCTTGGGTTGGATAACTAGGATCAAGTTAACCTACGGTTGGAAAACTAGGGTCAATTTAACCTAGGGTTGGATAACTAGGGTCAAGTTAACCTAGAGTTGGTCAACTAAGGTCAAGTTAACCTAAGATTAGGTAACTAAGGTCAAGTTAACCTAGGGTTTGACAACTACGGTCAAGTTAACCTAGGGTTGGTCAACTAGGGTCAAGTTAACCTAGGGTTGGTCAACTAGGGTCAAGTTAACCTAGGGTTGGTCAACTGGGGTCAAGTTAACCTAGGGTTGGACAACTGGGGTCAAGTTAACCTAGGGTTGGTCAACTGGGGTCAAGTTAACCTAGGGTTAGGTAACTAGGGTCAAGTTACCCTAGGGTTAAATTGAAAGATGATGTTAAAATGTTGTTTGATGCACTTTTGGAAAGAGTTTTGAAAAACAAAACATGTTATGCAATGAACTTTGGTAGGGCATCTTTTTGAAGATCATTTCCATGAAAATTTTGATTCTAGCCAATAATATGGTTTGTATGGGTGGTGCTTAGAAACCATTCTAAGGAAGGCCCCCTCATGGCCATTATAACCATTATCTTGACAAGAGTGCAAGGGGTCAAAAATCAACATGATAACAACTTTGTGAAGCACTATTTTTAATGCAAAGATGGAGAGAATGAATTTTTGAAAACCATCTTTGGAAAAGGATTTTCAAAACCATTTTCCAAGAAGACCATTCTATCAAGAGAGGGTTCCTATGACCAAACAAAAGAGAGGCCACTCAAGAGAGGGCTTCATGGGGCCATTTCAACCACTAAACTTAAAAGAATGGAAACCTTGGAGTTTGGAGAGATTGAGAACAATTCTTATGCAAGTCAAAATGCCATGATGCCAAAAAGAGAGTTAGGGGTTAGTAGGGGATCTTCTATGGCATGATTTCTAAGGTCCCATCCTAAACTTCAAGGAGCCAACTCTTGGAACTATTTTTGAAAGAAATATAGAGCTTGGAAATGGTATGGAACTAAGAGTAATGTAAGCATTATAGAACATGGTAATGAGTGTAAAAATGAAACCAAGCATACAAGACATGATCAAAATAGTAATATGCAAGAGGTCATGAGCACATACAAGGCTTTTAGGCTACACCACATAAACAAGGGGCTCCTAGGCCATACCATCTTAAAATGGGCTAGTGAGAAATCTCTTTACACAGTGGCTCTCACTTGCTTTGCTCTAGGCATGATCTAAGAGCCATCTTGGCTCAAGCATGCAAGAAGCGGGGGTTGAAGATGGGGATTAAAATAGAGAAAAGCCTAAGTAGGCTAGGAGGGAGAAGAGAAGAGTGGGGGAAGACACAAATGTAAAAGAGATACCACCTTTTGCCTTCAACACACTTGTAATCTTCAATGGATGTCTTGATTGGAACTTGAATGACTTCAAGAAGGCTTGAAGGGCTGGAAGGGAGTATTTAGTGGTGTATAAGGCTTTGTAGGTCAAGTGTATGGCCTTAAGGGAGGTGGAATCTAGCCTAAGTGTTGGAGGGGTGGAATATATGTAGGGATTCGAGGTTCTGGAGTAGTTTTAGCAGAGCTTCGCATCAATTTCGGAGATCAAATATACAAAGGGGGGTGCTGGTATTTATAGGCAAACTGGAACAGGCCTAGCGCATGTGTTACATGCGGTTGGCCAAAATTTTCCTTAGAGCATGTAGCACATGCGCAGGTACTGTTCCATTGCCAGAATGACACGTAGGACTCAGTGTACTGGTTAAATCCTAACGGTTAATCAAACTTTGGTTGATTTGATCAAAATCTAGGCACATGTAGCTTACACTCCATCGCTGGGAGTGTTCGTTTAAACTTTGCCTCGATAATTGAGCCAACTAGAAAGGTTTCAGGGGAGTCGGCTGCACCCAACGATGTTCTCCTAGGGTTTCTCGTGAACTTTTATGTTTTTGGGAAGTTTAAATTGTGTTCGGAAGTGCGGGATATCGTCTCGGGAAGCGTGCCTAAAAGGACATCTTTGTGGAGCGTCTGTGATACGCTCTGAGAGTGTTGAAAAGTAGCTGTTTTTGTGTCGTGTGATCGAGGCCTTTGGGAAGCGATCTTTTCGATTGGACCGTACCGATGGAAGGTACTCTGGAAATACTTTCAAGAATTCCTAGATTTACGCATTTCTCAAGTCGTTTGACAGTGCGTTGCAATCAGGGAATTTAAGAAAAAGTCAACCTTGGCGGAGCATCTGCTAGACGCTCCAGGGGTTACTGGAAGTTGTAGTTTTTGCACTGTACGATGATAAGCTTTTGGGAGCGATCTGTCCGATCGAGCTGTATCGATGGAAGGATCCGTGGACGAGATTTTGGGAATTCCCTAGTTTAGGCATTTCTCTAGTCATTTGATGATGCGTTATATCCAGGGAATCAGGAAAGAAGGTAATTTTGGCTGAGCGTCTGCGAGATGCTCTGGGGAACTTTTATCGAGTCATGGGTGTTTAGTGTCGTAAGATCCTCCTTAGGTTAAATAGGGGTGTGTGACAAGACCCGCTGCTCAATATCCTAGGACCAGTGTTGTTTCAGGGTGCGTTTGGGTTATCAGGGGTAAAATGGTCATTTTGGCTGGTTTTGGTTAAAAAGGTCAGGAATGGATCGAAGTGTTATGTTAAGCGTGCCGAGTCATTCAGGGATGGTTTCGGGAAAGTCTTTTACCATTCAGTGGGGTTTGTGCAGAGCTAGGGTGTTCAAGGGTAAAACGGTCATTTTGACCGGAGTGAGCCGGAATGGGATCAAAATTAGACCAGATGGTATGTGGAGTACGCCTAACAGTTTAGTAACATTTTGGAAGGGTGGACTTCCCATTTTGAGGGATTTTGAACTTTCTCAAACGTGCCTGGAGACCCAAGGGGTAGTTTTGGTTATTAGGCTTTCATTGGGCCCAGCGGGCCCGAGAAGCGGTTGACTGACTAGATAGGGGTTTGAAAGTTGATTTAGGCTTGAATGTGCTTACGGAGTTTTGAAAAGGAGTTCGGTCAGGCTGGAGATTGTCGAGCAGGCAAAAATAGGGTGCTTACATTGATCAATCTAGCATATATGAATAGACTGATTTGTAAGCAGAGATATGTATACCTGAAATTTCTGATAAGGATATTGATTATAATTGCATATATATTCCTATTAAGAGTACTCTAGAAATTTACTGTTCTTGATTAAGCTTCAAACATACCTTGTAGATAGTTTTCTAAACTGGGACAGGTCTGGATGGGACCCTGGTATGAACACTAGTAAATAACTGAATATCGACTCTAAAAGGATAATTGAATCTTGAGTTTCTTCAATCAAAACTATTTTGGGAACCTACTCGCAGGCCTATTATTGGATCAAACCTACCAAGACCTTTTTATATTATTTGAATACATCTCTAAAATTAGTTTAATTTTATTGTCGGATAATTTAGATCAACCATCTCCAACAATTGATTTTTATTTTCCATTTGGAAGCTTTCCTACAATTTCAATTGATTCTGAGCTCGTTATTATTTTGCTCTGATTGCAAACCTTGATCATCGAGCTTATTCTTTAATTTCCCTATGAATCGACCTTGGACTTACCAAGATATTATTATTGCATCGTAACTGCACATTGGCGGATATAAATTCCACTATTTAGGAGTGAACAACTACCTTGCAATTTTTAGGCTGACTTCACTAGGAGTGACTCCAAAAAGTTCGCAAATGACCCGGAAGGTTGGGGATGGATAGGTGCCCTTGAAAAAGTGCCCCAGAAGTAGCTAGCTTGATAACCAGTGCTAAAATAGTTTAAAAGGGTGATCGGCCCTCCAAGGGCAAAATGTTCATTTGAACAGTAAAACACCGAAACTGGCTCAGATTCAACTGAGATAGGATTCGAAGGTTTGAAAGACTATTGAAAGTGTTCTAAGAAATTGTCAGTTTGATACCTAAAGCTAGTGTGATTGGAAAAGGCGACCAGATGCTTGGGGGTTAAATGGTCATTTTGTACCGAGCTTACTTGAATAGACTCGGAATGATCCGAAAAGGTGCTAAAAGGTTGGGAATACTATTAGAAGCATCCTCAGATGGTAGCCAATTTGATACCTAGATTCGGTATGGTCCTTGAAGGCGATCAGATGCCTAGGAGCAAAATGGTTATTTTGACCGGATGCTCTCGGAATTGATCCAGAAGAGTTTGGAAGGCACTTGAATGTGCTAGATTATCTTTGGGAAAATCTTGAAAGGGTGGACTTACCGCTCTGAGTGCTTAAGTACTTTCTTAAGAAGTGTGCCAGTAGGGCCCAAGGGGCAGTTTGGTCATTTTTCACCAGAGTGTGCTAGCAGGCACTAGTGTTGACCCGGGTTTTGAGTGTTTTTGCCACTCTGATGTGTGTGACAAGTTGGTTTTCAAAGGTATCTTGTTCTTCAATAAACGTGTCACTGATAAGAGGCATGTTCTGTCCTGTGACACAAGAGTTTTGTTAGTAATTTCCAATGTTGACCTGATTGCGAGTGAATCTGCATCTTTAATGGTAGCGATGGTTGTAAGTGTTTTCATCACTCTGACAGTATGCGTTCATTCTAGAGATTGCCGGATCTCGGGAAACTGCTGAATGTTCTTATCGTCTCGGGGTCTTAGGTACTTTCCTAATAGATGTGTCGGATAGTGGACATTCTACATTGGCGCACTAGCAGGCTTTAGAAGTGAACAACTCTACCTTCTCGGGGACTTGGGTTCCATCTTGGTTAACAAGTTTGAAGGGACTTACCATTTTAAGGAGTTTTCTCTATAAACACACAGGATTGAATTTGATTGGTCTGGATTGGAATTGGAACTTGAATTGAGGTTGAAATAGAGACTTACCATCTTTAGGAAGACGAGCCAACTAGAATTGGACCGAGTAATGCTCCAAGTGCATTTTGGTTATTTTACATGTATTGGGTCAAGCCGGCCCACTAAATGGTTAATTAACTGGATTGAGTCTGGAAAGCCATTTTGGGCATGAATGTGTCTGTGCTGATTTGAATGTGTGTCCGGTTCGGCCAGAGATTGCTAAACGAGCAAAAATGGGGTGCTTACAGCTGCCCCTCTTTTTGTCTTTGTTTGTTGAAGGCAAAAAATGATAGAGTAAGAGTCCCATGTTGACCACGAGGCAATCGAAGGGACTGGAGTAGTTAGAATTTGGAATTTTGAGTTTGAAAACTGGATTGTATTGATTTTTAAAAGCTGGAATTTTGAAAACTTGATGTTGAAATTATTTTACCGATGGAATGACACTCCTTTGGGGAGATTCAAGATTTTGAAATTGATATTTCGAAATTGAAAATCATTTTTTGAAAGCTGTTGAAATTAATTTTTTCTGAGCTGACATTCCTACCAGTGGAATGACACTGCTTTTGAGAGATTCAGGATTTTGATATTAAAGATAATTTTTGAAATTAATCTCAAAATGGCTTTTTGCAATAGATTGATTTGGATTTGAATTGAAAGAGTTTGGAAAACTTTGAAACTTCAAATGAAAATTTAGAGGAAAAAGTTTGAAAACCTAGAAATTTGACTTGAAACGGAGCTTTTGAAAAGAAAAGTCTGGGAAACCGGAGATTTGAATAGAACTTGAACTTTTTGAAGGAAAAAGTTTTAGAAAACCGAGATCGATTTGAAACAAACTTTTTGTAAGAAAAAGTTTAAAAAACCTTGAATGTGAAACTTTTTTGAAGGATAAAAGTTCAGAAAACTAGAACTGATTTTGGTTGAAATTTTTTGAAGGAATTTTTTTTTAAAAGCAATTGATTTGATTTGAATAAACTTTTTGAAGGAAAAAGTTAGAAAACATTGAATTGGATTTGAACGAAATTTTTAAAAGAAAAAGTTTTAAAACTGATTGATTTGATTTAAATGAACTTTTTGAAGGAAAAAGTTAGAGAACCTTGAATTAGATTTGAATGCACTTTTTGAAGGAAAAAAGTGTTAGAACAGGTGGCAACCCAAGAGGGGGGGGTGAATTGGGATTATAATTAAAAATTAAAATTTAAAATAATCCAATGCACTTAATTTCCAAGAGGTGAGTTGCAATAGAAAATATATAGGATATTAAGCTAGATAAGTAATTAATAAGACAACCCAAGATATAATTAACATGAGATTAGTACAATGGATTCAAGTGTGTATGTATTTTAAGTATATCAAGACTATATATATGAGAAAGATATTAAGCAAGATATAAAGAGAGAATAGAGAAGATATTAAACACAACGATTTAAAGTGGTTCAGTTGGCTCCTCTTATACCAAATCTATGTCCACCTCCAAAGCTCATTTCTTGGGCAAATCTACTATTCTTCAAATAGTTTTACACCACTAGCTTGCTTGATTGCTAGCAAACCTTTACACCAAGTGTTTTGTTCTAAAAACACTAAAAAACAACCCTTTATTTTGTTCTCCAAAACAAAGCACCAAGATGATCTTTTTCTCCAAGTGTTTCTCTCAACCACTTAAGAAATAATTCACAAGGGTTTAATAACCCTTTTACAAATGATATAGGTAAGTTAAAACTTACAACTATAGATACAAAACTCTCAAGAGTTGAATAAAACAATAAAACTCAAAGATGAAATAGAATGATGAGGAAGTAAAGTTCAAAACTTGAAAATCTTGATGGATATCACTTTCTATGCTCAATCTTTGTAATATCTTGTATGTCTCGTGCTTCTCTTGTGTATCTCTATTTATAGAGGAAGGATAGTGTATTATTTGCAGCTTAAAATCAACTTCTAGCCATTTGAGAAAACATTAAAGATTTCTTCTTGTTAAGCTACTTGCTGCTAGATAGGTTTTTAAATTTCTGATTAGATGCCTTCAATTCTACCTTTATTTTTGCCTTTATAACATTTGAATTTGAAAATGGCTATAAAAGAAAAGTTGTAGACATGGAAGTTAAAGTTTCATAACCTCAAGACTCAGGTTGATCCAATGGTCTGATCAAAAGTTATGTGAAAAATACTCAAATTGTCTCCTAATTAGCATATTTGAATTTCTACAGAGTTTTATTCACTTCTACCTCGATTATCTTTCTTATTAGTTTGAATTTAAAAATGGCTATAAGAGAAAGTTTTTAGATATGGAAGTTATCATTTTAGAATCTTAAGAATTAGGTCGATCCAATGGTTAGATCAAAATTTATTCTCAAAATACTCAAACTGTCTCCTACTTGGCATATTTGAATTTTTACAAAGTTGCATTAATTTCCATCTTGATTATCTCCATTATAACATTCCAATTTGAAAATGGCTATAAGAGAAAGGTTATAGACATGGAATCCATCCTTTTAAAATCGTAAGAATTAGATCTATCCAATGGTCAGAGCAAAAGTTATGATCAAAATACTCAAACTGTCTCCCAACTGTCATATTTTGAATTTTTGCTCTAATGGGTCACCTTCCAGCTCCGTTTTGTCCCCTAAGACATTCTCTTCATGAAGTCCTCATAGGATAGCATTTATAGGAATTTGAGTCTTGTTTCCAATGCCAAAAAAATCAAATCAATCCAACAGTTGTATAAAAAATCATATACATAATACTAAAATTATCTCCAATGAGCTTTCTTGCCATTATCTTTGATCGAGTCTTCTTCTTCATGCTATGCATTCTTTTTACTTCCAAGACTAACAATAACTTCAAGAAATGTTAGATAATTAACATTTAAAACATAAATAAAAGATTAAGTGAATTATCATTAAAATGCACAATATATTTAAACTTTTAACATAAAAAACTTTAAAAATCTTAACTAATACATCAAAAATGAAATCTTAAAATTAACCAAATTTTAATCATTAAAACATTTATATTTGTTATCATCAAAATCAATTAATGAAAACTTAATATTAAAAATACCCTCTTTTTGATGATGACAACCATTAATTATTTAGAAACATATATGTGGTAATGATCTCAAGATTTTGTTAAAAAATAATTATATCTCATCCTCACTACTTGACTTCTCCTAATAAGTCAATATTTACATCTCAATCTCTTTTAAAAGTATTATTTTTCTCCCCCTTTGTGATCAACAAAAAGAAATATAGTAAACAGGTATATGCTCCCCCTACAGAAAAGAGAATAGAAGTATTTGTCATTCTCGCAAAAACTCATCAATATTAGGTATTTATATAATAGGATTAGACATACCAAATTATCTTCTTATAAAACAAAATCTATCTTCACTTAGGGATTTTGTGAAAATATCAACTAATTGATGGTTAGTGTTAACAAATTCAAGAACATCCCCTTTTGAACATGATCTCTTATAAAATGATGTCGAATTTCAATATGTTTAGTTTTAGAATATTGGATTGAATTTTTAGACAAGTTAATAACACTAGTATTATCACAACTAATAGGGATATGATCAAAATGTGATCCAAAATCTTCTAATTATTGTTTCATCCATAAAATTTGAGCACAACAACTTCTAACTGCAATATATTTGGCTTCAGCAGTGGATAAAGTAACTGAGTTTTGTTTCTTACTAAACTATGGAATTAAAGAGTGTCAAAGAAATTGACACGTGCCACTAGTACTTTTTCTATCAATTTTACTAACAGCATAGTCTGCATCAGAATATCCAATTAAATTGAACGATATGTCTTTAGGATACCACGATCTTATAATTTGTGTTCTTAATAGATAACAAAATATTCTTTTGAAAGTAGTAAGATGTGATTCTTTGGGACATGATTGAAATCGAGCACATATGCACACAGTAAACATGATTTCGGGTCTACTAGCGGTTAAGTAAAGTAATGAGCTAATCATACCTCGATATTTCTTTTCATCTACTAGCTTACCATTTTCATCTTTGTCAAGATTTGTAATAGTACCCATTGGAGTCCCAATAGGCTTTAAGTTCTCCATTTCAAACCTTTTTAATAAATCTTTTATGTACTTGGATTGTTTGAAGAAAATGTCTTTCTTAGATTGTTTAATTTAGAGTTTAAGAAAGAAATTTAATTCTCTCATCATACTTATTTCAAATTCTCCCTGTATACATTTAGAAAATTATTTGCACGTCTCTTTATTAATAGCACCAAAAATAATATCATCAACATATATTTGTACTACTAATATGTCATGATCTTTAGATTTTATAAAAAGATTAGTATCAATTTTTCATTTTGAAAAACCATTATCAAACAAAAATTTACTTAATCTTTTATATCATGCTCTAGAAACTTGTTTTAAACCATATAAAACTTTTGTAAGTTTGAAAACGTGATTTGAAAAATCAGGAGGTTGTTCAACATAAACCTCTTTTGAAATATAGCCATTTAAAAATTCGCTTTTAACATTCATTTGGTAAATTTTGAAATTATTAAAACATGCAAATGCAAGTAACATTCTAATAGCTTCAAGTTGAGCTATGGGTGCAAATATTTCATCAAAATCAATTCCTTCTTCTTGGTTATAACCTTGAGCTACCAATCGACCTTTATTTCTAATAATAACTCTGGATTCATTCATTGTATTTCTAAATTTTGTACCAATCACAGGATAGTCAATAGGTCTTGGAACTAAAGTTCAAACCTTTTTTCTTTTAAATTGATTTAACTCTTCTTGCATAGCTAAGATCCAACTTTCATTGTTTTCAGCTTCTTTAAAATATTTAGGTTCAATTTGAGATAAAAATGCTAAATTATCACAAATATTATGGAGAGAAGAATGAGTTTTTATACTTTGTGAGGGATTACCAATAATCAACTCCTTAGGATGATTGTGTGTGTACCTCTAGTCTTTTGGCAAGTCTTGTGCATTTTTCTTGGATCCTTCTTCACTTAGAGGAAACTCAATTGAATTTTCTTCTTGAATATTTTCTATGAAAGATTAATTTAAAGATCTATCTTCTCTTTTCATAATGATAAGATCTTTCATACTTTGTTCAATATTTATATCGTCACTTGCAATTTTCTTGAAAGAAACCTTGTTAGATTCATCAAATGCTAAATGAATAGATTATTCCACCACTAAGGTTCTTTTGTTAAAAACTCTATAAGCTTTACTAAATATAGGATACCCAAGAAATATGGTCTCATCAGATTTAGCATCAAATTTACCTAAATTATCTTTGTTATTATTCAAAACAAAACATTTACATACAAAAGCATGAAAATAACTAATGTTAGGTTTTCTTCCTTTTCAAAGTTCATATGGGTTTTCTTAAGAATAGGCTTAATTATAGTACGATTTATAACATTGTTCTAGCCATTTCTTCAAGAGTTTTGGTAGATTATACCAAAAATACTTTGGTAGATTATTTTTACATAACATTGTTCTAGCCATTTCTTCAAGAGTTCTGTTTTTTCTTTTTACTACTCCATTTTGTTATGGTGTTCTTGGTGCCGAAAAGTTATGTTCAAAACCATTTTCATCACAATATTTTTCAAATAGCAAAATCAAATTCACTACCATGATCACTTCTAATAGTTGTAATTGTAAAGCTTTTTTCATTTTGAACTTTCTATAAAATTTTACAAAAGTGTATAATACATTATTTTTATGTTCAAGAAAAAATGTCCATGTATATCTTGAATAATCATTAACAATGACAAGTGCATATTGCTTTCCAGCCAAACTAATTGTCCAAGTTGGACCAAATAAATCCATATGTAATAATTGTAATGGTCTAGAGGTAGTGATAATATTTTTAGATTTGAAAGAAGTTCTAGTTTGTTTTCCTTTTTGATTTGCATCACAAAATTTATCTTTTTCAAATTTTATTTTTAGCAGTCCAATAACTAAATCATTTTTAGAAAATTTTGAAATTAAATCCATGTTAGCATATGCAAGCCTTCTATGCCATAACTAATTACTATCACTCATAGCCAAAAAACATTTTACATCACTAAAAGATATATCATAAGATTAATGACGTATACATTTTTATGCCTATGACCAACAAATAATATTTTATTATCTATGATATTTTCTATTATATAATGAGTATTTTAAAAAATAACTTTATTTCTTTTATCACATAATTGGCTAATACTAATCAAATTATATTTCAAGCCTTCAACAAGTAAAACATTTTCAATAATAGGAAAATAACTTTATCAATACTACCAATATCGATAATCTTTCCTTTACTATTGTCTCCAAAAGTCACATATTCCCCATCTTTAGGTGCTAGAGTTGTAAATATTGATTCTTCACCGGTCATATGCTTTGAGCAAGCACTATCAAGAAACCATCTTACTCTTTTGGATTTTAGACGAACCTACAAAAACAAATCAATAATTGATTTTTGGTACCCAAACTTGCTTGGGGCTATGGAGTTACTTGAACTTACAATTTTCTCAGGAACCCAAACTTGTTTGACTCCAACATTGATATATTTTTTTAAGTGGGCAAGAATGTGATTGATGACTTTTCTTATGGTAATAATAATATGTAGAGTGTAGATTACTAGATGATGTTGTTTCAACAAAGAAATTTTTGTAAAACTTTTGCTTTTGAAAATGATTGTAACCAATTTCAACTTTGTCAAAAATACATCTTTGTTTTCCAATTAATATATCCAAATTTTCTCTTCATTTTATAAACTTTGAAAGAGTATTGTTCAATTCGTAAACTTTTATTCTCAAAGTAATATTTTTATTTTTGAAATCATTCAAAGTTGAAGATTTAAATTTGGAAGATAAATCTTCAACATTCTTTTTCAAAATTTCATTTTTATTTTTCAAATATTCTTTTTCTTGAGAGAGAGAAGAAATAATCTTTTCGAGGGCTACATTTTTTATGCCTAATTTTTCGAGATCATTATGCAATTCCTTAAAAGCATTTTGTAATTTTTCATAAGAAAAATGTTCATTAAAAGTATCACATACCTCTTTGTCTTCCTTTGCCATTAAACATAGGTTAGCAACTTTGTCGCGCCCAGATTTTTCGCACTCGAGGAATACTCACACAAGCGGGAAAAATGTTGTACTCTCTCGTTAGAACTCACCCTCCTAAAAGAATGAGTGCGACTAGGTTTGAATTGAAAACAGGTTTGAATAAAGGGCTTTTGAAAAACATTTGGAGTCGCCACCTAACTTGATTAAGGTGAGTTAGGTCACCTAAAAACTAAGAATAATCCGAAGACTACACTTAGGGTTTTGGAAAACAATTTGAAAATATCTCCTCGAGAGAGGGTTTTTAAGAAAACGGGTTGTTTGGCAACCTTTGGAAAACATTTAGCCCTTTTTTAGAAAAACAACTCCTTTTGGTCTTTGATATCAGTGATCCTAGGTTCGGAGGTTGGTTATGTGTAGGGAAGATGCACTAAGCTATCACCCTACCCCGCCCTTTCGGTACCTACATGTCAATCTACCTTAAATTCACCTATGGGAGTCTTTAACTAACTAATGGTTCAACCCTATTCACTTTAGAAAAACAATGTTTGAAAACTAACATGATGCATGATATGCAAGTGCAAAATAAGAGAGAATTGAAAAATAGATTTGGAAATGAATTTAAAAAGAAATAGATTTGAAGAGATAGAAATTGAAATTGGAAAGTTTGAAAATTGAAAATAGAAGTTTGAAAATAGAAATTCTGAAATTGGAATTTGAAAATTGATTGGAATTTGAAATTTGGAAAGATGTTGGAAACCGCACCCATGAGGGTGGAATTGAAAGTTTGAAAAGTGTTGTGACCACACCTATGAAGGTTGCCTACGTATCCCTTTGGGGGAATCAGGTCAGTCGTAGTTCGGACCGGAGTCCGATTGAAAATAGAAGAGTGGATTGAAGAAGGAACTTGAATTGGACCTTGAATTTGATTTGAAATTAGAAAAGGAGATTTGAAATTGGAATTTTGGAAAAGATTGGACTTTGATTTGAAAAGATGGATTTTAGAAAGACTTGGTTGTGGAAAGATGGAGGTTTAGGAAACCTAGACTTAAGAAAGATGAGACTTAGGAAAGACTTGAGATTAAGAAAGATTGGATTGGAATGTTGGATTTAGAAGATTTGGAAACTTGGAATTTAGGAAAAATTTAGATTAGGAAAGTTTCGAATTAGGAAAGTGTCATTTTTGGAAAGTTTCGAAATAAGGAAAGTTGTAGGTTTAGGAAAGTTTTGAAATTAGAAAAGTTTCACTTTTGGAAAGTTTTGGAATTAGGAAAGTTTTGAATTAAAAAAGTTTTGAATTAAGAAAATTTCGAATTTAGAAATGTTTGAAAAAGGGAAGTTTTGATTTTGGAAAGTTTCGAAAACAAGGAAGTTTTGAAAATAAGAAAGTTTCGTTTTGGAAAGGTTTGAAAAAGGAAAGTTTTCAGTTTAGGAAATGTTTGAATTAAGAAAGAAGTTTTGAGTTTAGAAAAGTCTTAGATTTGAAAAGATTTTGAAGTTTTGGAAAGTTTAGAATTTGGAAAGATTTGAAATTTAGAAAGTTTAAGATTTAGAAAGTTTTAGAGTTTTAGAAAATCTTGAGATTAGGAAAGGTTTGAGTTTAGGAAAGATTTGAAAGCTTGGATTTGAAAAAGATTTTGGAAAGGGGTAGAATTAGGAAAGGGTTGAATTAGGAAAGATTTGAAAGTTGAGTTTTAAAACTTTGGAAAGATTTTTATGGTCAAGTTTAGGAAACTTAAGATTTAGGAAAGTGAAAGATTAGGAAGGATTTGAATTAAGAAAGAGTTGGATTTTAAAATTTAAGGAAAGGTTTAAAATTTAGGTTTAGGAAACTTATGGTTTAGGAAAGAATTGAATTAGGAAAGGTTTAGATTAGGAAGGGATTGGATTTGGTTTCTAAAAGTGAAAGGTTAGATTTTGCTTCCAAAAACGGAGGATTGGATTTAGTTTCCTAAACGGGGAGAATTGATTTGGTTTCCTAAAAGGAAGATAGGATTTGGCAAGGATTGGGAAAGGGAGATTCTAGAAACCCTAGTTTTGGAAAACTATAGTTTCGACGTAGAAAATAGGTTTTGGAAACATGTATAGTTTGGATGTGAAAGCAAGAGGTTTTGGAAACCTAGGTTTGGGACAAAGTTTAAAAACCATGTTTTTGGGAAAAGATTAGGGTTTCCTAATTGTGAGTTCTACAGCTTGACTTGGGCTTCTAAGGAAAGAGTTTTTGGAAAGTGCATTTTTGGAAACGAAGGTTTTCTAGAAGGGAATCCTAGGGAGGAGTTTTTGGAAAGTGAATTTGGAGAGGGAGTTTTTGGAAAAAGATTTTAGGAAAGAGGGAGTTTTGGAAAGTGTGTTTTTAGAAACGTGTTTTTTAGAAAGAAAGTCCTAGAGGAGAGTTTCTAGAAGAAAAATTTTGGGAAGAGAGTTTTTAGAAAGATTTTTGGAGAGAGTTTTTAGGAAGGTGAATCTAGGGAGTGTTTTTAGAGGGTGAATTTTGAGGAAAAGATTTTGGAGAGAGAATTTTGAAAAATAGATTTTGGAAGGGAGTTTTTGAAAACAATTTTGGAGAGGAGAGTTTTAGGAAAGTATGTTGAAGAAGAGATTTTTTTGGAAGAGGGATTTTTGAAAAGAGAGCTTTTTGGAAAGTATGAAAACATCTCACTTTCCTAAAGCAATTCTAACCATAAGGAGGCTAGAACCACTTTAGGAAAGCGGTTTTGAAAATCAACAAGATTTTGAAAATATGGACCATATTGGTCACTTTAAATGTAACACTTTCCTAAAGCAACCCTAACCATGGAAAGGCTAGAATCACCCTAGGATTGTGATTTTGAAAACAAGTTTTTGAAAAAGAGATTTTGATGCAATTTTGAAAACAAGTTTGAAAACGATTTTGAAAACGAGTTTGAAAACGATTTTGAAAACGAGTTTGAAAACGAATTTTGGAAGATGCAAGATTATGATATGCACAATGCAATTTGGGGTCGTGAACATATAAGGTTAAGGCTTCACCACATAATCAAGGGGGCCGGACCCACGTGGTCTCTGGTTAGACTAGAAGAAAGCCCCCGACACGGTGACTATCCAACAGTCTAATCCTACACATGGACCGGGAGTCCCCTTGTTTCAAGCATGCAAAGAAAGGGGGGGAAAGAGATGGGGGATTAAAATAGAGAAAACCCAAGTGGGTTAGAGGGAGAAGAGAGAGGGGGGAAGTGCGGAAATTAAATAGGGAGCCTACCTTGTTTCTTGTTTATTTTGAGCGCCGTGCAGTCTTCGGTCTTCGGTTTTCGTCTTGATCTTCTTCTTCAACCTTCAAGGATTGTCTTCAAGCTTTAGATGGCAGCTCTTCAAGTCTTCAAATAATGGTTGAATGCTAGTGTATGAGTGTATGGGGGAGTATATGAGTGTATAGGAGGCTAGGGTTTGGTGTAGGGTGGCTAGGGTTTGGAAAAACCTAGGGAGGCTAGGGTTTTGGAGGTGCTCGAGCTCTGTATATCGAAATATAGGATTCTTAGGTTAAGTTTGCAGACCCTTTTCACATTGAATGAGGCTATGTATTTATAGAGGGAGGACAGACTTGGGGCCTGTTGCAGTGGCGCCAGGGCAAAATTTACACTGGCGCCACTACTAGTGGTGCCAGCCAATTAGGAAAGATTTAAGGTCGGCAAGCAATGTATCTTTGACTAGATTTGGGCGCCTGTACTAGTGACTACCATGTAAATTTTAGCCTGGCTTCACTAGGAGTGACTTCGGAAAGTCCGGGAATGATTTGAAGGAGCCGGGGATGACCCGGAAGGCCGGAAAGGAACAAGAACACTTAAAATAGTGTCCTGGAGGTTTTTGACTTAAAAAGTGAGGACAAAATGTGTCAAAAAGGTTGACCGGGCCTTTAGGGGCAAAACGGTCAATCGAACCGGAGAACTGCCGGGACAGACTCGGACTGTCCCGAAAAAAGACTTGGGATTTGGAAACATTATTTAGAATGTTCCCAGAGGTTGCCGGTTTGATTCCCAGAGCCGGCGTGGTTGGAAATGGAGATCGGCCCACTAGGGGCAAAACGGTCATTTTGTATCGGGTTTGTTGGAACTGACTCGGAATGGTCCGGAAAGGTAAAGGAAGGTTGAGAATACTATAAAAAGTATTCTCGGGACATTACCGGTTTGATACTCAAAGCCGGTATGGTCGAAGAGGAAGACCGGCCCTCCAAGGGCAAAACGATCATTTTGTACCGAGTTGGTCGGAACTGACTCAGAATGATCCGAAAAGGTAAGGGGAGGTTGAGAACACTATAAAAAGTATTCTCAGGAGGTTACCAGTCTGATACCCAGAACCGGTGTGGTTCCCGGGGCGTTCGGACGCCTAGGGGCAAAATGGTCATCTTGACCGGAAAGTCTCGGAAAAGGTCCTAAGGGTAGTTTGGTCATTTTTCACCGAAGTGGGCTAACAGACACTGGTGTTGACCTAGGTTTGGAGTGTTTCCGCCACTCTCACGGTGTGAGTACTTCCGCTACTCGGACGGGGTTGATGATTTGCGAGTATTTCCGCTACTCGGACGGGGTTGATGATTTGCGAGTATTTCCGCTACTAGGACGGGGTTGATGATTTGTGAGTATTTCCGCCACTCGGACGGGGTTGATGATTTGGGAGTATTTCCGCTACTCGGACGGGGTTGAGTATTTCCGCTACTCTAACGGTTCTGTGAGTATTTCCGCTACTCTAACGGTTCTGTGACTTCCGCTACTTTAACGGTTCTGTGAGTATTTTCGCTACTCTAACGGTTCTGTGAGTATTTCCGCTACTCTAACGGTTCTGTGAGTATTTCCGCTACTCTAACGGGTTTGTGAGTAGTTTTGCTACTCGGACCGTCTCGAGGAATAAACTGTCTCGAGAGTGGGACTGGAAGGGGTCTTACCGTCTTCGAAGAGACGTGCTTGGATTGGAGCCGTCTCGAGGAATAAACTGTCTCGAGAGTGGGATTGGAAAGGGGTCTTACCGTCTCGAAAGAGACGTGCCTGGATTGTGAGTGTTTCCGCCACTCTAACGGTTTTGTGAGTAGTTTTGCTACTCGGACCGTCTCGAGGAATAAACTGTCTTGAGAGAGGGATTGGAATTGGAATAAGAAAGGACAATGCCCCTAAGGGCATTTTGGTCATTTTACCTCTATTTGGGCCTGACAGGCCCGCGAAGCGATGGAAAGACGGAATTTGGACCTAGAGGATTGGTTTCGATTGGAATATGTCCACAATGACTTGAAAACAAGTCTGGACGGAGTGTAGACTGCCGAGCGGTCAAAAATGGGGTGCTTACAAACTTCATGTTCACTTTATTCGAATCTACTATCTTTACTTTCTCCCCAAGCCGCTACTATGGCTTTCTTTTTATCCTTTTTCCTTTAATTTTTGTGTTGAGGACATTCGAATTTTATATGACCTAGCTTTTTGCATTCATAACGGACTATTGTATCTTTTTTGTTACCTTCTTCTTTTACTCCATTATTCTTTGAAAATTTTCGTCTGACTTGCTTCTTCTTTCTTAAAAGTCTTTTGAATTTCTTTGTGATTATGGCAAGCTCCTCATCTTCATTGCTAGTTTCTCTATCATTGTTATCAAATGTGGAGGAAGTGGTAGATGATTTTAACGTTATGCTTTTCTTATTTTTGCTTTTGTCATCATCCATTCTCATGGTAAGCTCGTGAGTCATGAGTGAACTCAAGAGCTCATCCAAGCTAAGTTTTGTAAGATCTTTGACTTTTTGTATAGTAGTTACTTTTGGCTCTCAACTCCTTGGTAAAGATCTAAGAATCTTTCTTATCATTTCAACGTTAGTATAACATTTACCAAGAGATTTCAAGGTATTTATAATATTAGTACATTTAGTAAACATATCAGAAATAGACTGCTCTTGATTCGTTTTAAACAATATATATTTATGAACAAGTATGCTAATTTTAGACTCTTTGACTTAATTAGTTCCCTTATGTGTAACTTCTAATTTGTTCCAAATTTCCTTGGCCGACTCACATGTAGAGATTCTATTAAACTCATTAGGATCGAATGCACAATAGAGTAAGTTCATGGCTTTAGAATTTATTTTAATACTTTTTAAGTCATTCTCATTCCATTCACTTTCTTCCTTAGGCACTTTTAGTTCACGTATGGTTTTGGTTAGTATTTTAGGACCACTAACTATAACTTTTCATAATTCATAATCTACAGCTTGAATGTAAATTCTCATTCTAGCTATTCAATAATTACAATTTGTGCCATTAAACAAAGGAGGTCTATTAGTAGATTGACCTTTAGCAAGTAATGTTCCTACTATGGTTGCCATTATGTACTCTATGATGGTTAAGCTAAATACTAGAGCCCTTACTCTGATATCAGTTGTTAGACTAGGTGCCAACCCAGGATTTGGGGGGGGGGGGGGGGGGGGTGTGAATGGGTTATAATTAAAAATTAAAATTTAAGATAATCTAATGCACCTAATTTCCAAGAGGTGAGATGTAATAGAAAATATTTAAAATTAAGCTAGATAAGTAATGAATAAGACAACCCAAGATATAATCAATATGAGATTAGTAAAATAGGTTCAAGTGTGTATCTCAAGTATATCAAGACTATATATATAAGAAAGATATTAAGCAAGATATAAAGAGAGAAAAGAAAAGAGATCAAACACAATGATTTAAAGTGGTTCAGTTGGCTCCTCTTATGCCAAACCTATGTCTACCTCCAAGGCTCATTCCTTGAGAAAATCCACTATTCTTCAAATAGCATGACATCACTAGTTTGCCCAGTCACTAGCAAACCTTTACACCAAGTGTTTCGTTCCACAAACACTAAAAAAACAACCTTTTATTTTGCTCTCCAAAACAAAACACCAAAAGGATCTTTTTCTCCAAGTATTCCTCTCAACAACTAAAGAAATAAATCATAAGGGTTTAACAACGCTTTTACAAATGATGTAGGTAAATTGAAGCTCACAACTATAGATACAAAACTCTTAAGAGTTAAATAAAACAATGAAGTTCAAAGATGAAATAGAATGATGAGGAAGTAAAGCTCAAAACTTGAAGATTTTGATGGATATCATTTTCTATGCTTAATCTTTATTATCTTTTGTATATTTCTTGCTTCTCGTGTATATCTCTATTTATAGAGGAAGAATAGTAGATTATTTGTAGTTTAAAATCAACTTCTAGCCATTTGAGAAAGCATTGAAGATTTCTTCCCATTGACCTACTTGTTGCCAGAGAGGTTTTTAAATTTCTTATTAGATGCCTTTACTTCTACCTCGATTTTTTCCTTGATAACGTTCGAATTTGAAAATGGCTATAAGAGAAAGGATGTAGATATGAAAGTCAGATTTTCAGAACCTCAAGACTCAAGTCGATCAAACTGTCAGATCAAAAGTGATGCTCAAAATACTCAAATTGTCTCTCAGTTGGCATATTTGAATTTTTGCAAAATTTCATTCACTTTCACCTCGACTATCTTCCTTATAATGTTCGAATTTGAAAATGGCTATAAAAGAAAGGTTATATACATGGAAGTCAGCTATTCAGAACCTTAAGAATCAGGCCGATCTAATGGTGAGATCAAAAAGTATTCTCAAAATACTCAAGCTGTCTCTCAGTTAGCATTTTTGAATTTCTGCAGTTACATTCACTTACATCTCGATTATCTCCATTATAATGTTTAAATTTGAAAATGGCTATCTGAGAAAGGTTGTAGACATTGAATCTAAAGTTTTAGAACTGCAAGAATCAGATCGATTCATTGGTTAGATCAAAAGTTATGATCAAAATACTCAAACTGTCTCCCAGATGTCATATTTTGAACTTCTACTCCAAAGGGTCCCCTTCCAGCTCCGTTCTATCCTATAAGACATTCTCTTCATGAATTCGTTATACGATATCATTTATAGGAACTTAAGTCTTATTTCCAATGCCATAAAAATTAGATCATTTAATGGTTGGATTAAAAGTTATTTACATAATACTAAAGCTATCTCCAATGAGCTTTCTTGCCATTGTCTTTGACTGAGTCTTCTTTAACTTCAGGAAATATTAGATAATTAAAATTAAAAATATAAATAAAAAATTAAGTGATTTATCATTAAAATGCATAATATCTTTTAATGTTTAATATAAAATTCTTTAAAAATCTTAACTAATACATCAAATATGAAATCTTGAGATTAATCAAATTTTAAAATATTTATATTTGTTATCATCAAAATCAATTAATGAAAACTTGATATTAACAAAAAGTTTTAAAACTGAGATTGATTTGAAGCAAACTTTTTGAAGGAAAAAGTTAGAAAATCATTTTTATTTGAAACTTGGACAAAATATGTAGGAAATTCATTTTGGGTAGCAAAACGTGCAGAAAATTCATTTTGGCTCAAGATTGGAATTTTTTGGAATCAAAACGTGTAGTAAATTCGTTTTGACTCAAGACTTGAAAGTTGGGTTTTGAAAGAGAAAATGTGTAGAGAATTCTTTTTAACTTGAAATTTGATTTTTTTTTTTTTTGAAAACTTTTGAATTTGATGGTGTTTTGAATTTTGACATAAAGCATTTGCTTTCGCTTTTGAAATTGAGTTGAAATTGAAAGTTGAGACTTTCTGTAGGAAGAGCTTTTAAAACTTTTGGATTTGAAAATTCATTTCGACTTTTGAAAGAAAGCAGGAGCTTGGATCTTTTGAATTTGAAACTTTTTGTAGAAATAGTTTTGGAAGCAATTTTTGAGTTTTGAGAATTGATTTTTGAAATTGACATAAATTGATTTTGAAATTCAAACTTTTTTTTTTGAAAATTTTTGAATTTGAGAGAAAGCAAGGGCTTTCATTTTTGAAAAATATTGATTTTATTTGGTAAGAATTGTACCTTCACCTTGAGCATGGGGTGCCATGGGAGACTGCTTTGTGTTTGCAATTCTTTGGTCTTGAAGTTTGAAGGAGAGGACATTTGTTCCTCTTTGCTTGAGATCTCTCGCGGTTGGAAGGTTTGGGGTTGGCTTGACTGTTGAGCTCTGATTTCGGCAGGTATGATAGAATTTTTGTTGACATGTCTCTGGAGAGATTATGCTTTTCTGAAGTTGAGTGTCTTGAGTTGGTTTCTGAATGGAGTGAGGTCTTTTTTGTTTTGAAAAGTATGAGGTATCTAGGAGGTCAAACGTCTTTGGCCGGTTTTTCTTGAATGTGTCTATTGGTTTGAAATTGAATGTGAGGTATAGGATGGGCCATTGCCCTAGATTTCATGGTTTCAAGAAGTAGTTCAAAGTTGATTGGGGAGGTCGAGGGTGGGTCATTGCCTATTCTCTGTTTCTTATCAGCTGTATGGGGTAGGATCACGGCTCAGGCTGTTGGGGTTGACTCTATTTGTTGAGGAGAATAGTTTAGGAGCAGCATAGATGGTTTAATCTCTTATCTAGGAAGGCTGCAAATAGTTTAGGCTCTTACCTACAAGTTGTACTGACTTGCTAGTTGAGTTAAAATCAGCTGCCCCAGGTTGATCTACGGAGAATCTGGTAGTGTGTGGGGATCGAAAGATTGAGACGTTAGGATCACTGAGTTATGTAATGCACGGGGACATGCCTTAAGGAGTCGAAGAATCACTTTGATGATGACTGGCATATATGGTTTGTTGAAATGGACTTATTGTGAGTTAAGGTGTGTTGAAGGTTTTTTACCTTCTGTCCTACCCTAGTTGGGCTGTACTCTGGATGTTCTAGATCGCTAGATGTTTTGAATAGTGGGATGCTTTGGGTAGTTGAATACTCTGGATGGCTGGATATTGAACTTTGTCAGGTTGTGACATCAAGATGTTGGGCTTGAAAACACCTTGGGACCTGAGAAATCTTAGGGAAATGCTCATTGAACTTGTACCTATCTCAGTATTTTGTTAGCAATATCAAAATGTAACAGACTAATCTTTAATAAATGACTTCAAATATTCTTGCCAATTAATTTGCCATATTGAGTTTTGAAATTTGTTACCAATGCAGGTTTTCTACAGGTTGGCATCTTTTGACCCATTGTTGAGGCGTGAGATTGTGCTGCTTTACTATGGTCGTCGTGTTAGTGTTGCTTGGATTGCTGATTGGGAGAATTGTCTCTTTTTTTTCCCTCTCATTTAAATCATTTCTACCATCCGTGCCCTTACGAGTTTTCATAGATGCTAGTTCTACTATTTTTGCAAGTCAGTGCCAGTTTTGGGTTTTCACTGCCTCGGTAGTTTTGTAGCTTGCCATGACCCTACTCTTTTACCTATAGTGTTCTGGAGGGTTTTCACTATATCCTGATGCTATGATTTTTCTTTTGATTTCTCTCGTTGATGTCGATGAAGACGACTCCTTGCTGAATGTGAATAGGAGTGTTGAGTGCTTTAATTTGGAAGAACGATTGATGATGAAATCTGTTGCTGACTAAAGTCACTACTTTGGTTAAAGACTGTTGATATTACTTTTGACATTGAGCCTAGAGCTAAGTTGGAATTTCTGTTGGATAGAGCATTTTCTAGTGTAACTATTTTACTTTAAAGAGCAATGATAGCATTGATAGATCCGAAAGGTGTTTATTTTTGGACTATAATGTGGGCTAGGTTATGGGGCATTTGAAATGAAGCGATAAAGGCTTAAAATATTTTACTTTTACTTGGCTTTTTAAGACCTACGATCACCTTAGACAGCTAGACACTCTCTCTCTCTCTCTCTCTCTCTCTCTCTCTCTCTCTCTCTCTCTCTCTCTTATTGTTGCTCACTCTCTATTTTCCCCCTTTTACTTTTGGATTTAAACATACCCTGACTCTTGTGTTTCCTTTGCTAGCTCTTCATATCTTGTTTATTTTTTTTTCATCTATCCCAGCTTTGTTACTTTTGCATCATGGTGTTCTTATAGATTTTTCACCAGGTCGACAATTTTTGATCTTGCCATGCCTCCACCTTTTTGCCCACAATGCACTTTTGGGTTTCTATTGTGTCATCGAGGTCATGCTATTTATTATTATCTTTTATCATTTCTATAAAGGTCAGTATTCTCTCTGCTATAGTGTTGACTCTCGTATTTTAAGCAATGGAGAGTTTGAGATTTTCCTTTTTTCTTCTTTTGCTTTTTTTATTAGGCACTCATTAAACCTATATTCGCTCTTTATTTCCCATTTCCTATTTACTCTGTCTCAGCCCATTGTGGGCGGTGATCACTAAGTTGGGTTTTCAAAGAAAAGTAATCAGCTCAACTGGGTTTTGCAATAGGATGCTTTTAACATTATGGTAGATGAATTAATGGCCTCTTTTCATTTCAGTCATTGCTATCATTACTTTGTCAAAGTTTTCGATTACATAAAATAGTGTTTTACCTAACTTGAGTTGATAAGTGCTGCAAAGATTTATTCTTCTGCTTCTGCTAGGAGCAATGTTTTTCCTGCCATGACTTTGTGAACCAGGAACAAGCCTTCATAATTGGGGGCAAACTTGCCTTTGGCTTTTTGTTGACTTGGAAGTATCTTTTTGAGAACAAGTTCTCCTTCCCTGAATTGGTGGGACTTGGCCTTTCTGTTGAAGGATTTGGCAATACGTCTTCGAAAGCATTAGGCATGGTAGATGGCCGCCATTCTCTTTTCATCTAGGAGGCAAAGTTGTTTGTGCCGGTCTTTGATTCAGTCTGTTTTAGTGAGTTGAATTTCCATAAGAACTCAGAGAGAGGAGGTTTACACTTCCACTAGTAAAGCTACCTGATTGCCATTGGTATAGGAGAATGACGATGCCCCAGTTGAAATTCTGATGGAGGTTCTATATCAGTGCAAAGGGTAGCTACTTGTGCCAATCCTCGTGGTTATCATTTTTCTTGCGAGGGGTTCTCTGGATGTGTTTTGTTTTGCTACTTTGTTGTCTCTATTTATTTGTGGATGGTAGGCTGCCAAGTTGTGGGGATTGATCTTGAAGGTTTGGCGACGTTTTGCCATCATGTCAATGCTAAGGTTGCTTGCATTATTTGTGATGATAGACTTGAGGAGGCCGAATCTGTGGAGGACTTTTGGAAAGTTTTTAGGGTCAAAAGATACCAAGCGTTGAATGCCCTACAAGTTTTATTTTTCTGAAAAAGATTTTAGCATGACAAATGAAACATTTTATAATCAAAAGTTTTATTTTAGATTAGCCTGTTATATACTTGATATTCTACGGGGTATTTTAATAGGATAATATCAAGGGATTCCTCCTATAGGCTTTACTAGGGCCTTCAGGGTTTAAGAATATGAGAGGTAATTCAGTTGAGGCTCTCCTTGTCTAATGTAGTTGGATAAATGGAACTTTGGTGTTGGGGGATCAGAGTCCAGGACTGAGACACCTTCTGTATGGAACAAATTTGATAGCGAATCCTCTAGGATTTTTAACAGATTTGCAGTTAATGATTTGAACGGCAATGGTAAACTGTGGATTTATGGTATGCTATTGGGTCAACCCTTTTACTTAGTCTTCTTTGGAGGAGGATAATGTCCCAGCTTACGAGTATGATGCTGATCGTTGAATTCTTTTAGATGAAAACCAACCTGTAGATGTGCCCCTAGTCCTTTTCCAGGTTGGAAGCTTTTACTGTTGAGGTGGCTAGTGACCATTTTCTCCACTGTCGAGTGGCCAAAATGGGCTAAATCTTTTTGGGTGGTTGACATGCGGTTGAAGGCTTGGAAGTTGGAGGGTTTTGTTATGGCAATGCATGAGCCTAATAGAACTTTGCAAATGGTGTAGTCCTCTTCTGCATGGATGGTGATTGTCGCAACATGACGCGGAGGTAGTTGCCTAGAGGTATCGCCCTGCAGATGGATGACTAGTTCTTTTTACTCTTTAATGTGGAGTAGGCCTCTTCAAATGATTGGGCTTATCCTTACATGATTTTGAATTGGGTAGGATGCTGGAGGGATTCCATGAGTTCATTTGTGCTCTTTGACCTGAAAAAGAAAAAGACAAAGAAAATGCAGTTATCATGTAGAGTTGGAGGTTTTATGCAATGCATGTCCTATAGAGGTCC
The DNA here is from genome assembly GCA_033060915.1 of Euryodendron excelsum. Taxonomy (NCBI): domain Eukaryota; kingdom Viridiplantae; phylum Streptophyta; class Magnoliopsida; order Ericales; family Pentaphylacaceae; genus Euryodendron; species Euryodendron excelsum. Next base: position 438,247 of record CM065396.1, read on the forward strand.
CTACTTTGAGAAAATCTAGGCATGATGCTAAGTCCATTTGGGAGGTAGGGTTTTGCCCTTGTTTGCAATACAATACCTCTTTGACATGGGTTAGTTGATGCTTCCTTGTTTAAGCGATCCTGCCTCCATGGACGGAGAGAGATTTGGGCCTTTCTTGAGATATGGTTCGATACTTGCCATAAGTCTTTAGGGTTGGAGAGACCCTTATGAGTTTAGGTTGGTTTAATTAACATGAGATTGGATTTTTCATTTCTTTCTATGGTTTATTGAATGCATGAGAATACAATGACTCGAGTTTCTTAGAACTCTTATCTTGAAATGGATATCGATGCATGAGCATATTAGCAGTAAATGAATAAGTATCATAATGACAGTGAATCAGCAGTTTAGAGGACCCCCTTTTTTCCTTGCTTCAATCCTTGATTTGCTTGGCACTTGGAGATGGGGGAAAGAATAGAAGACATGAAAATAAAAGAGAGGTTAGTGCCTTAGTTTGAAAGTTTTTATGGAATGCATGCCTTAGGGGTGTCCCAACTTAGAGGGAGACTAAACATGATTTATTTGGCTCACTTTTTAAAGATTAGGGCTTTACCCCTGTATACAGATACTTTACCCATGATTAAGAATGCACATTCATTTATACATTCATTCACAGGAAGTAAAAGGGTACTTTGAACTTTGAACTTTGAACTTAAATATAAGGGAATCGAAGTACATTTTAATAGGGGGAGGAAAAACATTTTTCTTGGGACTTCCACCTATGTACTTTTACATTTGGAATCCTAAACTACTCTCAAGTCTTTGGATTTGCCTCCTTTTGAGTTTGATGTTGAGAAGGTCATTGAGAGATTTTGTTGTTTCATGAGCATAGAGGGATTGGGGCCGCTCTTCATGAAATGACTTGAAATGCATGCCATGTATCCTTAGGGTTACGTGGGAACCCTTAGGATTTTGATAAGTTTTATGCAAGGGAGAGTGAACTTGGTGCAACTCTCTATGGGTTGATTATATGCATGAAGATGCAATGACTTGAATTACTTTGAAACTCTCATCTTGAGATTAGGCATTGAATGTATATATGTATGTGTATGCTAAGAGTGTAAGGAGAGAGAATGCAATTGTAAAGTAAATATACAAGCATGAGTATTTATACAAGCATTATAAAAGCAGGAATAAATAAGGATAAGGGAAAGTGAAACAATCGCCCTTTCCTTCATGGTTTAGAAATTGAAGTTCGTGTCTTAAATCTGGCAAAGGTTCGGCTATGCATGGTTTTTACATGAGCATGAGGTTGAGGGTTTACTAATGTTTTCTAAGAAGGCTCGGTTCTAGGATCTTCAAACCTTGGCCCACACCCGAGGTGTTGCCATTATCGGTTGGTGATCAAAGCGGGGTAATTATCAAGAGGTCGTAGGCTAAGAAATTGACACAGCATCTGCCCACAACCAATATACCGTTCCCTCTTCTAGCAAGAAGGGACATTTTAGGTAAAGAAATGGAAGTATGCAAATACTAGTGTACATGTAGTGTGTGTGTGTGAAATTTTTAAAAGGCGAAGGAAAGGGCCCAATGACTTCCATCCATCTTGTCCACTCCACCCTGTTCATTGATGGCATACAAGGCAGTTAAAATGACATAAAATAAAAAGTGAACAAGGGTCCACATACAAAATAAAAAATGAAAAAAGTCAGCACTTTGATGAAAAACTTAATGTAAGATAGAATGATTGAATATGATTTGAATGCAAGTGATGGCATATTTTTGAAAACAACTTTGAAAAGGTTAATTTTGAAGTGGATAGGATTGGACAAGTTAATCGAAGATTCTAGATGAGTGAAAGGTAAAGAGACATGATAATGACCTAACCCTTTAAGTGTCCCCAGCAGAGTCACTAGCTATCGTGCCCAATTTTTTGCACTTGAGAAATATGTGGAAAAATGCAAAGTACTTTCTTGTTAGAACTCATCCTCCTAGAACGACGAGTGCGACTAGGTTTACATTAAAAATTGATTTGAATAAGGGCTTTTGGAAGAAAGTTTGGAGTTGCCACCTAACTTTATTAACGTAAGTTAGGTCACCTAAAACCAAGTGCAATCTGAAGATTAAACTTAAGGCTTTTGAAAAGGTTTTTGGAATACTTTCTCAAGAAAGGGTTTTATTTTTCTTTCGAAAAACCAGGTTGTTTGCAATTTTTGGAAAGAATGAAGCCAATTTTGAAAATATCTCCATTTTGGTCTTTAAAAATAGTGATTCTAGGTTCAGAGGTTGGTTACGTAAGATATCCTAAGATCATCTCCTTATCCCGCTCTTGCGGTACCTACATGTCTTTTCCCCTAGGTTCACTCATTTAGAATTTTAAATTATCCAACGTCCAATTATATCCACTTTTAAAAGAATTTTAGAAAAAAGGTTTGTATTATCACTTTAGGAATAATATGATGCATGATACGCAAGCGCATGAAAAGAATTTGAAGAGAGATTTTGAAAAAGAGAATTGGAATTTTGAAAAAGGTTGTGAAAATTGAAAACCTGAAAAAGGATGTGACCGCATTCATGAGGGTTGCCTATGTATCCATTTGTTAGGAATCAGGCCAATCGTAGTTCAGACTCAAGGTCCGATTGAAACAAAACACTTTTGGGGTCTGATTTGATTTGAAAAGACACTTTGGAGCCTTTGAAAAGTTTGACATGAAAAATATTTGATTCGAGCTTCGAATAGAAGACTTGAAATTGAAATTTGATTTTGAAATTGACTTTGGAAATTGAAATTGAACTTTGAAGTAGAACTTGAACTTGATTTGGAAAATTTGAATTGAATTTTGAAGTCATCTTGACTTGAATTGAGATTTGAAAATCATCTTGATTTAGACTTGAGTTTAGAGAAGAGTTGAAGCTTCCTAACTTTAGGGTTAGGGATGAACTTGGGTTTGGCCTCCTTGGGTTTATGCAACCTAGGGTTGATACATGCACTTGAAATAGAAATGTTTGATATTAAAAAACTTTGATTTTCGGAAGTTTTGAATTAGGAAGGTTCCAAATTTGGAAAGTTTTGAAGTAGGAAAGTTTCAAATTAGGAAACTTTTCATTTTAGGAAATACTCGATTTTAGAAAGATTTGATTTTGTCAAGATGTGATTTAGGAAAGGTTTGAACTCAGAATGATTTGAAATCTGAAATTTGGAAAGTTAGAATTTGGAAAGGTTTGAAATTTTGAATTTGGAAAAGAATGAAATTAGGAAAGATTCAATTTCTATGTCCTAAAGTTGATGATTGGATATTATTTCCAAAAAAGATGATTTGATTTTTTTTCCAAAATTGGAGGATTTGAGATGGAATTGGAAATTTTGAGTTTTGAAAATCTTCAATTTCAAAATCTATGATTTTATGTAGAAAAAGAGTTTTGGAAATTTATGATTTGAGGCAAGTAGAAAGTCATGATTTTAAGAATGAAATTAGGGTTTTCTAATCATGGATTCTAGGGTTTTGACTCAGACTTTCAAAATAAGGAGTTTTTGGAAAGTAGATCTTTGAAAAGAGTTTTTAGGAGGTGGATTTGCAAACACTATTTTTGAAAGGGGTTGGAATATAAATTTTTGAAAGTCTTATGAATATCTCACTTTCCTAAAACGATTTTAATCGTGAGAAGACTTGAACCATTCTAGGGTTATTATTTTGACGACAACTACGGTTTGAAATATGGACCATAATGATCACATTGAAAGTAACACTTTCCTAAAGCGATCCTAACCATGGAGTGGTTAGAATCATCTTAAGATTTTGATTTATTGAAAAGCAATTTGGAGTTTAAACCCAAAATTTAGACTTTAATGGTCACATTTAATGTAACACTTTTCTAAAACAACCCTAACCATGAAATGGCTAGAATCATCTTAGGATTTTAGTTTTGAAAACAAGTTTGAAAAAGGAGGTTTTGAATGCAAGTTTTGAAAGAGAACTTTAATGTAAGTTTGAAAATAACTTTGAATACAATGCATGAACATGACAACCATAATGCAATAGGGCCGTGAGCATACAAGGTTTGGCTTCACCACATAATCAAGGGGGCCGGACTCACACCATCGTAGGTTGAACTCGAATAAAGCCTCCAGCATGGTGACCTTAGATAACTTTTCTCGGGCATGAACCGGGAAGTCCCTTATTTCAAGCATGCAAGAAAGGGCAGTAGAAGATGGGATTAAAATAGATGAGAATCCAAGTGGGTTAGAAGAGAGAAGAGAGAGGGGAAAATTGCATAAACTAAATAAAAAAGCCTACCTTGTCTTCTCTTTGCTTTGATTACTTTAATGGTGGACTTTGCTTGAACTTTGAGTTAACGTTCAAGAGCTTCCAAGGGCTGGACTTGACCTTTAATGGGTGCTTGGAGATAAGGCTTTGAGTGTATAGTGTATATGGAAGCTAAGGTTGGAGTGTATGGAGGTTAGGGCTTGAAGGAGACTTGAGAAAACTAGGGTTTTGAGGCTTGTTTTCAGTGAGGTAGCATTTCTAGAGCGAGTTTGTAGATCTTTTTATTCAAGGGGTGGTTTGTATTTGTAGGCAATTAAAGTTGGCTCTGGCGCATGTTGTAGTGGTGCCAGGCCATTTATTTGGCTTGGCACCACTTGGAGTGGCACCAGCCTAGTTTTTGGTTTGACGCCATTACTAGTGGTGCCAGCCACTTAGGAAAGTTTTAAGGTGGTAAGAAACAGGTCTTTTGACCCTTGGGACGCAAGACAAAAGATTTGGGCGCTTGTCTTAGTGACTACCATACAATTTTTAGCTTGGCTCCATTAAGAGTGACTCCACAAAGTCAGAGAACAATTTGAAAGGCTAGGGATGGATAGGAGCCCTAAAAGAGTGCTCCTGAAGTAGTTGGCTTGAGAACTAGTACCAAAATAGTTGAAAAGCATGATCGGCCCTTTAGGGGCATAATGGTCATTTGAACAATGAAACGCTGAAACTAGTTCGGAGTTAACCGGGAAAGGATTTGAAGGTTGGAAATACTATTGAGAGTTTTTTCAGAAATTATCGGTTTGATACCTAGAGCCAGTGTGGTTGAAAACAACAACCAGATGCCTAAGGACAAAATGATCATTTTGTACATGGCTTACTAGAATAGACTCGAAATGATCTGAAAAGGTGCTGGAAGGATGTGAATACTATTAGAGTATCCTCGGAAGGTAACCGGTTTGATACCTAGAATCGGTATTGTCTGGAGGCAATTGGTTGCCTAAGGGTAATATGGTCACTTTGACTAGATGCTCTCGAAATTGATCCAAAAGCGATTGAAAGGCCATTGAACGTGCTAGATTATCTTTAGGGCAATCTTGGAAGGGTGGACTTACCACTATAAAGACTTAGGTATTTTCTTAAGAAGCATGCCGCTAGGGCCCAAGGGGCAGTTTGGTCATTTTTCACCGGAGTGGGCTAGCAGGCACTGGTGTTAACCCTAGTTTTGAGTGTTTTTGCCACTGTGATGGTGTGTGACGAGTTAATTTTCAAAGGTATCCCGTCCTTCGATAAAATTGTCATTACCAATAGGCGTGTTTAGTCCGGTGACATAGGGGTTTTGTTGGCAATTCCTAATGTTGATGTTTACAAGTGTTTCCGCCACTCTGATAGTTGCGATGTTTGTGAGTATTTCGGTTACTCTGACAGTGTACATTCATTCCACAGATTGCCTGATCTTAAGAAGTTATTGAATGGTCTTATAGTTTCAGGGCCTTAAGTACTTTTTTGATCGATGTGCTGGATAGCAGATATTCTACATTGGCAGTCTAGCAGGAGCCAAAAAGTGAACCGCTCTACCATTTTGGAGACTTGGGTTTTGTCTCGGTTGACAGGTTTAAAGGTACTTACCATTCCGAGGAGTTTTCTTTTTAAACACGCTAGATTAAATTTGACTAGTCTGGACTAGAATTAGAATTATAATTGAGGTTGAAATAAGAACTTGTCATCTTGTCCATTCCATCCTGCTCATTCATGGCATACATGGCCGTTAATATGATATAAAATAAAATTTGAGCATGGGTCCACCTACAAAATAGAAATGCAAAAAGTCAGTAGTTGGATGAAAAACTTAGTGTAAGATAGAATAATTGAATATGAATTGAATGCAAGTGATGGCGTATTTTTTAAAACAATTTTGAAAAGGTTGATTTTGAAGTGGATAGGATTTGACAAGTTAATCAAATATTCTAGATGTGTGAAGGGTAAAGAGACATGATAATGGCCTAACTGTCTAAGCATCCCCAGCTGTCACACCCCAATTTTTCACACTTAAGAAATAAGTGGCAAAATACACGGTACTATGTTGTTAGAACTCATCCTCCTAGAAAGACGAGTGCGACTAGGTTTAAATTAAAAATTGGTATGAATAAGGGCTTTTCCAAGAAGGTTTGGAGTCGCCATCTAACTTTGTTAAGGTGAGTTAGGTCACCTAAAACTAAGTGCAGTCCCAAGATTAAACTTAAGGCTTTTGAAAAGGTTTCTAGAATACTTTCTCAAGAGAGGGGGTTTTTTTTTTTTTTTTTTTGGAGAAAACAAGTTGTTTGGCAACCATTAGAAAGATTGAAGTCCTTTTTAAAAATAACTCGGTTTTGTCTTTGAAAACAATGATTCTAGGTTCAGAGGTTGGTTACGTATAATGAAGATATCCTAAGATCATTATCCTATCTTGCCTTTGTAGTACTTACATGTCTTTTCACCCTAGGTTCACTCATTTAGAATCTTCAATTATCTAATGTCCAATTATATCTACTTCGAAAAGAATTTTAGAAAAAAGGTTTGTGTTATCACTTTAGGGATGATATGATGCATGATATGCAAGTGCATGAAAAGAATTTGAAGGGAGATTTTGAAAAAGAGAATTGAAATTTTAAAAAAGGTTGTGACTGCACCCATGAGGGTTGCCTCATATCCCTTTTTTGGGAATCAGGTCAACTGTAGTTTGAACTAGAGGTCCAGTTGAAAATAAACACTTTGGGGTCTTGTTTGATTTGAAAAGACCCTTTGAAGCCTTTGAAAAGTTTGACTTAAAAAGGGTTTGATTTGATCTTTGAATAGGAGACTTGAAATTGAACTTTGATTTGAAATTGAACTTTGAAGTAGAACTTAGACTTGATTTGAAAAATTTGAATTGAATTCTGAAGTCATCTTGACTTGAATTAAGGTTTGAAAATCATCTTGATTTAGACTTGAGTTTCGAGAAGAGTTGAAGCTTCCTAACGTTAGGGTTAGGGTTGAACTAGGGTTTGGCCCTCCAGGGTTTATGCAACCCAGGGTTGAAATGTGCACTTGAAATTAAAAAGTTTGATTTTAGAAAGTTTAATTTTAGGAAGTTTCGAATTAGGAAGGTTCCAAATTAGGAAAGTTTTGAATTAGAAAAGTTCCAAATTAGGAAAGTTTCTATTTTAGGAAAGCTCAATTTTGGAAAGATTTGTTTTTTTTTTTTTGTAAAGATGTGATTTAGGAAAGGTTTGCATTAAAAAAGGGTTTGAACTTAGAAAGATTTGAAATTTAAAATTTGGAAAGTTAGAATTTGGAAAGGTTTGAAATTTTAAATTTAAGAAAGATTGGAATTAGCAAAGATTCAATTTCTATTTCCTAAAGTTGAAGATTGAATTTTATTTCCAAAAACAGATGATTTGATTTTGTTTCTAAAATTGGAGGATTTGACATGGAATTGGAAATTTTGAGTTTTAGAAATATTGAATTTGAAAATCTATGAGTTTATGTTGAAAAAGGGTTTGGAAATCTATGATTTGAGATAATAGAAAGTCATGATTTTAAGAAAGGAATTAGGGTTTCCTAATCATGTATTCTAGGGTTTTGACTTGGACTCTCAAGACAAGGAGTTTTTGGAAAGTAGATCTTTGAAAAGAGTTTTGAAGAAGTGCATATGCAAAAACTATTTTAGAAAGGGTTGGAATATAGAATTTTGAAAGTTTCTTAAATATCTGACTTTTCTAAAACGGTTCTAATCATGAGAAGACTAGAACCATTCTGGGTTTATGATTTTGACAACAACTACGGCTTGAAATATGGACCCTAATAATCATATTGAATGTAACATTTTCCTAAAGTGATCCTAACCATGGAGTGGTTAGAATCATCTTAGGATTTGTGATTTATTGACAAGAAATTTAGGGTTTAAACCTAAAATTTGGACCTTGATAGTTGTCGCGCCCAGATTTTTCGCACTCAAGGAATACCCACACAAGCGAGAAAAACACTGTACTCTCTCGTTAGAACTCACCCTCCTAGAAGAATGAGTGCAACTAGATTTGAATTGAAAATAGATTTAAATAAAGGGCTTTTAGAAAAGATTTGAAGTCGCCACCTAACTTGATTAAGGTGAGTTAGGTCACCTAAAAACTAAGAACAATCCAAAGACTACACTTAGGGTTTTGGAAAACAATTTTGAAAATATCTCCTCAAGAGAGGGTTTTTAAGAAAAACAGATTGTTTGGTAACCTTTGGAAAACATTTAGCCCTTTTTTGAAAATAACTCCGTTTTGGTCTTTGAAATCAGTGATCTAGGTTCGGAGGTTGGTTACGTGTAGCGAAGACGTACTAAGCCATCACCCTACCCCGCCCTTTCGATACCTACATGTCAATCTACCCTAGATTCACCTATGAGAGTCTTCAACTAACCAATGTTCAATCCTATCCACTTTAAAAAACAATGTTTAAAAACTGTCATGATGCATGATATGCAAATGCAATAGAAAAAGAGAGTTGATTTAGAAATAGATTTGAAAAGAATTTGATTTGATTTGAAACGAAAGAGATAGAAGTTTGAATTTGGAAAGAAGGTTTTGGAAATTGAAAATAGAGATTTGAAAATAGAAATTTGGAATTGGAAGTTTGAAAATTGATTAGAGATTTGAAAAGGATTTATGGAAATAGAAACTTGAAAAATGTTGTGGAATTTGAGATTTGAAAAAAAAGTTGTGACCGCACCCATGAGGGTTGCTTACGTATCCTTTTAGAGGAATCATGTCAGTCGTAATTCGGACTAGAGTCCGATTGAAAATAGAAGAGTTGATTTAGAGAAAAAGATTGAATTGGAAATTGGATTAGAAGATTGAGAGATTGAACTTTGATTGGAAGATTTGAAAAGATTTGTTTTGGCAGACTTGATTTAGGAAACTTAGACGTAGGAACTTAGAAAAGAAAAATTGGATTTGACTTGGAAAGATTTTAGAAAAGAATTGACTTGAATATTGGCCTTGGAAGATTAGGAAACTTGGAATTTAGGAAAGATTCGAATTAGGAAAAGTTCGAATTAAGAAAGTTTCAATTTAGGAAAGTTTCGATTTGGGAAAGTTTCGATTTGGAAAGTTTTCATTTTAGAAAATTTTTCGAAATAAGAAAATTTCAACTTAAAAAAGTTTTAGGTTTAGGAAAGTTTTGAAATTAGAAAAGGTTTTGTTTTAAGAAAGGTTTAGAATTTGGAAAGTTTCAACTTAAGAAAGTTTTGAATTTGGAAAGCTTTGAATTTTATAAAGATTTTAAATTAGGAAATATTTGAATTTAGAAAAGGTTTGAATTAAGCAAGATTCAAAGTTTAAGTTTTAGAAAGGTTTGAAAATCCAGATTTGGGAGTTAAAGTTTGGAAAGGATGTGGAATTAAGAAAGGTTGGAATGAGAAAAGGTTTAGACTTTGAAAGATTTGAAGTTTAGGAAAATTTAGAACTTAGAAAATTTTAGAGTTTGAAAGTTTCGAGTTTAGAAAGTTTAGGATTTAGAAGGTTTTAAAGTTTGAGTTTTAGAAAACATTGAGACTAGGAAAGGTTGAGTTTAGGAAAGATTTGAAAACTTAGATTTGGAAAGTTAAGATTTGGAAAGGGGTAGAATTATGAAAGGGTTAAATTAGGAAAGATATGAAAGTTGAATTTTAAAATTCAGGAAAGATTTTTATGTTCAAGTTTTGGAAACCTATGATTTAGGAAAGGAGAAGATTAGGAAGGAGTTGAATTAAAAAAGATTTGGATTTGGAAGGGCTAAGATTCCTATTTCCTAAAACAAGGGATTGAATTTTATTTCTAAAAGAGAAAGTTTGATTTTGTTTTCAAAAATGGAGGATTGGATCTAGTTTCCTAAATGGGATATTGGATTTGGTTTCCTAAAAGGAAGGTAGGATTTGACAAGGATTTGGAAAAGGAAGTTTTTAGAAACCCTAGATTTGGAAGTGTATAGTTTTGACGTAGAAAATAGGTTTTGGAAATATGTATAGTTTTGATGTAAAAAACAAGAGGTTTTGGAAACCTAGGTTTTAAGGCAAGTTTGAAAACCATGTTTTTGGAAAGAAAATTAGGGTTTCCTAATTGTTATCTCTAGGGCTTGACTTGGGCTCTAAGGAAAGAGTTTTTTGGAAAGTGTATTTTTGGAAATGAGTTTTTGGAAGGAAATTCTAGAGAGGAGTTTCTAGAAGGAAGATTTTGGAAAGAAAATTTTTAAAAAGATTTTTGGAAGGAGATTGTTGGAGAGAGTTTTTTTTTTTTTTTTTTTTTAGGAAAGAAATTTAGGGAAGTGAATTTTGAGGAGAGTGTTTTAGAAAGGAGTTTAAAAAGGGAGTTTTGAAAAATAGATTTTTAGAGGGAGTTTTTAGAAAACAATTTTGGAAAGAAAAGTTTTAGGAAAGCATGTTGAAAAGAAGATTTTTATAAATAGAGTTTTTTGGAAAGTATGAAACGTCTCACTTTTCTAAAGCGATCCTAACCATAAGAAGGTTAGAACCACTTTAAGAAAACGGTTTTGAAAACAAAGAGTTGAAAATATAGACCATATTTGTCTCTTTAAATGTAACACTCTCCTAAAGCAACTCTAGCCATGGAAAGGCTAGAATCACCCTAGAATTGTGATTTTGAAAACAAGTTTTAGAAAAGAAGGTTTTGATGGAATTTTGAAAACAAGTTTAATGTAAACTTTGAAAACGAGTTTGAAAACAATTTTTGAAAGAATGCAAGATAATGATATGCACAATGCAAATTGGGGGTCGTGAACATACAAGGTTAAGGCTTCACCACATAATCAAGGGGGGCCAGACCCACGTGGTCTCCGGTTAGACTAAAAGAAACCCCTCGACACGGTGACCCTTCAATAGTCTAATCCTACACATGGACCGGGAGTCCCCTTGTTTCAAGTATGCAAAGAAAGGGGGGCAAAGAGATGGGGGATTAAAATAGAGAAAACCCAAGTGGGTTAGGAGAGACAATAGAGAGGGGGGAAGTGCGGAAATTTAAATAGAAAGCCTACCTTGTCTTGTTTATTTCACTTTGCTTTGTGCGCCTTGCTTTCTTGCTTTTTCTTTGGTCTTCACTTCAGTCTTCGAGAGCTTTGTCTTGGTCTTCGAGAGCTTCAAGTTGCAGCAATCCAAGTCTTCAATGGAGGCTTGGAGGCTTGTGTATAAGTGTATAGGGGTATGTATGAGTGTCTAGGAGACTAGGGTTTGGTGTATAGTGGCTAGGATTTGGAAAACCTAGAAAAGCTAGGGTTTAGGGGGAACTACGAGCTCTATATATCGAATATTAGGTTTTTTAGACTGAGTTTGCGGACCTTTTTTACGTTGGAAGAGGCTCTGTATTTATAGAGAGAGGAATGCACTGGCGCCTATTGTAGTGGCTCTAGGCCAAAAATTACACTGGCGCTACTAGGAGTGGCACCAGGCCATTTTTTGGCTTGGCGCCACTACTAGTGGCGCTAGCCATTTAAGAAATGTTTAAGGTCGGCAAGGAATGTATCTTTAGAAGATTTGGGTGCCTGTACTAACTACCATGCAATTTTTAGCCTGGCTTCACTAGGAGTGACTCCGGAAGGTCCGGGGATGAATTGAAGGGGCCGGGAATGACCCGGAGAGCCAAAAAGGGACAGGAACCCTTAGAATAACAACTTAGGGACAAAGAACTTGAAAAATGATGACAAGATTTGTTAGAAGGGTTGATCGGGCTATTAGGGGCAAAACGGTCAATCAGCCCAGAAAGCTGCCGAGATGGATTTGGAATGTCCCGGAAAGAGACTCGAGATTTGGAAACATTATTTAGAATGTTTCCAAAGGTTGCCGGTTTGATACCCAGAGCCGGTGTGGTCGGAAAAGGTGACCGGCCCACTAGGGGCAAAACGGTTATTTCACACTGGGTTTGTCGGAATTGACTCGGAATGATCCGCAAAGATAAAGAAAGGTTCAGAATACTATACGAAGCATTCTCGAGAGGTTACCGGTTTGATACCTAGAGCCGGTGTGGTTCCCGGGGCATTTGGATGCCTAGGGGCAAAATGGTCATTTAGCTTCAAATGGGCCTTACGAGCCCAGGAAGCAACTGGTGAACTAAATTGGAGTTTAAAAGTCGTGTTAGAGTCCGAATACACATGTAATGTGTGAAAATGAGCCTAGTCGGGCCGGAGATTGCTGAGCGGGCAAAAATGGGGTGCTTACAATAGTCATATTGGATATAACACTTTTCTAAAACAACTTTAACCATGGAATGATTAGAATCATCTTAGGATTGTGGTTTTGAAAATTATTTGAAAGAAGGAGGTTTTGAATGCAAGTTTTGAAAGAGAACTTTGATGCAAGTTTGAAAACAACTTTGAATGCAATTTTGAATGCAATACATGAATATGACAACCACAATGTAATAAGGTCGTGAACATACAAGGTTAGGCTTCACCACATAATCAAGGAGGCCAGACCCATATCGTCTTAGGTTGAACTTGAAGAAAGCCCCAAGCACGGTGACCTTCGATAAGTCTTCTTCGGCATGAATCGGGAAGTCTCTTACTAAAGTAGCCATTTTCGCACCATACGATTGCGGCTTTCTGGAAGCGATCATCCCAATCGAACCATACTGATGGAAAGTTCTGTAGAATAGGTTCGGGAATTCTCTAATTTGTGCATTACTCAAGTCATTTGATGGTGTGTTTTAATCAAGGAAACAAAATTTAAACCATTGCCGGGAAATGTTCTTTTCGTTTTCCTAAGTGTAAAAAATGTACTCGTTTTTACACCGTGTGGTCACAATCTTCGGGTGACGTTGTTGACCATCGGGCCGTACTGATGAAAAGCCTATCATTTAGGCTTCTTGGAATTCCTAACTTGCTTATTTCGACTACCGTTTGATGGTGCATTTTAGATAGGGAAGTGAAGAAAAAGTCAACTTTAGCGGAGCGTCTATGAAACGCTCCACGAAGCTTTTATTGACTAAGGAGTGTTTCGAGTTAAGGGAATAGCTTAGAATCAAGCAAGGATCCTTTTTGGAGTATCTCGATGGAAGCCGGTTTGATTACTAGAGCCGGGGTGGTGTAAAAGAGGGTTTAGGCCACTAGGGGCAAAACAATTATTTTGATCGAAACTTATAGAAAATTATAGGAATGGACTTTATTTGCTCTCATGGGTGTGCACAACTACCTAGGGGCAGTTTGGCATGGTCTTGCCACTTCGAGGGACTTGCACTTCCCAGTGAGCGTGCCAGGGGTGCCTAAGGACAAAATGATCATTTTTGATAGGGTATCACCGGAACAGGTCCGAAATCAGTTTGAATGGCATATTCAACATGCCGAACTATCTACGGATAGTCTTGGAAGGGTGTACATACTGTCTCAAGGAATTTGTACTTTTCAAAGGATGTGATAGTCTGCCTAGGAGTAGAATGGTTATTTTTCACTATTTTAGGCAAGCAGGCGCTGGTGTTAACCTAAGTTTATAAGTGTTTTTGTGAGACCCTATCTCTTTTAGCATCATATTTTTCTTAAATGCATACGTGCATGATTACCCTAATTAAGAAGCTTGTTTGGCATGTTTTAAGGGAAGTATGCCATGTAGGGAATACTTTATTTTTAAGCATAATTAATTAGCTTAATTAATCTCTATGCTTAGCTTAATATTATTGATGATTAATTATCATAAGCATGCGTAATTATTCTAATTATGTGGATTAGTGGTGTGTGGTGAAGCAACGAGGTGCTAGGTGTGCTTGTGTGTGAAAGCCACCAAGGTATATGCATAAGGTGTGTGCTTCATTGCAGGCGTGTGTGTGCATGTGTGATATGTATGTAAGTTAGATATAAGTTGTATCTATAGTTTGTGTCAAGACAAGGGAGAAGAGAGGTTCTTGTTTAGTATCTTGTGTTTAGCAAGGGAGACAATGAGAGAAAAGGAGAGACAAAGGAAAGAAAGGAAGAGAAGAAGAAAGGACTAAAGGGAGAAGTTGTGCATCCATTATTTGAGGTGAGAAATTTCAATTTCATGCTTTTTTGCATGCATTTCTATTGCTTGTTGCATGTAAAAGACTTTCCATGTCTTAGAATTGAGAATTGAAATCCAAGATGTTGGAGTTTAAGGTGAAAACCTAGAATTTTTTATGGTGTTCATACTTTTGGTGTTTTAAAGTCTTGTTGAAGACTTTAGAATTTCATTTTAAGCTTTAGAGGATTTAAAATTGGGTTGGGGTTGTAAGGAAGATGAAAAACTATGTTTTGAAAACACCATTTTCGAACCAAAAGGGGAGGGGTGTATTGGCGAGCTTGAAGGGTGCCTAGTGGCGCGCTTGGCTAGAGAGGGGCGTTAGTAGGGCACCTGGGGTGCGCGTGGTGATGAGGTCCACTGGTTAGGGGGTGCCAGAGGGGTGTGCTGGCGTGGGTTCCTTGGATGGTTTGGGCTAATTGTTTTGCATTTTATCTTCATACATTGTATCGAGAAGGGTATAGTACCTAGGGTGGGCATGCTGGCGTGGTCCACTTCTCATTGGGCTTCTAATGTGTCGTTTATGTATCATTTATTATATTTGTGCATTATAAGTCATGAACATACATTGATTAAGCATATGCTTCATAAGTTTGACTTCCGTGGTGTATGATAGGTTTAAAAGCGACCAAAGACACTCTGGTTTCACCTAAGGAGTGATTCAACATTACTTTATACAATGAATTGAGGTGGGGATTTATGACATTCTTACTCTTATTGAATTGAATGTCTTATTATCTATGTTGATTTTGGTGGTGGATTATTGTAAGCACCCCATTTTTGCCTGCTTAGCAGTCTCCAGTCCGTCCCGACTTGAGTTCAAGTCAATATGGACATATTTTAGAATTCTAGTCTTAATCCAGTCGATTCATCGCTTCATGGGCCCACCAGGCTCAAATAGAGGCAAAATGACCAAAATGCCATTGTTAGCGTTGTTCAATCTAATCCCGTAGGCGTGTCTTCCCGAAGATGGTAAGTCCCCTTTTCTAGTTCAATTTCAATCCCTCTCTCGAAAAAGTTGATTCCTCGAGACAATATGTCTATCTTGTCTGGCATGTTTTCCGCAGAAAGTTTCTTCGGAACGGTAAGTCCCTTTAAACCCGTCGACTGGGACAAGACCCCAAGTCCCCTAGATGGTAGAACTATCCACCTTTGGTGCCTGCTAGCCCACCAATGCAGAAAAGTCTATTTCGGCACGCCTTCCCAAATCCTTAGGCGCTAATTCCCTTTAGCAGCTTCCCAAGATTAGGCAGTCTTAGGAATGATCGCGAACTGTCAGAGTAGCGAAAGTACTCGCAAACATCCCAACCGTCAGGGTAGTGAAAATACTTGCAAACAGGTCGATATAGGGAATTGCTAACAAACCCCTGTATCACCCTGACTTTTCATTATCTTTCCGGATCATTTCAAGTCAATTCCAGCAAACCCGGTGCGAAATGACCGTTTTTCCCCTGGTGGGCCGGTCACCTTTTCCAACCACACTGGCTCTGGGTATCAAACCGATAGCCTTTGGGAACATTCTAAATAATGTTTCCAAATCTCGAGTCTTCTTCTAGGACATTCTGAGTCCGTCCTGGTAGCTTTCTAGCCCGGTTGATCATTTTGCCTCTAATGGCCCGGTCAACCCTTATGACAAATTTTGTCATCTTTTTTCAAGTCCATTACCCTCGGGACCCTATTCTAAGGGTTCCTATCCTTTTTCGGCCTTCTGGGTTATTCCCGACCCCTTTAAATCCTTCCTGGACCTTTTGGAGCCACTCCTAGTGAAGCCAGGCTAAACATTGCATGGTAGTCACTAGTACAGGCGCCTAAATCTTCTCAAGATACATTGCTTGCTAACCTTAAAACTTTCCTAAGTGGTTGGCGCCACTAGTAGTGGCGGCAGAAGGCTTTTTGGCCTAGCGCCACTGCAACAGGCGCCAAGTCATCCCTCTCTCTATAAATACAGAGCCTTCTCCAGGATGTAAGAGGTCCATAAACTCAATCTAAAAACCCTATTCTTCGATATGACCAATGCGGTCCATATTTTTAAATCTTTGTTGTTTTCAAAACCACCATCTTATAGTGGTTCTAATCTTCTTGTGATTAGAATTGCTTTAGGAAAGTGAGATATTTTTATATACTTTCTAAAAACTCTCTTTTCAAATCTCTTTTTCTAAAAACCTCTTTTTCAATATACTTTCTAAAAACTCTCTCCAATTTCCTTTTCAAAATTCCTTTTCAAAGTTATTTTTCTAAAACTTCGTCTAAAAATCTATTTTTCAAAACTTCTTTTTAAACTCCTTTCCAAAATGCTCTTTTCGAAATCCGCTTTCTAAAAACGCTCCCTAAATCTCTTTTTTAAAAACTCTTTCCAAAAATCTCCTTCCAAAAATTCTCTTCCAAAAACTTTTTCTTTTTAAATTTACTTTCTAAAAACTCCTCTCTAGGATTTTCTTCCAAAAATCTCCCTTTCTAAAAACTCACTTTCCAAAAGTCTCTTTTCTTAGAGCCCAAGTTAAACCTTAGAACCCACGTTTAGGAAACCCTAATTTCCTTTCTCAAAAACATGATTTTCAATCTTGCCTTAAAACCTAGGTTTCTAAAATCTCCTTCTTTACATCTAAATCCTAGGTTTTCAAAACCTATTTTCTATATCAAAACTATAGTCTTCCAAATCTAGGGTTTATAAAACTTCACCTACCAAATTCATGCCAAATCCAATCTTGCCTTTAGGAAACTAAATCCAACCTCCTATTTAGGAAACTAGATTCTATCCTCCGTTTTTGGAAATAAAATCCAAACATCTCTTTTTAGAAACAAAATCCAATTCCTTATTTTAGGAAATAGGAATCTCAATCCTTCCAACTCCAAAACTTTCCTAATTCAAATCCTTTCCTAATTCACTCTTCCTAAACCATAAGTTTCCTAAATCTAAACTTTCAAATATTTCCTTAAACTTTAAACTTCCAAATCTTTCCTAATTCAACCCTTTCCTAGTTCCATCCCTTTCCAAATTTTAAACTTTCCTAAATTTCAAATCTTTCCAAATCTAAAACTTTCTAAATCTAAAACTTTCTTACTTTCAAAACTTCCCTATTTCAAAACATTCTAATTTCAAACTTTCCAATTTCAAAACTTTCTTAAAATGAAACCTTTCTTATTTCAAAATCTTTCTCATTTTAAAACTTTCCTAAAATGAAACTTTCCTAAAACGAAACTTTCCTAAAATGACACTTTCTTATTTTGAAACTTTCCTAATTCTAATCTTTCCTAAATTTCAATCTTTCCCTAATCTTCCAAGTTCAACACTTGAGTCAAATCTTTCTTAATCTCAAGTCCAAATCCTATCTTCTTAAGTCTAGGTTTCCCAAAACTCTATCTTTCCAAATTTAGTTCAAATTCTTTTCCAAGGATCAAATCTTCTTTCAAGTTCAATTTTAGGTCTAAGTTCAATCTCTCAATCTTCCAATCCAAATTCCAATTTAACTTTTTTTTCGAATCAAATCTTCTATTTTCTATCGAACTCTTGTCCGAACTACGACTGACCTGATTCCTCAAAAAGGATACATAGGCAACCTTCATGGGTGTGTCGCACCCAGATTTTTCGCACTTGAGGAATACACACACAAAGTGGAAAAAATGCTGTACTCTCTCGTTAGAACTCACTCTCCTAAAAGAATGAGTACGACTAGGTTTGAATTGAAAATCTAATTTGAATAAAGGGCTTTTGGAAAAAGTTTGGAGTCGCCACCTAACTTGATTAAGGTGAGTTAGGTCACCTAAAAACTAAGAATAATCCGAAGACTACACTTAGGGTTTTTGGAAAACGATTTTGGAAAACATCCTCAGGAGAAGGTTTTTTAGGAAAAGCGGGTCGTTTGGCAACCTTTGGAAAACATTTAGCCTTTTTAGAAAAATAACTCCTTTTGGTCTTTGAAATTAGTGATCTAGGTTTGAAGGTTGGTTACGTGTAGGGAAGACACACTAAGCCATCACCTTACCCCGCCCTTTCGGTACCTACATGTCAATCTACCCTAGATTCACCTATGAGAGTTTTCAGCTGACTATGGTTCATTCCTATCCACTTTGAAAAACAATGTTTAGAAAAACATGATACATGTTATGCAAATGCAAGAAAAGAGAGTTGATTTAGAAAGAGATTTGAAAAGAAGAATTTGATTCAATTTTAGAAGAGATTTGAAAAGATAGAACTGGAATTGGGAAGTTTTAGAAATTGGAAAGTGAGATTTGAAAATAGATTTTTGGATTTGAAAATTGGAAATAGAACATAGAATTGAAAACTTGAAGAAGATTGTAGAATTTGAGATTGGAAAGAAATTGTAGAAATAGAATTTTGAAAAATGTTATGGAATTGGAAATTTTAAAAAATGTGAAGATAGAAATTTAAAAAAAAATGTTATGACCGCACCTATGGGGTTGCCTACGTATCCTTTTGGAGGAATCAGGTCAGTCGTAGTTCGGACAAGAGTTCGATTGAAAAGAGATTGATTTGAAGAAGGAGATTGAATTGAAAGATTGAGAGATTGAACTTTGATTGGAAGATTTGAAAAGATTTGATTTGAAAGACTCGGTTTTAGGAAACCTAGACTTAGGAAAGAGAAGAGACTTAGGAAAGATTTGACTTGACTTGGAAGGTTTAGGAGATTAGGAAAGATTGGATTTAGGAAATGTTTGAATTAGGAAAAAGTTCAATTTAGGAAAGTTTTGAATTAGGAAAGTTTCATTTTGGAAAGTTCCGAATTAAGAAAGTTTTGAATTTGGAAGGCTTTCAAATTAGGAGAGTTTCGAAGTTAGGAAAGTTTTAAAATTAGGAAAGTTTTCACTTAGGAAAGTTTTGAATTAGGAAAATTTCAACTTAGGAAAGTGTTGTTTGAGGAAAGGTTTTGAAAATAGGAAGTTTTGAAAGTTGAAAAGTTTAGAATTTGGAAAGTTTTGAAATAGGGAAGTTTTGAAAATTGGAAAGTCTTGAGTTTAGAAAGTTTTGAAATTTGAAAAGATTTGAAATTTGGAAAGTTTAAGATTTAGAAAGTTTTAGAGTTTGAATTTTAGAAAATCTTGAAATTGGGAAGGGTTTGAATTAGGGAAGATTTGGAAACTTAATGTTCAAGAAAAGATTTGAAAGTTGAGTTTTAAAATTTAGGAAAGATTTTTATGTTCAAGTTTTGGAAACTTAAGATTTAGGAAAGTGAACGATTAGGAAGGATGTGAATTAGAAAAGATTTGGATTAGGAAGGGATTAGATTTGGTTGCTAAAAGAGAAAGTTTGATTTCGTTTCCAAAAACGGAGGATTGGATTTGGTTTCCTAAAGGGAAGATAAGATTTGGCAAGGATTTGAAAAGGGAGATTCTAGAAACCCTAGATTTGAAAGTGTAGAATTTTAACGTAGAAAAGAGGTTTTGGAAATGTGTATAGTTTGGATATAGAAAATGAGAGATTTTGGAAACCTAGGTTCGAGGCAGAGTTTGAAAATCATGTTTTTGGAAAGAAAATTAGGGTTTCCTAATCGTGGGTTCTAGGGCTTGACTCGGGTTCTAAGGAAAGAGGATTTTTGGAAAGTGCGTTTTCGGAAACGAAGATTTTCTAGAAGGAAATCCTAGGGAGGAGTTTTTGGAAAGTGAATTTGAAGATAGAGTTTTTGGAAAAAGATTTTAAAGAGGAGTTTTTGAAAAGTGTGTTTTTGAAAACGTAGATTTTAGAAGGAAAATCCTAGAGGGGAATTTCTAGAAGGAAGATTTTGGGAAGAGAGTTTTTAGAAAGATTTTTAGGGAGCGTTTTTGGAAAATGGATTTTGGGGAGAGCATTTTGGAAAGGAGTTGAAAAAGAAGGTTTTGAAAAATAGATTTTTGTAAAGAGTTTTTAGAAAACAATTTCGGAAAGGAGAGTTTTTGGAAAGTATGTTGAAAAAGAAGATTTTTAGAAAGAGATTTTTTGAAAAGAGAGTTTTTTGGAAGATGTAAAAGATCTCACTTTCCTAAAGCGATTCTAACCATAAGAAGGCTAAAACTACTTTAGGAAAGCGGTTTTGAAAACAACAAGATTTGAAATTATGGACCATATTAGTCACTTTAAATGTAACACTTTCCTAAAGTAATCCTAGCCATGGAAAAACTAGAATTACCCTAGGATTGTGGTTTTGAAAACATGTTTTGAAAAAGAGATTTTGATGCAATTTTGAAAATAAGTTTGAAAACGATTTTGAAAACAACTTTGAAAATGACTTTTGGAAGATGTAAGATCATGATATGCACAATGCAATTTTGGAGTCGTGAACATACAAGGTTAAGGCTTCACCACATAATCAACGGGGCCGGACCCACGTGGTCTCTGGTTAGACTAGAAGAAAGCCCCCGACACGGTGACTCTCCAATAGCCTAATCCTACCCATGGACCGGGAATTCCCTTGTTTCAAGCATGCAAAGAAAGGGGGGGAAAAAGATGGGGGGATTAAAATAGAGAAAACCTAAGTGAGTTGGAGAGAGAAGAGAGAGGGGGAAGTGCGAAAATTTAAAGAGAAAGCCTACCGTATGTCTTATTTATTTTGTGCGCCTTGCTTGTCTTCGATCTTCAGTCTTCGTCTTGATATTCGTCTTCAATCTTCAAGAGTTGTCTTCAAGCTTTAGATTGCAGCTCTTCAAGTCTTTGAAGGAGGGTTGAAGGTTAGTTTATGAGTGTATGGGGATGTATAGGAGTGTATATGAGGCTAGGGTTTGTGTATGGTGGCTAGGGTTTGGAAAACCTAAGGAGGCTAGGGTTTAGGAGGTGCTCGAGCTCTATATATCGAAATATAGGATTTTTAGACTGAGTTGACAGATCTCTTCCACGTTGGAGGAGGCTCTGTATTTATAGAGGTTGGACAATACTGGCGCCTATTGCAGTGGCGCCATGCTAGAATTTATACTGGTGCCACTAGGAGTGGCGCCAGGCCAATTTTTGGCTTGGTGCCACTAGTAGTGGCGCCATCCATTTAGGAAATATTTAAGGTCGGCAAGCAACGTATCTTTGACTAGATTTGGGCACCTGTACTAGTGACTACCATGCAATTTTTAGCCTGGCTTCACTAGGAGTGACTCCGAAAAATCTGGTAATGATTTGAAGGAGCCGGGAATGACCCGGAAGGCTGGAAAAGAGCAGGAACACTTAAAATAGTGTCTTGGAGGTATTTGACTTGAGAAATGAGGATAAGAGAGGTCGAAAAGGTTGACCGGGCCTTTAGGGGCAAAACGGTCAATCAGACCGGGAAACTGCCTGGGACAGACTCAGACTGTCCTGGAAGAAGACTTGGGATTTGGAAATAGTATTTAGAATGTTTCCAAAGGTTGCCGGTTTGATACCCAGAGCCGATGTGGTTAGAAAAGGTGACCGGCCCACTAGGGACAAAACGGTCATTTCGCACCTCGTTTGCTGGAACTGACTCGGAATGATCCGGAAAGCTAAAGGGAGGTTGAGAACACTATAAAAAGTAGTCTCAGGAGATTACCAATTTGATACCCAAAGCCGGTGTGGTCAAAAAAGGAGATCGGCCCACCAGGGACAAAACGGTCATTTTGTACCGGATTGGTCGGAACTGACTCGGAATGATCCAAAAAGGTAAAGGAAAGGTTGAGAATACTATAAGAAGCAATCTCTGGAGATTACCGGTTTGATACCCAGAGCCGGTGTGGTTCCCAAGGCATTCGGATGCCAAGGGGCAAAATGGTCATCTTGACCGAAAAGTCTCGGAAAAGGTCCAAGGGGCAGTTTAGTCATTTTTCACCGAAGAGAGCTAACAGACACTGGTGTTGACCTGGGTTTTGAGTGTCTCCACCACTCTAATGGCGATCGTCGTGACATAGGGGTTTGTTGGCAATTCCCTATATCGACCTATTTGTGAGTATTTCCGCTACTCTAACGGTTATGATATTTATGAGTATTTTTGCTACTCGGACCGTCTCGAGGAATAAACTATCCCGAGAGGAGATTGGAAAGGGGACTTATTGTCTTTGAGAAGACGCGCCTGATTTGGAACCGTGTCGAGGAATAAACTATCCAGAGAGAGGGATTGGAAAGGGGTCTTACCGTCTTTGAAAAGACGTGCCTGGATTGGAACCGTCTCGAGGAATAAACTGTCTCGAGAGTGGGGTTGGAAAGGGGACTTACCGTCTTCGAACTTAAGATCACTGTTTTCAAAAGACCAAAATGGAGTTTATTTTCTAAAAAGGGCTTAAATGTTTTCCAAAGGTTGCTAAATAACCTGTTTTCCTAAAAACCTTCTCTTGATGATGTCTTCCAAAATCGTTTTCTGAAAACCTTAAGTGTAGTCTTCGGATTATGCTTAGTTTTTAGGTGATCTAACTCACCTTAATCAAGTTAGGTGGTGACTCCAAATTTTATCCAAAAGCCCTTAATTCAAATCAATTTTCAATTCAAACCTAGTCACACTCATTCTTCTAGGAGGATGAGTTCTAACGAGAGAGTATAGTATTTTTTCCGCTTGTGTGTGTATTTCTCGAGTGCGAAAAATTTAGGCGTAACAATTATAAGGTGACATTGCATACAATATACATTGTGTGCATATTTTATGTTGTACTGGTGAGGTTAAGTCTTGGTGGACTAACCGAAAGAATGTCGCAGTGGACATTCTTAGATAACATGCTAGTCGTGAATTGGGTAATGTTATTAAAAAGGTGTGCATATGTGGCGACATCAAACGTTGTAGCACAGAAGACATTACATTACATGAGACATTTCTCATTAATGATGGTAACAAGTGTATGATT
This sequence comes from Euryodendron excelsum, assembly GCA_033060915.1. Classification (NCBI taxonomy): domain Eukaryota; kingdom Viridiplantae; phylum Streptophyta; class Magnoliopsida; order Ericales; family Pentaphylacaceae; genus Euryodendron; species Euryodendron excelsum. Next base: position 461,248 of record CM065396.1, read on the forward strand.
ATATATCATTGCAAGGTGGATCATTTATTATTGTTGACTTCTATGTTATTTTATATTCATTCTTTACGAGTTCGATTATTTTAGTGAGCATGTTGACAATGACTCACATCCACACAGGTTATTTTGTAGATAAAGAGGTTGATGTTTAGTCCACTACTATTGGTGTTGAGTTGGAGAGCTTTGAGGAGCTCTATAGGTTGAGTCATAGTTTTTGTTTATGTTGTATTTAATAGGAGATCTTAGGAAACTATTTACGTTCTGGTCTTATAATTATTGTGACTTTGGTTTAGTAGTCTTTCTTATGTATATATTATGACTATGAGATGGTTATATGTATAACAATGTTGTTTATCCCTTATATGATTCATATCTTTGGGATTGTTATGAGGTATCATTTGCAGGTTGGTTATATATGCGATCACACTCATCTTATGAAGGTGTTAATAACACCTAATAAGGAGTGGGTGTGACAGATTGGTATCAAAGCCATCATTTAATACCTAGGCTATGTTATTGAGTTAGTGTCTAGAGTTGCAATGAATTGTAGGGTGTTGTTTGTGTCAGTTTGAGGTGATAGGAATATGTGGTTCATATAAATTATGTGTTAATCTTGAATTGACGCAAAAAGAATGGCATAAAGAGATCCACTAAGGGGAGTGGAGGAAGAAGTGTCATAAGCTCTAGTAAAGGGGCAAGGACGTTAGGAATAGGAGGAAAGAAACATTTCGGCTGGTGTTCAAAATGTGCCAGATGCAGCAGACAGAGAGGCCAATGTTTTGGCACTGTCTATAGAGTACCAATCAACAAGACCTACGCTGAGAGCTACTACTTTGCATGAACAGTTAGTAAAGCTCAATCTATTGGAGTTTATAGGAGCAACAGACCCATTAGTAGCAAAAGAGTGGCTAAAGAAGTTATAAGTAATTTTTGACGTAATGGCTGTGACTAATGAATAGAAATTGCTATTGGCTACATTTATATTGAGAGAGGAAGCCATGAATTGGTGGAAAGGCGCTAGGCGAATGTTGGATTCAAAGGTAGCCAGGGTACCTATTACTTGGAAGCAATTTAAGGAAGTATTCAATGAATAGTAATTTTCTCTTATTTATAGATATTTAAAGGAACAAGAGTTTATTTCTCTAAAGCAAGTAAAGATGTCAATATCTGAGTATAAGGAGCAATTCATGGCACTGTCTAGATTTGCACCTGATCCAGTCCGTACTGAGGAAGCTAAGTGTAGAAGATTTTAGTAGGGATTGGAATTGAGTATTCCATCTTGAGTCTCAACTTTTGAAATGACAAGGTAGGTAGATCTGGAAAACAAAGCAAAAATAGTAGAATATGATGTGAAGGAATTAACAAGAAGAAGAGAGCAATTTAAAAAGGGAAGGTTTGATGTGGGAGCTGGAACTTCAGGACAAAAATCATTAAAATCTATAATGTCTAGTGGACAAGGTCGAGCACAACCCAGTCAAAGGTCAAGAAGTCCAAGAGGCCAAGGAGCTTAGAGACCTCTAGCGAGACCCTCAGGCTCGAGATTTTCTTGTGACAAAAGTGGAGGAGTTGTTTACTACATATGTGGAACGATGGGACATGTGGTGAGAGATTGCCCAGTACTATGGATTGATAAATGTTTCAATCTGGACAGACAGGGCATATAGCAAGGAATTGTACCCAGAGCTCTACAATAACTTTTTCTGTGGGTAGCGCTACTAGCAGTGGTAGAGTAGCATAAGGAAGTACTCAACGGGGGCGAGGGACTACCTCTAAACCACAAACTCAGGCATAGTTGCATGATATGACTCAGAGGGATACTTAGGCAACTCCTACAATGGTAACAAGTATAATGTCAATTGCTGATAGAGATGCTTTTGCATTGTTGGACTCGGGATCTACACATTCTTTCATTTTTATTGCATTTAGTGTGCATCTAGATAGGCCACACGCTTTAATGGCACATCATTTGCTTGTCTGTACACCAGTGAGAGATTTAGTATTGGTAGATGTGATGTACAAAGAATGTGTTGGAAGTTAGAAGTTTCTTGGGATTAACTTGATATTATAGAAGATTTATCTAGGGATTTTCATCCATTGTTGTTCCATTGACTAAATTGACACAAAACGATGTGAAGTTTGAATGGATTGATGATTGTGAGCACAATTTCCAGGAATTAAAGATAAAGATAACTACAGCTCTAGTGTTGACTATTTCTTTAGGGAATGGAGATTTTATGATATATAGTGATACGTCACATCAGGGCCTTGGTTGTGTGTTAATGCAAAGAGTCAGAGTTGTTGCTTATACTTCTAGACATTTAAAGACTCATGCAGGAAATTATCTTATCCATGACTTAGAGTTAGCAACGGGAGTATTCCCTTTAAAGTTATGGAGGCATTATTTATATGGTGAGCCTTGTGAGATATTCATGGATCATCAGAGTTTGAAATACTTGTTTACATAAAGGGATTTGAATTCAAGGCAGCAAAAGTGGATGGAGTTGATTAAAAACTATGAATGTGTTATCCATTATCATCCAAGAAGAGCCAATATAGTGGCTGATGCTTTAAGTCAGAAGTCTTTAGGCGATTAGCATGTATGAAGTGTTATTGAGCACAAATGTTTGCAGAATTGACTTCCTCTGGAGTAGAATTTGTAATGGTGAGAGCTAATGCTTTGCTAGCATAGTTTTGGGTTAGACCATTGTTACTTGACAAGATCCGGGAGTTACAATCTCAAGATTCACAACTAGAGAAATTTAGAAAGCAAGTGAGGGAAGGAATTATAATTGACTTTTTCATTAAGGAGGATGGTACCTTGATGTTTGGGACCCATTTATGTGTACTAGACAATCAAGCTTTGAAGAATGAGATCCTAGAAGAAGCGCATCAATCCTTATATACTATGCACCTGGGAAGGACTAAGATATATCGAGATCACCAAGAAGTCTATTGGTGGTCTAGTATAAAGAAATAAATTGCGAAGTTTATGGCAAAGTGTTTTACTTGTCAATAGGTAAAAATAGAACATAAAAAACTAGCAGGATTGCTGCGACCTCTTCCTATTCTACAATGGTAGTGGGAGCATATTACTATAGATTTTATGGTGGGACTACCAAAGTCTCGAAGTGAATTTGATTCTATACGAGTGATTTTGGATCGATTAACTAAGTCAACACATTTTTTACTTGTTAAGACTACTTATACTATTAAAAAATATGCTAAACTATATGTGGATGAGATTATTCGTTTACATGGGGCTCTAGTATCTATAATTACAGATGAAGATCTAAGATTTACTTCAAGATTTTGGCCTAGTTTACGGCGAGCTATTAGGACTAATATAAAGTTTAGTACAACATTTCATCTTCAAACAGATGGACAGTCGGAGATGATTATTTAGATTTTGGAGGATATGTTGATAGTTTGTGTGCCTGATTTCAAAGGGAGTTGGAATGAACATTTAGCCTTAATGGAGTTTACATACAATAACAGTTATCAATCCAGCACTGGGATGACTCCATTTGAAACTCTGTATAGACAGCGGTGTAGGACTCTAACTTGTTGTAGTGATGTGGGTGAGAGATAGCTATTGGGTCTGGAAATGAATTAAGATACCACTGAGAAAGTTAAAGTTATCCAAGACCAATTGTGAGCAGTTCAAAATAGACAGAAAAGGTATGTAAATAGCAAAAGAAGAGAGTTAGAATTAAAGTTGGGGATTAAGTGTTTTTGAAAGTTTCTCTATAGAAAGGTCTATTAAGATTTGGAAGAAAGGGAAACTAAGCCCAAGGAATATATTGGACCATACACTATTGTTGAGAAAGTTAGTGCTACAGCTTATCGGTTGGATCTAACTTTGAAATTTTCCAAGTTACACAATGTCTTTCATGTATTCAGGTTGCAGAAATATACATGAGATCCGCCACATGTGTTGACTCAACAACCGATAGAAGTAGAGAATAACTTGACTTACGTAAAGGAGCCAGTTCAGATTCTAGATCAAAGATACAACTACTATATAACAAGGTTATACCATTGGTAAAAGTATTATGGAGGAGTCATTCAGTTGAGGAGGCTATATGGGAGAGTGAGGAAACAATGAGGAATCACTATCCATATTTATTCCAGGCTGGTAAGTGAATTTCAAGATAGAATTCTTAAAGGAGGGAAAACTTGTGAGACCCTATCTTGCTTAGCATCATATTTAGCTTAAATGCATATGTTGTAGTGCATGATTACCCTAATCAAGGCGCTTGTCTGGCATGTTTTAATGGGAGTATGTCATGTGGGGAATACTTTATTTTAAGCATGATTAATTAACCTAATTCTTGATTAATTAGCTTAATTATTATTCATACGTAGCTTAATGTTAATAATGATTAATTATCATAAGCATGCTCAATTATGCTAATAATATCGATTGGTGGTGTGTGGTGAAGTAAAGAGGTGCTAGGTGTACTTGTGTGTGAAAGCCACCAAGGTATGTGCATAAGGTGTGGGCTTCATTGCTAGCAAGTGTGTGTGTAACATGTATGTGAGTTAGATACAAGTTATATCTATAGTTTGTGTCTAGACAAGCAAAGAGAAAGGAGAGAGGAGAGAGGTGCTTGTGTAGTATCTTGTGTTTGATAAGTGAGAAAGTTAGAGAAAAGGAGAGAAAAAAAGAAAAGAACAGAAGAAGAAGGGATTGAAGGGGGAAGTTGTGCATCCATTGTTTGAGGTGAGGAATTCCAAGTTCATGGTTGTTTGCATGCATTTGTTTTGATTGTTACACAGAAAAGACTTTCCAAGTCTTAGAATTGATAATTGAAGTCCAAAAGGTTGGAGTTCAAGGTAGAAACCTAGAATCTTGATGGTGTTCATATTTTTGGTGTTTTTAAGTCTTGTTGAAGAATTTAGAACTTCATTTTAGGCTTTAAAGGACTTAGAATTGGGTTGGGGTTGTAAATGAGACCTAAAACCATAAAACACCATTTTGGACCAAAAGGGGAGGGGGTGTATTGGCACGCTTGGCTGGAGAGGGGCACTAATAGGGTGCATGGGGTGCGCCTAGTGGCGAGGTCCATTGGCCAGGGTAGGTGCACGAGAGGGGCGTACTGGCGCGGGTTGGTTTGGGCTAGTTTGCTTATTGTTTTGTATTTTATCTTCACACATTGTGTCAGGAAGGGTTTAATACCTATGGTTAAGAGTTGGCTTATCATTATAAATACTAACACTTCTCATTGCGCTTCAAATGTGTCATTGATGTATCATTTTTTATATTTGTGCATTATAAGTCATGAACATACATTAATTAAGCATATGCTTCATAAGTTTGACTTTGGTGGTGTATGATAGGTTCAGAAGTGACTAAAGACACTCCAGTTCCACCTAAAGAGTGATTCAACCTTACTTTATACAATGGATTAAGGTTGAAATTTAAAATATTCTCACTCTTATTGAATTAAATGTCTTATTATCTGTGTTGATTTTGGTGGTGGATTATAAGGTGCCATTGCATACATATACATTGTATGCATATTTTCCATTGCATTGGTGAGGTTAAGTCTTGGTGGACTAACCTAAAGAATGTCACAGTGGACATTCTTAGATAACATGCCAGCCATAAATTGGGCAATGTTATAAAAAAGGTGTGCATATGTGGTGACATCAAACATTACAACACAAGAGACATTATATTATACGAGACATTTGTTATTGATGATGGTAACATGTGTATGATTATATATCATTACAAGGTGGATCATTTATTGGTGTTGCCTCATGTGTTATTTTATATTCGTTCTTTATGAGTTTGATTATCTTAGTGAGCACATTGACAATAGTTCACACCTACACAGGTAGTTTTGCAGGTGAAGAGGTTGATATTCGGTCCACTACTATTGGGTCGAGTTGGAAAGCTTTGAGGAGCTCTACTGGTTGCGCCATAATTTTTGTTTATGTTATATTTAGTGGGAGATCTCCAGAAACTAGTTACGTTTTGATCTTGTAATTGTTGTGAGTTTGGTTTAGTAGTCTTCTTTATGTATATATGGTGATTGTGAGATAGTTATATATATAATAATGTTGTTTATCCCTTATATGATTCTTATTTTTGGAATTGTTATGAGGTATCGTTTGCATGTTAGTAACTTGTATGATCACACTCATGAAGGTGTCAATGACACTTGATTACGAGAGGGTGTGACAGTTTTCGTCACTTTGACGGTTGTGAAAAGTTTGTTTTCAAAGGTCTTCCTTTTCTTCGAAAAATGTATCACAACCAAGGGGTGGTTTTGGTCCTATGATATTGGGTTTCTTGTGGTGTACCCGTGTCGACCTATTTGTAAGTGATTTCTCGCCACTCTGGTAGCTTAATGGTTTGTGAGTGCTTTCGCCACTACGACAGTGTTGACATTGGTTTTAGTAACTGCCTGATCTCGGGAAGCTATTGGATGCCAAGGGGCATAACGGACATTCTACATTAGTAGGCTAACAGGCGTCATATGTGAACCATTTAAGGTTTGTGAGTGTTTCCATCATTCCGATGGTGTTGGCGATGGTTCTGGGGATTGCCTTATCTCGGGAAGCTGCCCGAAAAGCCTAGGGGCATTTTGGTTATTCTGGTTATTCTCGGGAAGTGGTCGCTTTGACTGGAGTAGAGTTTTGAAAAGCCAGCTTAGGCTTGATAGCGTTGTGAAGGGGAGAATTGATTTGGACTGAAGATTACCAAGCGGGCAAAAATGGCGTGCTTGCAACTGCCCTTCTTTTTCTTTTTTCGCTTATCAATATAGAAAACAATTGAGTAAGGGTCCTATTTTGATTGTAAGGCAATTAAAGGGATTGGAATATATGGATTTCGAGTTTTGAGGGTTGAAACCTGGTATTTTGGCCTTTGGGTCATCTGAAATTGGATTTGGCAGGATATTTTTGTCCGCTCAACAATCTTTGGGATAACTGGACTCACATTCAAACCGACGCAAACACATTCAAGTCTAAAATAATTTTCCAAACTCAATCTAGTCAATCCATTGCTTCACGGGCCCTCCAGGCCCAATAGAGGCAAATTAACCAAAATGCCATTAAAGCATTGCTCAGTCTAATAACAGTTGGCACATCCTCCCAAAGACGGTAAGTCTATGTTTCTACCTTAATTCTAGTTTCAATTGTAGTCCAAACCAATAAAACTTAATTAGGTATGTCTTTCGAGAAAGCTGATCCCTCCGACAGTAAGTCCATCCAGTTTGGTATGTTTTTTGAGAAAACTCCTTAGAACAATTAGTCCCTTCAAACTTGTCGACCGAGACGGAACATAAGTCTCCGAGATGGTAGAGCGGTTCACTTCTGGTGCCTGCTAGCCCACCAATATAGAATGTTTGTTATTTGGCATATCTTTCAAGAAAGTTGATTCCTCAGACGATAAGTCTATCCGACAACTTCCCAAGATCAGACAGTCTCCGGAATAAACGCCCACCGTTAGAGTGACGGAAACACTCACAAACATCGCAACCATCAGAGTAGCGGAAATACCCACAAACAGGTCAATATTGGGAATTGCTAACAATACCCCTTTGTTATGGGACCGACCTTGCCTCTTGGCAGTGACACGTTTACCGAAAAATGAGATACCATTGGAAACTAGCTCATCACACACCGTAAGAGTGGTAGCAACACTCAAAACTTGGGTCAACACTAGTGCCTGGTAACCCACTCTGGTGAAAATGACCAAACTGCCCATTGGACCTTTTTGGCAAACTTTTCAAAAAAATACCTAAGTCCTTAGAGCGGTAAGTCCACCCTTCCAAGATTGTCCTAAAGACAATCTGAAATATTCAAAAGCCTTCCAGTCGGTTCTAGATTAATTTCAAGACTATCAAATCAAAATGATCATTTTGCCCCTAGGTATCCGATCGCCTTTAGGAACTACACCGGCTTCAGATATCAAACTGGTAACCTCTAAAGGATACTTCTGATAGTATTCACAAACTTCAAGTACATTTCCGAATCATTCTGAGTCCATTATGGTAATACCGATGCAAAATGACCATTTTGCCCCTCGTGGGCTAGTTGCATTTTCTAATCACACCAGCTTTGGGTATCAAACCGAAAATCCATTGGAACACTCTCAATAGTGTTTTCAACCTTCAAGCCTTCTCATGGGTCACTCCGGGTCTATTCTAGTGTTTTTCTAGTTCAAATGACCATTTTGCCCTTAGCGGGCCGGTCGACCTTTTCAACTATTCTAGCATTGTTTCTCAAGCCAGTTACCTTTGGGACACTCTCTCAAGGGTTCCCATCCATTCTCGGCTGAGTCTGGTTACTTGGAACTTTTTAGATCATTCTTAGACTTTCTGGAGTCACTCCTAGTGGAGTTAAGTGAAAAATTGCATGGTAGTCACTATAACAGGCACCTAAATCTTTTGCCATGCGTCCCAAGGGTTGACAAATACGTTTCTTACCACCTTAAAACTTTCCTAAGTGGTTGGTGCCACTACTAGTGGCACCAACCCAATAAATGGCCTAGTGCCAGTCCTAGTGGCGCTAGTGGAAATTTTACCCTGGCCCTACTTTAACAGGCTCCAAGATAATTCCAATTACCTATGAATACAGACCTTTTCCCTCCGTAAAAAAAAGTTTGCAATCTCAAACCAAAAACTCTGTCTCTCTAAAATTAGAGCTCGAAGTCACTCCATACCCTAATTCTCCCAAGCCTTTTCAAGTCCTAACCTTTATACACTCAAACCCTAGCCTCCATACACCTTATACACTCAAACACAAGCCTCCAAACATCCATTGAAGACTCAAGTGCTATAACTTCAAAGCTCTCAAGGTTCAAGTAAAGCAAACCAAGCAATCAGAGCAAGAAGAATACAAGATTGGTTTTCTATTTACTTTTATATAATCCCCTTTCTCTATCCTCCCTCGTAACCTACTTGGGTTTTCATCTATTTTAATCTCCATCTTCTACCTCCTCTTCTTGCATGCTTAAAACAAGGGACTCCCCGATTTATGCCTAGGAAGGACTGTTGAAGGTCACTGTGCTTGGGGCTTTCTTCTAGTTCAACCTTTAATGGTGTGGGTTCAACCCCCTTGATTATGTGGTGAAATCTAGCCTCATATGTTCATGATCCTATTGTATTGTACATGTGATATTCATACATTTATTCAAAATTGCTTTCAAAATTATTTTCAAATTTGCATCAAAGTTGTTTTCAAACTTGCATTCAAAATCTCTTTCTTTCAAACTTGTTTTCAAAATCACACTCCTAGGATGATTCTAGCCATTCCATGGTTAGGGTTGTTTTAAGAAAATGTTACATTCAATTTGACCATCAGGGTCCAAATTTTGGATGTAAACCCGAAATTGTTTTCATTAGGAAAGTGAGATATTCAAGAGACTTGTGAAAGTTCATATTCAAACCTCTTTCTAAATAATTTTGCAATCTACTTCTTAAAAATTCTTTTCAAAGATCTATTTTCTAAAAACTCTTTGTCTTGGAGTCCAAGTCAAGTCCTAGAATCCATGGCTAGGAAACCCTAGTTCCCTTTCTTAAAATCATGACTTCCTATTTTGTCTCAAAATCATAAGTTTTCAAAACTATTTTCTACATCAAATCATAAATTTTCAAAACCTCATTTCCCACCAAATTATAGATTTTCAAATCTAAGATTTCCGAAACTCAACCTTTCCAATTTCATGTCAAATCCAATCTTCAAATTTAGGAAACTAAATCCAATCCTCCAATTTTGGAAACAAAATGAAATCATCTATTTTTGAAAATACAATCCCATCTTCTACTTTAGGAAATAGAAATCAAATATTTCCTAATTTTAAACATTTCCTACTTTCAAGCTTTCAAATCTTTTCAAAGTTCAAATCTTTCCTATTTTCAAAACTTTTCTAATTTGAAAACTTTCCTAAAATGAAAACTTTTGTATTTGGATACTCTCCTAATTCAAAGCTTTCCAAAATCCAATCTTTCCTAAACCCTCACTTTCTAAATTCTTTCAAATCAAATATTCAAGTCAAATCTTTTTCAATCATTCCAAGTAAAGTGTTTCTAAATCAAAACAAATCCTTTCCAATCTTTTCTAAATCTCATCTTTCCTAATTCTAAGTTTTCTAAAATCAAAACTTTCCATGATCCAACTTTTCAAAATCAAATAAAAAATTTTCAATTTAATTGCATGTTTTAACCCTAGGTTACCAAGGATTTAGAATGTCTAAACCCTAGTTCAACCCTAACCCTAAAGTTAGGAAACCTCAACTTTTTTCTAAAACTTGTTGCGCTCAGATTTTTCGCACTCAAGGAATACACACACAAGCGGGAAAAACGTTGTACTCTCTCTCATTAGAACTCGCCCTCCTAGAAGAATGAGTGCAACTATACTTGAATTGAAAATAGATTTGAATAAAGGGCTTTTGGAAAACATTTGGAGTCACCACCTAACTTGATTAAGGCGAGTTAGGTCACCTAGAAACTAAGCATAATCCGAAGACTACACTTAGGGTTTTTGAAAACAATTTTGAAAATACTTCCTCAAGACAAGGTTTTTAAGAAAACGGGTTGTTTAGCAATCTTTGGAAAACATTTAAGCCATTTTTGAAAATAAACTTCATTTTGGTATTTGAAAACAGTGATTCTAGGTTCGAAAGTTGGTTATGTGTAGGGAAGACGCACTAAGCCATCACCCTACCCCGCCCTTGCGGTACCTACATGTCTATTTACCCTAAATTCACCTATGAGAGTCTTCAACTAACAAATGTTCAATCCTATCCACTTTAAAAAATAATGTTTTTAAAAGAATGATGCATGACATGCAAGTGCAAGAAAAGGAAGTTGAAAAATAGATTTAAAAAGAAATTGATTTGTTTTTAGAAAGAGATTTGAAAAGATAGATTTGAAAGTGGAAAGCTTAGAAATTGGAAATACATATTCAAAAATATAAATTTAGAATTGGAAGTTGAAAAAAAGTTGTGAAATTGGAGATTGAAAAAGGTTATGACCGCACCCACCAGGGTTGCCTACGTATCCTTTTGGAGGAATCAGGTCAGCCGTAATTTGGACAAGAGTCCGATTGAAAATAGAAGAGTTGATTTGAAAAAGAGTTGGAGTTGGAATTCAAATTAGAATTGGAAGAATGGGAAATTTGGACTTTGATTGGTAGATTTGAAAGTTGGTTCTGAAAGACTTGGTTTTAGAAAACCTACACTTAGGAACTTAGAAAAGAAAGATTGAACTTGACTTGAAAAGATTTTTGAAAAGAATTGACTCGAATATTGGACTCGGAAGATTAGGGAAGCTTAGATTTAGGAAGGGCTCGAATTTGGAAAGTTCTGTTTTAGGAAAGTGTCATTTTAGGAAAATGTTATATTAGGAAAGTTTTGAATTAAGAAAGTTTCATTTTAAGAAATGTTTTGAAATAGGAAAGGTTTCACTTTAGGAAAATTTCGATTTAGGAAAGTTTTGAATTAAGAAAGTTTCATTTTAAGAAAGGTTTTGAAATAGGAAAGGTTTCAAAAAAGGAAAGGTTTCACTTTAGGAAAATTTCGATTTAGGAAAGTTTTGACTTAAGAAAGTTTCAAATTTATAAAGTTTTGAAAATTAGGAAAGTTTGAATTTGGAATGTTTTGAAATAAAGAAATTTTTGAAAATAAGAAAGTTTTAAATTTAGAAATTTTGGAAGTTTAGAAAGATTTAACTTAAGAAAGTTTCGAATTTAGAATGCTTTGGATTTAGAAAGATTTGAAATTTAAAAAGTTTAAGAGTTAAAAAGTTTTAGAGTTCGAGTTTTAGAAAATCTTGAGGAAAGGTTTGAGTTTAAGAAAGATTTAAAAACTTAGATTTGGAAAGTTAAGATTTGGAAAGGGACATAATTAGGAAAGGGTTAAATTAGGAAAGATTTGGAAACTTAAAGTTTAAGGAAAGATTTTTATGTTCAAGTTTTGAAAACTTAAGATTTAGGAAAGTAGAAGACTAGGAAGGATTTGAATTAGGAAAGATTTAGACTAGGAAGAGTTAAGATTCCTATTTCCTAAAACAAGGGATTAGATTTTGTTTCCAAAAACGGAGGATAGGATCTAGTTTCCTAAACGGAAAGATTGGATTTGGTTTCCTAAAGGGAAGATTGGATTTGACAAGGATTTGGAAAGGGAGGTTTTAGAAACCCTAGATTCGGAAGACTATAGTTTTGACGTAAAAAATAAGTTTTGAAAATATGTATAGTTTTGATGTAGAAAACAAGAGGTTTTGGAAACCTAAGTTTTAAGGCAAGATTGAAAATTATATTTTTGGGAAGGAAAATTAGGGTTTCCTAATTGTTGGCTCTAAGGCTTAACTTGGACTCTAAGAAAAGGGATTTTTAGAAAGTAAGTTTTTGGAAAGGAGGCTTTTGGAAGGAAATCCTAGGGAGGAATTTCTAGAAGGTGAGTTTTGGAAAGATTTTTGGAAGGAGATTGTTGGAAAGAGTTTTTAAGAAAGAGATTTAGAAAGCGTTTTTAGAAAGTAAATTTTGAGGAGAGTATTTTGGAAAGGAGTTTAAAGAGGAGTTTTGGAAAATAGATTTTTGGAGGAAGTTTTTAGAAAACAATTTTGGAAAGAAGAGCTTTTTGGAAAGCATATTGAAAAAGAGGGTTTTAGAAAGAGAGACTTTTGAAAAGAGAGTTTTTTGGGAAGTATAAAAACGTCTCACTTTCCTAAAGCGATTCTAACCATAAGAAGGTTAGAACCACTTTAAGAAAGTGGTTTTGAAAATAACAAGGAGTTGAAAATATAGGCCATATCGGTCACTTTAAATGCAACACTTTTCTAAAGCAATCCTAGCCATGAAAATGCTAGAATCACCCTAGGATTGTGATTTTGAAAACAAGTTTTGAAAAAGGAGATTTTGATGCAATTTTGAAAACAAGTTTAATGCAAGCTTTGAAAACGAGTTTGAAAACGATTTTTGGAAAAATGTAAGATAATGATATGCACAATGCAAATTGGGGTCATGAACATACAAGATTAAGGCTTCACCATATAATCAAGGGGGCCGAACCCACATGGTCTCCGGTTAGACTAAAAGAAAGCCCCCGACATGGTGACCCTCCAATAGTCTAATCCTACACATGGACCAGGAATCCTGTTATTTCAAGCATGCAAACAAAGGGGAGAAGAACATGGGGGATTAAAACATAGAAAACCCAAGTGAGTTAGGAGGGAGAAGAGAGAGGGGGAAGTGCAGAAACTTAAAGAGAAAACCTACCGTATGTCTTGTTTATTTCGCTCGTCTTTACGCGCCTTGCTTTTCTTTGGTCTTCGCTTCACTTTAATCTTTAAGGGCTTGTCTTTGATTTTTAAAGCTTGTAGTTGCAGCAATCCAAGTCTTCGATGGAGGGTTGGAGGCTAGTGTATAAGTGTATAGAAGTGTAGGAGTATATAGGAGGCCAAGGTTTGGAAAACCTAGAGAAGCTAGGGTTTAAGGAGGCTACAAGCTCTATATATCGAATATTAGGGTTTTTAGACTAAGTTTGCGGACCTTTTTCATGCTAGAACAGGCTCTGTATTTATAGAGAGAGGAATGCACTTGCGCCTGTTGTAGTGGCGCCAAGCCAAAAATTACACTGGCGCCACTAGGAGTGGTGCTAGGCCATTTTTTGCTTGGCACCACTAGTAGTGGTGCCAGTCATTTAGGAAATGTTTAAGGTCAGAAAGCAACGTATTTTTAGAAGATTTGGACGCCTGTACTAGTGACTACTATGTAATTTTTAGCCTGGCTTCACTAGGAGTGACTCCGGAAGGTCTGGAGATGAATTGAAGGGGCCGGGAATGACCCGAAGAGTCGAAAAAGGACAAAAACCCTTAGAATAATGTCTCAGGAACAAATGACTTAAAAAATAATGATGAGATTTGTTAGAAGGGTTGACCGGGCCATTAGGGGCAAAACGGTCAACCGGGCTGGAAAGCTGCTGGGACGGACTCAGAATGTCCCAGAAGGAGACTCGAGGTTTGGAAACATTATTTAGAATGTTCCCAAAGGTTACCGGTTTTATACCCAGAGCCGGTGTGGTTGGAAAAGGCAATCGGCCCTCTAGGGGCAAAATGGTCATTTTGCATCGGGTTTGCCAGAATTCACTCGGAATGTTCTGGAAAGATAAAGGAAGGCTAGGAATACTATAAGGAGCATTCCCGAGAGGCTACCAGTTTGATACCCAGAGCTGGTGTGGTTTCCGGGGCACTCAGATGCCTAGGGGCAAAATGGTCATTTAACTTCAAGTGGGCCTTACGGGCCCGGGAAGCAACTACTGAACTAAATTCAAGTTTAGAAGGTAGGTTAGAGTCTGGATATGCGTGTGATGTGTAAAAGTAGCCCAGTTGGACCAGAGATTACCGAGTGGGCAAAAATGGGGTGTTTACAAAACTCAAATACAAAACCAAGATGGTTTTCAATATTCAATTCAAGTGAAGATGATTTCAAAGTTCAACTTAGTATTTCTAAATCAAGTCCTAGTTCTACTCCTCAAGTTCAATTTCAAATCAAAGCTTAATTTCAAATCCTTAAGCTTTTCAAACCAAAGTTCAATTTTCAATTTTTCAATTAAAAGTTCAAATCAACCTTTTTCAAATCAAATCTTTTCAAGTTAAACTTTTTCAAAAACCTCAAAGTGTCTATTTTCAATTAGACCTCGAGTCCGAACTACGACTAACCTGATTCCCAATAAAGGGATATGTAGGCAACCTTTATGGATGCAGTCACAATCTTTTTGAAGTTTCCAATTCCAAAATCTTTTTCAATTTTCTAATTTGATAACCTTTTTTTTTTTTTTTCAAATTTCTAATTTCTACAATCTTTTTCAAGCTTCAAATCTATTTTCAAAATTAAATCCTTTTCTTGCAATTGCATATTATACATCATATCAATTTTCTTTCTAAAACTGTTTTCAAGGTGGATAGCATAGGACATTGAATAATTGAAGATTCTAAATGAGTGAATTTAGGGCGAATAGACTTGTAGGTACCGCAAGAGTGGGATAGGGTGATACCCTAGTGCATCTTCCTTATACATAACCAACCTTCGAACCTAGAATCACTATTTTTAAAGACCAAAACAAAGTTATTTTTCAAAAAAGGCTTAAATTTTTTCAAAAGTTGCCAAGCAATCTGTATTTCATAAAATCCTCTCTTGAGAAAGTTTTGCAAAATCTTTTAAAAAATTCTAAGTTTGATATTCGGATTGCACTTAGTTTTATGTGACCTAACTCACCTTAAAAAAATTAGGTGACGTCTCGAAAACTTTTTCCAAAAGCCCTTATTCAAATCAATTTATAATTTAAACCTAGTCGCACTCGCCCTTCTAGAAGGATGAGTTCTAATAAGAGACTACTGTGTTTTTCTCACTTGTGTGTTTTCTCGAGTGCGAAAAATCGGGGTGCGATAGAAACTGGCCAGGTTGGTGCGTGTAGCACACTCGTTTGGCTAATTTGGGCCCTGGTGCATGTGCTACATGAACCAGCTTGGAATTTTTTTTGTCACACGTGCCGGGACCTGGGTTTTATAAAACCAGTGGTCGCGACAGTAGCGATGGTTTTCCTAATTTTTAATATTTTGGAGAGCTCTTGGCAAGAAATTTCACCGGGAATTGATCGGGCATTGTCGAGAATGGTTCTGGGGATATCAGGTCCTTGCAGAAAGCAGTCACTGTTGCCATAATCTTTATGGAGAGCTTGATCTCCACCAGAAACCCTTGGTGAGATTTCTTAAAATTTTGTTGATTTCTTCACTTAGATGACGGATCTTTGCACATTGATAGTGTATTTTGGAGTTTTGAGGCATTCTGAACGTGATGGGGGGATTAGTTTTGAGTTTTGATGATGTTTGAGTGTGTTCTGGTGATTTTGTATGTTTTAGTAAAAGGGTTTCTCTTGGAATTGGGGTTTTTGAAGATGTAACTTGTTTAGCTTCATTTTTTCTATAGATTCTTGATAGTTGAGTATTGAAAGCATGTTTTGATTATTGTTTGGAGATTTTGAGAATTTTTTGAATTTTCTTGAAATATTGATTTTTGAAAATACATTTTTGCTTGAATATTGAACATTTTGAATATTGGCTTGTGCTTTGTATGCTTGTGGAGGATGGGATTGAGTTAATTGCCTCGGTTGGATGGTCGAAATGCCGCGGGGAGCACGGGCCTTTGTAAAACTTTAAGGATAAACTTATTAGAAAATTTCTTTAGGAATTTAAAATTTTTGCAAAAAAAGCTCGTAAAACGTTTGAAAACATTGTTGAAACTAGACCTTCTCAAAGTAAAGATTTTGGAAACCTTTAAAATTTTTGAAAATGGATCTTTTTGAGGAAAAAAGCTAGGAATCCCAAAAACTCTGTGAAATGAGACTTTCTTTGAAAGTAAAGAACTTCGAAACCTAAATATTTTGGAAATAAAGCTTTCGAAGGAAAAAGCTTGGGAAACCTAAAAACCGTTTTGAAGTGAAACCTTTTACGGTAAAAAGTTCAAAAACCTTTAAAACCTCCTTTCTTCCTTTTTTTTTTTTTGGAAACGGGGTTTTTCTTAAAGGGGAAACCCAAGAAACCTTAAAACATTTTCAAACTCTTTTGAAGACAAAGCTTTTGAAAGAAAAAGCTTGTGAAACCTAAAACACTTTTTTGAAATGAACTTTTTAACAGAGAAATTTCCCAAACCTTTAAAACTTTGAAAACTGTTTTTTGTTTTATTTTTTATTTTCAAGAGGGACTTAGACAATACTTTTAGAAAACTTTTTTTGACTTTGAAATTTGAAAACCCTTTTTGGGAAAACTCATTTTACTTTGAAAAGCTTTTTATACAGAGTTTGAAAAATTCATTTTAATTTGACCTCAGAAACCTTTTGAAGTGACGTATTTTAGGAAAATCATTTTGAATTGAAAACTTAGGATATTTTGAAGAAAAATGTTTAGAAAATTCATTTGGACTTTGAAACTTCTCCCTCTTCTTTTTTTTTTTTTGTCTCTTTCACCCCCCCTCCTTTTTTTTTTTTTCTCTTCTCTTTTCTTTTTTTTTTCTCTCATTTTTTTTTTTCCTATTCTTCTTCTTCTTTTTTTTTCTTTTTTTGTCTCTCTCTTTTTTTATTCTTTTTTTTCTTTTTCTTCTTTTTTCTTTCTATTTATTTTCTCCTTTTTGTATATACTTATCTTTTGTGCTGACTGTTTCTTATCGCTCCTCTTCTTCTTGTCTTACCTTTAAGATTGTTGATGCTGGAGAAGATAGTTCATATACAAGGTGACACAGGGGGAAGGAGCCACGGGTAGACCCAGATGAGGAAGTTGCCAGCCAGTGCGGTTAAGCCCGTACCATGAGTCCGCTCATGCTGTTCTTCTAGTTAGGCAGCTTCTAGCAGCATTCATATAGAGGGCGTGTCGTGCCCTAATTTTTGGCCCTGAGTATGGGATTTGACTAGGACGAAACTCGATACTTTTTCTGTTTGAACTCACCCTCCTAAGAAGACGAGTACGATAGGGTTTGAACTTGAAATTGATTTGGTTAAGGGATTTTTGAAAAGGTTTTGGAGTCGTCACGTAACTTTGATAAAGGTGTGTTAGGTCACCTAAAACTAAGTAAAGCTTGAAGACTAAACTTAGGATTTTTGAAAAGGGTTTTGAAAAAAATTTTCAAGAGAGGGTTATGAAAAAATAGGTTGGTTGGCAACCTTTGGAGACTGTTTAATCCCTTTTAGAAAATGACTCTGTTTTGATGTTTGAAAACAATGATTCTAGGTTCGGAGGTTGGTTAAGTGTAGGGAAGATGACTAAGACTATCACCCTACCCCGCCCTTGCGGTACTCACATATCTATTCACCCTAAGTTTCACTCAATTGAATCTCCGGTTCCTAAATGTCTATTTGTGTCCACTTTGAAAAGATTTTGAAAAGGGGTTTAGCATCATTTTTGGGAAGAATGATGCATGATGCAATTTGAAAGAGAGTTTGGAAGAAAGTTGAGATTAGATTTTGAATAGCCCTTGTGAATTTGTCTTGAAAAGGTTTTTGAAAATTGCTTGTTATGTATCTTATGAAAGGTATGTTGATGTTTCATTTCCTTTGAGAGGTTAGTTATGTAAGTACTTTACTCCTTTAGGACCATGAGTTTTTGAATGTATTTTTGGAAAAGAGGCTAGGAACTTCCCTTGTTTGAATATCTCACTTGATCTTAGACGACACCAACCATAGAACGCCTAGGGTCGTTTCAAGAATGTGATATTTGAAGATAATTTTTGAAAAAAAGGTTTTCTAAAACATTTAGGGTTGGAAATCCTAATATAATATTTACAGGTTTCATTTGATGTATCACGTTTCTTAAGAAACCCTAACCATGAAAGGGTTGGGATTGCCGTGAGTTTTTGAAGTCATTTTAAAAATAGTTTTTAAAAAATAGTAAGTGTCTAGCCATTTTGGATTGAGATAAGTTTGAAAGAGCTTTTGAAAACCTCTTTGAGTGGAGTTAGGATTAAAAAAAAAAAAAAAAAAAAAAGGTCCTAGAGTTACAAAATTGAAGCCTCTTAATCTTGGTTGGGCAAACTAGGGTTAAGGTAACCTAGGGTTAGGTTGACCTCGAGTTGGACCACCTAGGGTTTGGTTAACCTAAGGTTAGACAACCTAGGGTTGTAAGTGACTTGGGATGCAAGTAAACTAGGGTTTGGGAAGGATGCCTTGAAGTAGGAAGATGTGTATGATCTTTAGTTGAAAAGGGAAAGTTTTACTTTTGAAAAGTTTTGGAAAAGGAAAGTTTCATTTTAGGAAAGTTTCATAAAAATGAAAGTTTCAATTTTGTTTCCAAAAATAGAGGATTGAATTTTGTTTCCAAAAATAGAAGATTTGATTTTGTTTCCAAAAATAAAAGATTGTATCTTGTTCCAATGACAAAAGATTGGATTTGGTCTAAAACGGAAAGATTTGATTGAAAATGGAAAGATTGGAGTTGAAAATCTTATGACTTTATGTGTGACCTTTGATAAACAACTTAAGTGAGTTATGCAATTTTTGAAAACATGATGCAACAATAATGTTGGAAACCATTTTGATTGCAAAGATGTAAGAATGAAGGTTAGAGGGTAAAACTAGGCTTCCTAAAACATGGACTTCTAAGGCTTCAAGAAAACAACTCTTGGACCAATTTTTGGAAAATCACTTAAACATAGAATTTTGAGGGATTCGAAAACTAAAATTTGAAAGAGAGGTTTTAGAGCTCAAAACCATAATATAGCCTTTGAAGGCCTCTTTGAATATGCCACTTTCCTAAAATGATACAAACCATGAAAAGTCTAGAATCACTATAGGGTTGTGATTTTAAAAATAAGTTAGAGCTTGGAACCCTAATGTGGACCGTGGTGGTTACACTGAATATGTCACTTTTCTAGGGAAAGCCTAATCATGATGAGATTAGAAGCACCCTAGGGTTGTGAGTTTGAAAATAAGAACAATGCATGAAGATGACAAATATAATCTATAGTGGTCATGAACATACAAGATTAAATGTTTCATCACATTGCAAGAGGCCTTTAGGCCATACTGTGATTGGTTAGGCTAAAGGAAGACTCCCGATACGGTGATCTCCCCAAAGCTTCCCCTAGGCATGGACTTAAGGTCCTCTTGTTTCAAGCATGCAAAAAGAGGGGGTTTGGAGATGGGGATTAAAATAGAAGAATAGTCCAAGTGGACTAGGAGAAAGAGGAGAGAGAGGCAGATTGCAAAAAAGTAAATAGAGCCCTACCTTATCTTCTTATTAGCTTGAATGTTTCAATAAAGGACTTGCTTAGACCTTGCAATGGCCTTCACGAGTTTCGAAGGCTGGACTTGAACTCCAATGGAGTAAGGAAGTCAGGGCTCTAATGGTTAGGGCTAAAGGGGGCTAGGGCTTGAGAGAGCCTTGAGAGAATTAGGGTTTTGGGAGCATTTCGGGGGTTGTCTTGAGAGAGGCCACGTTTCTTTACAAATTTTCAGACCTTGAATACGCTAGGGGGTGGTCTGTATTTATAAGCAAATATTTTGAGGAGGTGGCACCACTAAAAATGGTGCTTTTCCATTTTTGGCTAGGCACCACTGTTAGTGGTACCTGGCCAATTTTTAGCCAAGCGTCACTAGGAGTGGCACCCCCTTGGGCCACAAAGTAAAGATCTGGGTGCCACTTTAGTGGCTCTAAGCCATTTTTTGGCTTGGCTCCCTTGTGACTAGTTCTAGTTTTATCTAAAAAGCTACCGGGCTACGAGGGCCCAGCTGGAAAAGAGATAAAGGTACCCGAGAAAGCCTTGGGGTTACTAGTTTGATACTTAGAGTCGGAATGGTTGAAAAAGATGATTGGTCCACCAGGGGTAAAATGGTCATTTGGACTGAGGAATAGTGAAATGGGCCTGAAATGGACCAAGATGGCACTTGGTGATTGGGGATACTCGTGAGAGTGCCCCAGGGGTTTACTGGTTTAATATGCAGAGTCAGTATGGTTGGAAAGACGACCAGCCCACCTAGGGCAAAACAATCATTTGAATTAAGAAGCACTAAAATTGGTTTGGAGTCAACCAGGATGGGATTCGAAGGTCAGGAACACTATAAAGAGTGTCCTAGGGGGTTATAGGCTTGACGCCTAGTGTCGGCGTGGCTAAACGGGATGACCAGCTCACGAGGGGCAAAACAGCCATTTTGATTGGGAAGCATCAGAACAGGCTTGAAATTGACTAGAAGGGGATTTAATGGTTAGGGACACTCGGGGGAATGTCCTTAGGGATTACCAGTTTGATACCCAGAGCTAAAGTGGTTGAAAATAAAGACTAGCGTAATAGGGGCAAAACGGTCATTTGAATTAGGAGCATGCCCGAAATTGACTGGAATGAGATTTGGAGATCGAGGATACTAGTGGAAGTATCCCAGAGGCTTATCGGTTTGATACCTAGAGTCGGTGTGGTTGACAAGGGCAGTCAGGCGTCCGGGGGTAAAATAGTTATTTTGACCGGGAATCACTGGAATGGGTTCGAAATTGGTTCGAATGGCATTCTGAGCATGTCAGATTAGTTGGGACAATTTTATAAGGGATGCAATTATTGCTCCAAGGACATAGGTACCTTCTCAAGGAGCATACCAAAATTGGATTGAATGATGCCTCAGGGACATTTTGGTCGTTTGGCTTTGGTTGAGCCCACTGAGATCAAGAAGCAATTGATTGGCTAGACTGGATTTTAAAAGACCGATTCAGGTTTGGACGTGACTGTGGTGTTTCAAGTGAGTCCGACCAGGTTAGAGATTGCCGAGCGGACAAAAATGGAGTGCTTACAGATGCCCATCTTTTTTTGTCTTCACTTGTCGAAGATAGAAAACAATAAAATATGGGTCTCATCTTGTCTGTAAGGCAATCGAGGGGACTGGAGTTGATGAATTTTGGAAGTTGGAGCTCGAGTTTTGAAGTTTGGAGGTTCAGGCATATTTAAAATTGAATTTGGTGGGAAAAAGGGGTAAAGGGGCTAGAATTTGGCCTTGGCACCACTAGGAGTGGTGCGAGGCATAAAAATGCCTAGGCGCCTCTATAAGTGGTGCCAGCTACGACTCTTGGCATTCTTTGCACAAGTTTGGGCAATTTTTGAGTTTTCTCTTTGAAATTTTTTGGGAGTTTGCTTGGGCATCGCCAGGAGAGATATTGGAGACCCTAGAGAGCCGCTTGGAAAGTTCACCATCACCGGAGAAGAAGATTTGGCCGGAGAACTCCAAAAAGTGAGTTTTTTTATTTTATGTTGATTTCTTCGCATAGGTGTTCGATTGATGAGTATGAATACTCAAAATCAATGTTTTGAACATGTTTATGAGATTATTTCGTGTTTTGGTGTTCGTTTGAGTGTGTTTTGAAGAATGTGTATGTTTGTGTAACAAGGGTGTCACACCCAGATTTTTAGCACTCGAGTGAAATACGCATAAGTGGAAAAAATACGATACTCTCTCATTAGAACTCATCCTCTTAGAAGGACAAGTGCGACTAGGTTTGAATTAGAAATTTATTTGATTAAGGGCTTTTAGAAAAAGATTGGGGTCGCCACCTAACCTGATTAAGGTGAGTTAGGTTATCTAAAACTAAGTACAATCTGAAGATTAAATTTAGGGTTTTTGAAAAGGTTTTGAAAACTTCCTCAAAAGAGAGTTTTTTAGAAAACAGGATGTTTGATAACCTTTGAAAAGTTTTAAGCCCTTTTTGAAAATAACTCCATTTTGGTATTTGAAAACAGTAATTCTAGATTCAGAGGTTGGTTACGAGTAGGGAAGACGCATGAAGCCATCATCCTTCCCCGCCCTTGCTATACCTACATGTTTATTCACCCTTGGTTCACTCACTAGAATCTTTGATTAATAAATGTCCAATACTATCTACTTTAAAAAAGAACTATATGAAAGAAATTTGATATGATGCATGACATACAAGTGCAGGAAAAAGCTTTTGACTTTGAAAATAGATTTGAAAACAAAGATTTGACTTTTGAAAGAGGGTTTTAGAAATTGAAAATAGATTAAGGAATTAGAGATTTGAAAAAGGTTATGACTGCACCCATGAGGGTTGTCTACGTATCCCTTTGTTAGGAATCATGTCAGTCGTAGTTCGGACAAGCATCCAATTGAAATTAAACATGCTTTAACTTCTAAAAGTTTGATTTGAAAAGACTTGATTAGAAAAGAGTTTGATTTGAAAAAAGAATTAATTTGAACCTTGGAATAGAATATTTGAAATTGAAATTTGGATTTAGAATTGACCTTAGAATTGACTTTGATTTGAAAAGATGGAACTTGAAAGAAAAACTTTGATTTAGAAAGATTGAGATTTGAAAACATCTTTGACTTAGATTGAAGTTGAAAACCATCTTGGTTTTAGAAAATGGTTGAAGCTTCCTAATTTTAGGGTTAGGGTTGAACTAAGTTTAGGTATCCTAAGGTTTAGATATCCTAGGGTTATAGCATAGACTTGAAATGAGAAGCTTTGATCTAGACTTGAAAAGTTTGATTTTATTTTAGAAAACTTAGAATTTGGAAAGATAAGGTTTAAGAAAGGTTTGAAAATGATTTGATTTGATTTTAGAAAACACTTGACTTAGGATGATTTAGGAAAGTTAGGGTTTAGGAAAGATTGGACTTTGAAAAGTTTTGAATTAGGAATGTTTCAAAATAGGAAAGTTTCATTTTAGGAAAGTACCAAATTAAGAAAGTGCTGGTTGTAGGAAAGGTTTGATTCTTATTTCCTAAAGTAGAAGATTAGATTTTATTTCCAAAAAGAGATTATTTGATTTGGTTTCTAAAATTGTAGGACTTGATTTAGTTTCCTAAAACAGGGAAGATTTGATCTAGTTTCCTAATTTGAAAAATTGGATTTGACATGGAATTGGAAATGTTGAATTTTGAAAATCTAGAATTTTTAAAGCTATAATTTGGTGTAGAAAAAAGAGGTTTTGGAGGATTTGATGTAGAGAATAGTTTTTGAAAACCTATGATTTGAAGCAAAAGAGGAAGTCATGTTTTTAGGAAAGAGAATTTGGGTTTCCTAACCATAGAATCTAGGCTTGACTTTGACTCCAGGAAGAAGTGTTTTTAGAAAGGAGATCTTTTGAAGGGAATTTCTAGGAAGGAAACTAGAAGAGAGTTTTTAGAAAGTACATTTTTGAAGAGAGCTCTTGGAAAGGAGTTTGAAAAGAGTTTTGAAAATTAAATTTTTGAAGAGAGTTTTTAGAAGTAAATTTTGAAGGGAGCCCTCAGAAAGGAGTTTGAAAAGAGTTTTTGAAAAATAGTTTTTTGAAGAGAGTTTTTTTGAAAAGAAGTTTGAAAGGCAATTTGGAGAATGACTTGAATATGGAATTTTGAAATATTTTGAATATCTCCCTTTTCTAAAACAATTCTAACCATGTAAGGATTAGAACCATCTAGGGTTGTGGGTTTTGAAAGCAACATGGATTTGAAATATGCACCAATATGATCTCATTGATTATCACACTTTCCTTAAACAATCATAACCATGGAATGACTAGAATCATCTTAGGATTATAGTTTTGATGAAAAACACTTTAGGGTTTACACCCAAAATATAGACCTTGATGGTCATAATGAATATAATATTTTCCTAAAACAACTCTAACCATGGAATGGCTAGAATCACTTTAAGATTATGATTTTGAAAATAAGGTTTTGAATGCAAGTTTGAAATAGAGTTTTGATGTAAGTTTTGAAAGCAACTTTTGAAAATAATTTTGAATGGATGTTTGATATGCACAACGCGAGTAAGAACATGAACATACAAGGTTAGGCTTCACAGCATAATCAAGGGGGCCAAATTCATATGGTCTAAGGTTGAACTAGAAGAAAGCCCCCGATATGGTGACTTTCAACAGTCCTTCCTACATATAAATTGGAAAGTCCCTTGTTTCAAATATGTAAGAAAGGGAGGTAGAAGATGAAGGTTTAAAATAGAAGAAAACCCAAGTGGGTTAGGAGGAAAAAGAGAGAGGGGGGAAGTATATAAATATAAAGAGAGAGCCTACCTTCTCTTTTCCTTGTTTTGCTTTCTTTATTTGCTTTGCTTTCTTTATTTGCTTTGCTTTACTTGATCCTCAAGAGCTTTGAACTTGTAGAACTTGAGTTTTCAATGGCTTGCTTTGATGCTGGTGTATAAGTGTATAGAGTGTGTATAAGTTAGGGCTAAAGTGTATGGATGCTAGGGTTTGAAGTGACTAGAGGGGACTAGGGTTTGGAGTGACTTCGAGCTTCGTATTTCAAAAAATAGAGTTTTTGGACCCTTTTCATGCAGGGGGGTCTATATTTATAGACACAAAAATAGCCTGGAGCCTATTGCAGTGGCGCTAGAGCAAAATCCCTACTGGTGCCATTAGGAGTGGCGCCAGGCCAATTTTTGGCTTGGCACCACTGTTATTGGCTTGAAGCCACTAAGCCACTTAGGAAAGTTTTAAGGGTAGTAAGAAACATGTCTTTCGACCCTTGATACACAAGGCAAAAGATTTGGGAGCCTGTACTAGTGATAACCATGTAATTTTTGGCTTGGCTCCACTAGAAGTGACTCCAGAAGGTTTGGGAATGTTTCGAGAAGTTGGGATTGATCCAGAAGGCCAGAAACCCTTGAAATAGTGTTCTGGGGGTAACGAGCTTGGCAAACAATACCGGAATGTTTGGAAAGGCCGACCGAGCCAGTAGGGGAAAAACGGTCAACTAGATCAAAAAATCACTAGAATGGACTTGGAATGTCCCATGAAAGGACTTGAAGGTTTGAAACACTATCTAGAGTGTTACAAGGGATTGTCAGTTTGATACCTAGAGCCGGTATGGTTGGAAAAGGCAATCAGCCCACTAAGGACAAAACGGTTATTTTGCCTCGGGTTTATCGGAATAGACTTGAAATGATCAAAAAAGGTGCTGGAAGATCAAAAATACTATTAAAAGCATTCTCGAAAAATAACCAGTTTGATAATCAGAGCCAGTGTGGTTCCCAAAGGCGATCAGATGCCTATGGGCAAAATGGTTATTTTGACCGGATGATACTGGAATTGGTTCGGAACCGATCGGAAGGCATTCAAACATGCCAGATTGTCCTTGGGACAATCTTGGAAAGGTGGACTTACCGCTCTGAGCATTTGGTACTTTTTTGAGAAGTGTGCCGAAAAAGGCCTAAAGGGCAGTTTGGTCATTTTTTACATGAGTGGGCTAGCAGGCACTGCTGTTGACTTAGGTTTTAAGTGTTTCTGCCACTCTGACGGTGTGTGAACAGTTGGTTTCTAAAGGTAACTCGTTGTTTCGTAAACGTATCACGACTAAGAGTTGAGTTTGATCCCGTGACATAGGGATTTTGTTGGTAATTCTAGCTTTGCGAGTGTTTTCGCCACTCTAACGATTGCGATGTTTGCGAGGGTTCCGTCACTCTGATGGTTGCATTCATTCCAGAGATCGCCTGATCTCAGGAAGCTGTTAAATAGACTTATCGTCTGAGGAATGAACTTTCTCGTAAGTCGTGTTGAATAACGCATATTCTACATTGGCAGGCTAGTAGGTGCCAAAGCTGAACTGTTCTACCATCTCGAGGACTTGAGTTCCGTCCTGGTCGACGAGTTTGAAGGGACTTACCGTTTCAAGGATTTTTCTCGAAGAACGTGCCAAGCTAGATGGACTTACCACCTGAGGGATCAACTTTCTCAAAAGGCATGCCGGATTTAATTAGATTGGAATTGGACTTGAAATTGGATTTGAGATTGAAATGGGGACTTACCGTCTATAGGAAGACGTGCCAATTGGAATAGGACCAAGCAAATGCCACAAGGGCATTTTTGTTATTTTGCCTCTATTGGGCTCGGTGGGCCCGCGAAGCGATTGATTGGCTGGATTGAGATTGGAAGACTGGTTTTAACTTGAATGTGTTTGTGTTGGCTTGAATGTGAGTCCGATTGAACTAGAGATTGCTGAGCAGGCAAAAATGGAGTGCTTATAGCTACCCTTCTTTTCTGTCTTTGCTTGTCGAAGGCAAAAAACGATAAAGTATGAGTCCCATATTGACTGCGAGGCTATTAGAGGGACAAAAATTGAAAGGTTTTTGAAGATTGTAGTAGTAGGAATTTGAAAATTTGAGTTTGAAAACTAGATTGTCTTGATTTTTGAAATCTGAAATTTTGAAAACTTGATGTGGAAATTAATCTGAACCGACTTTTTGACTAATGGAAAGACGCTCCTTTACGGGGATTCAGGGCTTTGAAAATTGATACTTTGAAATTGAAGATGATTTTTGAAATGATTTTGAAATTGAAGTTGATTGTTTAAAATGATTTTGAAATCACTTTTTGAAATAGGTTGATTTGAATTTGAATTGAAAGAGTTTGGAAAACTTTTGAAACTTGGAACAAAATTTCGAGGAAGATGTTTGAAAATCTAGAATTTTGAAATGAAACCTTTAAGGAAAGAGTTTGGAAAACCTAGAATTCGATTTTGGAATAACACTTTTTGTGAAGAAAACTTTGAAAATTTTTGGAATATTTTTTGGAGTGGAACTTTTAAAGGATAAAGCTCAGGAAACCCTAGAAATGCTCTCTGTTTTTTTTTTTAAGCAAAAAGATAGAAAACATTTGAGAGTAGGGCCTTTTTGGCAGAGAAGACCTCAAGAAACTCGGATGAAATTTTTGAAATGAGGAAAGAGTTAGAAATTTTTGAGATAAAATATTTTTGAAGGAAAAAGATATAAAACATTTGAGGGTGGCGTTTTTTTGGCAGAGAAGACCCCGAGAAACTTGGGAGAAATTTTTTGAAGTGAAGAAAGAGTTAGAAATTTTGAAATAAAATATTTTTTAAGGAAAAGGAGGTAAAACCTTTGAATGTGGGGCCTTTTTGGTAGAGAAGGCCCCGAGAAACTTAGGGAGGTCTAAAACTATTGAAGGAAAAACTTAGGAAGAATTTTTGAAAATGAAATTTTTAATAAAACTTTTGAGGGAAACACTTAGTAAATTTTTCAACAAGGGCATGCTTTTTTTTTTTTTTTTTTTTTGGGCACTCTTTGAACCTATATCCGCTCTTTATTTCCCTCATCCTATTTACTCCGTCTCAACCCATTGTGGTCGGTGATCATTAGGTTGGGTTTTCAAAGGAAAGTAATCGGCTCAATTGGGTTTTGTAATGGGATGCTTTGAGTTGTATGGTAGATGAATTGAGGGCCTCTCTTCATTTTAATCATTGCTATTATTGCTCTATCAAAATTTTTCATTACACATAGTAGTACTTTACCTAATATGAGTTGATGAGTGCTACAAAGATTTCTTCTTCTGCCTTTGCTAGGATCGATGCTCTTCCTGACATGCCTTTATGAACCAAGAATAGGTCCTTATAGTTGCCTTTGGCTTTCTACTGGCTTGGAATTGAACAAAATCACCTTCTTTGAACTGGCAGGGCTTGTGTTGAAGGATCTAGCGATGCATTTTTAATATCATTGGGCATAGTAGATGGTTGCCATTCTCTTTTCTTCTAGGAGGCAAAGTTGTTCACGCCGGCTTTTGATCCAGTCTGCTTTAATGAGTTGGACTCCCATGAGGATTTGGATAGAGAGGATTTTTACTTTGACTAATAGAACTGCCTCATTGCTTTAAACTAAGGAGAATAGTGGTGCCCCAGTTGAGATTCTGATTAAGGTTCTATATGCCATCAATGCAATGGATAGCTGGTTGTGTTAATCCTTGTGGTTGTCATTTTTCTTATGACGGATTCTCTAGACGCTTTTTGTTTTGCTACTTCAATGGTTCCATTTGCTTATGGATAGTAGGCTACCAAGTTATGGAGATTGATCTGGAAGGTTTGATGATATTTTTGCCATTGTGTGTTGTTGAGGATGCTTACACTCTTTGTAACAATGGGGTTGGAGAGGCTAAGTCTGTAAAGGATGTCCAAAAGACTTTAGGGTCAAAAGATGCCAAACGTTGGATACCCTGCAAGTTTAGTTTTTCTGAAAAAGATTTTATTATGACAAATAAATCATTTCATGATCAAGAGTCATTTATTTTATATTAGCCCGTTTTGTACTTGATATTTACATGATACTTTGATAAGTTAAAATCAAGGAGTTCCTCCTATAGGCTTTACTAAGGCCTTCAGAGTCTGGGAATATGAAAAGCGGTCTAATTTATCAACTTTTATCTAATGCTACTTGAAGAAGATGAATTGATGTTGAGGGATCAGTGCGTAGGGCCGAGGCATCTCTTTTGTGGAACTAGCTTGATAGTGACTCTTCTGGAATTTGAACTGATTTGCATGGACGGTAGACTGTTGATTACTGTCAGATGCTTAATAGTTGGATTTTAGGTTAATCTTTTTGCTTAGTCTCCTTTAGAGAGGGACAATACCCCATCCTACGAGTATGATGATAACCGTTGAACATTTGCAGATGAAGATCACCCTATAGCTGTGCCCCTAGTCCTTTCCCCACATTGGAAACCTCTACTGCTGAGGTGGTTAGCGACCATATTCTCAATTGTCGAATGAGCGGTTGGCAAGCGTTTGAAAGCTTGGAAGTTGGAAGGTTCTATTATGGCAATGCATGGGACCAATAGAACTTTGCAAATCGTAAAGTCTTCTTCCGCATGGATGGTGATTGTCATAACATGGTGTGGAGATAACGTCTTGTAGATAGATGGCTAGTTTGTCTTACTTTTCAATGTTGGTTAGGCCTCTTCCAATAACTGGGCTCATTTTTACATAAGTTTGAATTGGTGAGATGTTGGAGGGGTTCTATGAATTCAATTATGCTCTTCGACCTGGAAAACGAAAAGGAAAAACAAAATGTAGTTAGCAAGTGCTTGCACTCCAAAAGTACAATTATAACACTTTAATTTGCTATTTGTTAGCCTTAGTTTAGGAGTTTATATGTCTCTTTAATTAGATTTTAGTATTAACAAAGATATTTTGCTTTGTATAGGTTTGAGCTTAATGTGGAGGGTTTCGGGCGCATTTCAGATGAAAGAGAATGTGTTTTTCAAAATAATGTTGTCAATGTAAGCTGTTAAAACTGTGGTACAACCAGTTAAAGCACGCAGAGCTGAAACTTTGGAGGGTCATATCTTCCAAATCAGAGAGGCTACCGGAATCCATAATATATCGATTTCATATAACTTTTGAAAATCTATCAAAATAAGTTAACCGTACATACGGTGGCCTGACCATACGTGCGGTGAAGCCAACCGTACGTACGCTGGTTTACACCATACGTACGGTGGTGCAACCGTGCGTACGATCTGCTAAAATTTTCAACTTCAGAGAGCTGTTTTCAGCGTATTGGGCACCGTACGAAGTCCGTACATATGGTATTTTGGACCGTACGTACGGTCCTGGCACCCCATGTGCGTTTTTTTCGCCTATATCACCCAAAGATGCCGCGATTTTTGTATCTATCATCAAATATAGCTTAGATTTTCTATTAGGATTAGATATAAAGAGAGAAAGTGGGTTAGATATAGTTTTCCTTGTATTTTCTTGCATTTTCTTACACTTTCTTTGTAAGTAAACATCATTTTCTTCAACAATTAATGAGAAATCTTCAATTCTTCATGTTTTCTTCCATGGAATCAAGTAGCTAAACATCTCGTGGATGTAATTGTGGAGATCTACCAAGGATTTGCATGGGCTTCAATGGAGGTAAATGAATTGCAATGATTTGTCCTATGTTTTCTCTAATTCTTGCTTCAATTGAGTTGTAGACACATATAACAGTTAGATTCATAATCTAGGTTGGTAATTGCTATGCACAATCTTCTAATTGGTATAGGAATTGCACAATTGAGGATTTGATTCTAAGATTCTTATAATGAACCAACAATCTACACTCAATTGGACGAAGAGGAATTTGGGCCTCTCTTGAGATATGGTTCTATGCATACCATGAAGTCTTTGGGTTAAGGAGCCCTTAGGAGTTTTGGTAGGTTCGATTAATATGAGATTGGATTGCTCCTTTCTCTTTACGGTTTATTAAATGAAAGAGAATGTAATGACTTGAGTTTCTTGAAACTCTTGCCTTGGAATGGATGCATGAGCACATTGTGATAATAGTAAATGAATGGCTTAGAAGACCCCCTTCTTTCGTTTTCTTGGTACTCGGAGATGAGGGGGGAGGTTAGAAGACAAGAAACAAAAGATAAGTTAGAGTATTGATTTGAAAGCTTTTATGCAATGTATTTCCTTGGGGTGTCCCATCATGAGAGGGAGGCTAAACATAATGGATTTGACTCACTTCTTAGAGATAGGGGGTTTGCCCCTATATGTAGATGCCTTACCGTTTGAGTGGGAACATACATTCATTCAGTCATGAAATAAAAAAGTACATTGAACTTTGGAGTTTAAATACAATGGAATTGAAATACATTTTAATAGGGGGAGAGGTAACAATTTCCTTGGGATTTTCATCTATTTACTTTTACGTTTGAAATCTAAACTACTCTTGAGTTTTCAGATTTGCCTTCTTTGAACGTGATGTTGAGGAGGTCTCGTTGAGAGACCTTATTTAATTGCCCCTTATCTTCTTGGCAATCCTAACTCCGTGAGCATAAAGGGATTGGGGCCCTTCTTATGGAATGATTTTAAATGCATGCAATGAATCCTTAGGGTTACGTGGGAGCCCTTAGGATTTTGGTAGGTTTAATGCTAGGGAGAGTAAACTTGGTGCCACTCTCTTTGGGTTGATCATATGCATAAAGATGCAATGACTTGAGTTACTTTGGAACTCTTGTCTTGACATGGAATATTGAATGCTTGAACATAGATGCATAGAGTAGAGAGAGAGAGAGAGAATGAATTTGTAAAGTAAACATGGATGTATGAGCAGTTATACAAGCATTATAATAGCAAAAATATAAGCATTATAACAACAAGAATAGACAAGCTTATAGGAAAGTAATGCAGTCGCCCTTTCCTCCATGGTTTTGAAATTGACGTGCGTGTCTTAAATCCGACAGAGGTTTAGCTATGCATGGTTTCTACATGAGCATGAGGTTGAGGGTTTACTAATGCTTCCTAAGAAGGCTCGGTTTCCAGATCTTCAAACCTAGGCCCACTCCCCGAGGTGGTGCCATTATCGGTTGGTGATCCGAGTGGGGGAACCATCAAGAGGCCGTAGGCAAAGAAACTGGCACAGTATCTTGCCCATAACCAATATATCGTTCCCCCTTCTAACTAGAAGGGATATATTCAGGTAAAGAATGCAAGTATGCAAATGCTTGTGCACAATGTAGTACGTGTGTGAAATTTTAAAAAGCAGAGGAAAGGGCCCAACACCTCCCATTCGTCCTGTTTAGTCCATTCATATATTCATGACATATATGGCAATTAATATAACATGAAATAAACATGTGAACAAAGGTCCACCTACAAAAATAAAGATACAAAAAGTTAGTACTTGAATGAAAAACTTAATGCAAGATTGAATAATGGAATGTAATTGAATGCATGCAATGTCATGTTTTTGAAAAGTTTGATTTTGAAAATTTGAAGTGGACAGAATTGGATAAATTAGTCAAAGACTCTAGATGAGTGAGGGTGAAGAGACATGACATTAGCCTAACTCTCTAAATGTCCCTAGTAGAGTTGCCAGTCATCGCGCCCCGATTTTTTGCACTAGTGAAAAATACGCACAAGTGGGAAAACCAAGGTACTCTCTCGTTAGAACTTATCCTCCTAGAAGGACGAGTGCGACTAGGTTTGAATTGGAAATTGATTCGATTAATGGATTTTAGAAAAATATTGGAGTCGCCACTGAACTTGATTAAGGTGAGTTGGTTCACCTAAAACTAAGTGCAATCCGAAGATTAAACTTAGAGTTTTTGAAAAGGTTTTAAAAACTTCCTCAAAAGAGGGTTTTTTAGAAAACAGTTGTTTGGCAACATTTGAAAAGTTTTAAGCCCTTTTTGGAAATAACTCCATTTTGATGTTTGAAAACAGTGATTCTAGGTTTAAAGGTTGGTTACGTGTAGGGAAGACACATGAAGCCATCACCCTACCCTGCCCTTGCAGTACTGATGAGAATGCAAATGTCATATTTTTCTCCCTTAATGTTTAATCTCTTATACTTAGTTGGTGCCTAAAGATACTCATTATTCTTATATTTTGATTTAGGTTGCTATGGAATGCCAAGGAAGAGAATCCTAGCTTAAAAGAGACGAATTTGAGCTAAATTAGAAGCAGCGTTTGAAGGAGCATTTGAACGGTCCCAAGAGGGTTTCGAACGGTAGAAAAAGCATTTGAAATATATAGAGAGCATTTTTCCCGTTCAAAGTGCGTTCGGCACATCGTTCGAACGGCAGTCCGATGCGTTCAAACAGTAGTATGGGCGTTCGAACAATCGTGCGCTGCTGTAGTTTTTCAGAAGCCTATAAAAGTTGGGACTGTTTTGTTTTTAGGGTTGTTTGCATTTTCCAAATTATTCTAGGTTATTATTTGAGTTGTTTTCATGGCCCTGCATGGCTAAACTCTGAATTTTGGTTGAAGGAAACAGAAGCCTCGGAATTAATAATAAACTATGAGATCTAATTGGATTTCATTATTCGATTTATGCTTCGAGTATCAGATGTTCTTCTGTACTTATTTTCATGATTGTCTTATTTAATCGCTATGAGGCCTGCTAGTTTATTAATCATTGCAATCTACTGCTAAGTTAGATATCAAATCTATAATTGTTTGATCCCTATGACTTGTGAAGTAACTAAGATTTAATGATTTACTGTGTCAGGAATTATTATATCTTAGGAAAGACGTTCGACGAAATTAAATGCAACCGCTTGTGCTTTTGTTGTTTAGTTTCATTGATCTCTCTAATTCTTAAGGCCGCTACTAGATTAAACCTTGTGTGCTTATCCTAGGTTGTTTAATAGTTTGGGTTAATCAAATCGCTTGTTTCTGATTAACTATGATTAAGGGGAGATAAGAAAATAATTTCGACGGTGCATATTCAATGTGTGAATTAATATGCTTGCATCGATGATCAGGTATATTATTTCGATGGTGGATGTTGACTCAGACTAAGGTTTATTCTTTTGATTAATTTCGATACTTTAATCTGAATTGTTCCGTAGTTAGTTATTATTAAACTATTTTTCATTATATCCAAAACCCCACATCAAAGTCACATAGCATAAACCTAGGCTAAACACTCTCCGTGGGAACGATCCTTACTCACACTACTACACATTTCTTTTGGAGGTATCGGTTTTATTTTTGGGTACCCGCGACAGCACACCAGGTACCTACATGTCATTCACTCATTAGAATCTTTGATTAGTAAATGTCCAATACTATCCACTTTAGAAAAGAACTATATGAAATAAATTTGATATGATGGATGACATACAAGTGCATGAAAATGGTTTTGACTTTGAAAATAGATTTGAAAGAAAGATTTGACTTTTAAAAGAGGGTTTTAGAAATTAGAAATAGATTAAGGAATTAGAAATTTGAAAAATGTTATGACTACTTCCATGAGGGTTGCCTACGTATCTCTTTGTTAGGAATCAGGTTAGTCATAGTTCGAGCAAGAGTCCGATTGAAAATAAACACTCGTAAGCTTTTAAAAAGTTTGATTTGAAAAGATTTGATTAGAAAAGAGTTTGATTTGAAGCTCGGAATAGAAGATTTGAAATTGAAATTTGGATGTAAAATTGACCTTAGAATTGACTTTGATTTGAAATGATGGAACTTGGAAGAAAAACTTGGACTTGATTTAGAAAGATTGAGATTTGAAAACATCTTTGACTTAGATTGAAGTTGAAAACCATCTTGATTTTAGAAAAGGGTTGAAGCTTCCTAACTTTAGGGTCAGGGTTGAACTAAGTTTAGGTATCCTAGGGTTTAGATATCCTAGGGTTGGAGCATAGACTTGAAATGAGAAGCTTTGATCTAGGCTTGAAAAGTTTGATTTTATTTTAGAAAACTTAGAATTAGGAAAGATGAGGTTTAAGAAAGGTTTCAAAAGGATTTGATTTGATTTTAGAAAACACTTGACTTGGGATGATTTGGGAAAGTCACTGTTTAGGAAAGATTGGACTTTGGAAAGTTTTGAATTAGGAATGTTTTAAAATAGGAAAATTCTATTTTAGGAAAGTACCAAATTAGGAAAGTGTTGATTTTAGAAAATGTTCGAATTAGGAAATGTTTGATTCTTATTTCCTAAAGTAGAAGATTAGATTTTATTTCAAAAAAGAGATGATTTGATTTGGTTTCTAAAATTAGAGGATTTGATATAGTTTCCTAAACAAGAAGATTTGACCTAGTTTCTTAATTTGAAAGATTAGATTTGACATGGAATTGAAAGGCTGAATTTTGGAAATCTAGGATTTGTAAAGTTGTGATTTGGTGTAGAAGAAAGAGGTTTTGGAAACCTAGGATTTGATGTGGAGGATAGTTTTTGAAAACCTATGATTTGAAACAAAAGAGGAAGTCATGTTTTTAGGAAAGGGAATTAGGGTTTCCTAACCACGGAATCTATAGTTTGAATTGGACTCCAAGAAAAAGAGTTTTAAAAAATGAGACCTTTTGAAGAGAGGTTCTAGAAAGGAAACTTGAAGAGAGTTTTCAAAAAGTGAATTTTTGAAGAGAGCTCTAGGAAAGGAGTTTGAAAATAGTTTTTGAAAAATAGATATTTCAAGAAAGTTTTTAGAAAGTAAATTTTTGAAGAGTGCTCTTAGAAAGGAGTTTGAAAAGAGTTTTTGAAAAATAGATTTTTGAATAGAGTTTTTTCAAAAGAAGTTTGAAAGGCAATTTGGAGATTGACTTAGATATGGACTTTTGAATATCTGACTTTCCTAAAACAATTCTAACCATGTAAGGATTAGAACCATTCTAGGGTTGTGGGTTTTGAAAGCAACATAGATTTGAAATATGGACCAATATGATCCCATTGAATATCACACTTTCCTAAAACAACCCAAACCATGGAATGGCTAGAATCAACTTAGGATTATGGTTTTGATGAAAAACAATTTAGGGTTTACAGCCAAAATATGAACCTTGATGTTTATAATGAATATAATACTTTCCTAAAACAACCCAAACCATGGAAAGACTAGAATCACTTTAAGATTGTGATTTTGAAAACAAGATTTTGAATGCAAGTTTGAAATAGAGTTTTGATGCAAATTTTGAAAACAACTTTTGACAACAATTTTGAATGCATGTATGATATGCATAATGCAAGTAAGGTCATAAATATACAAGGTTAGGTTTCACCACATAATCAAAGGGGTCGAATCCACACGGTCTAAGGTTGAACTAGAAGAAAGCCCCTGATATGGTGACTTTCAACAATCATTCCTACGCATGAATTGGGAAGTCCCTTGTTTCAAGTATGCAAGAAAAGAAGGTAGAAGATGGGGGATCAAAATAGAAGAAAACCCAATTGGGTTTAGAGGAAGTAGAGAGAGGGGGGAAGTATATAAACATAAAGAGAAAGTCTACCTTGTCTTCTTATTGTTTTGCTTGATTTATTTGCTTTGCTTTACTTGATCTTCAAGAGCTTCGAACTTGCAGCACTTGAGTCTTCAATGACTTGCTTTGAGGTTGGTGTATAAGAGTATAGAGTGTGTACAAGTTAGGGTTAAAGTGTATGAAGGCTAGGGTTTGAAGAGATTAGAGGAGACTAGGGTTTGGAGCGACATGGAGCTCTATATTTCAAAAAACAGAGTTTTTGAACTGAGGGGGAGGGTCTGTATTTATAGACACAAGAAAAGCCTTGTACCTATTGCAGTGGCGCTATGGCAAAATCCCTACTAGCGCCACTAGGAGTGGTGCCAGGTCAAACATTGGCCTAGTGCCACTCCTAATGGTGTCAGCCACTTAGGAAAGTTTTAAGGGCGACAAGAAACATATCTTTCGACCCTTGATATGTAAGGTAAAAGATTTGGGTGCTTGTACTAGTGACTACCATGTAATTTTTAGCTTGGCTCTACTAGGAGTGACTTCGAAAGGTCGGGGAATGTTTCGGGAAGTCAAGAATGATTCGAAAGGCCAAAAATTGGTAGAAACCCTTAAAATAGTGTTTTGAGTGTAATGAACTTGGAAAATAATACTGGAATGTTTGGAAAGGCCGATCGAGCCACTAGGGGCAAAACGGTTAACTAGACCAGAAAATGACTAGAATGAACTTGGAATGTCCCATGAGAGGACTTGAAGGTTGAAAACACTATCTAGAGTGGTGCGGGGGATTGCTGGTTTGATACCCAAAGCCGGTATGATTGGAAGAGGTGACTGGCCCACTAGGGGCAAAGTAGTTATTTTGCATTCGGTTTACCGGAATAAACTCGGAATGATCTGAAAAGGTGCTGGAAGGTGAGGAATACTATTAAAAGCATTCTCAGGAAGAAATCAGTTTGATACCCAAAGCCGGTGTGGTTCTCAGAGGAGATTGGATGCCTAGGGGTAAAATGGTTATTTTGACCAGATGATACCAGAATTGGTCCAAAACTGACTGGAAGGCATTCAAACATGCCAGATTGTCCTTGTGAGAATCTTGGAAAGGTGGATTTATCACTCTAAGAACTTAGGTACTTTCTCGAGAAGCATACTGAAAAAGTCCCAATGGGTAGTTTAGTCATTTTTCACCACAATAGGCTAGCAGGCACTAGTGTTGACTCAGGTTTTGAGTGTTTCCACCACTTTGATGGTGTGTGATGAGTTAGTTTACAAAGGTATCTTGTCCTTTGGTAAACGTTTCATGGCCAAAAGGCAAGTTCGGTCCCGTGACATATGGGTTTTGTTAGTATTCCCAATATTGACCTATTTGCAACTGTTTTCGCTACTCTGACGGTTATGATGTTTGTGAGTGTTTTTGTCACTTTGACGGAGTGCGTTCATTCCAGAGGCTACTTGACCTCGAGAAGCTGCTAGATGGACTTTTCGTCTAAGAAATCAACTTCTCACAAGATGTGTCGAATAACAGACATTTTACATTAGCGGGCTAATAGGCGCCAAAGGTGAACCGTTCCACCATCTTGGGAACTTGGGTTCCATCCTGGTCGACGAGTTTGATGGGATTTATCGTTCCGAGGAGTTTTCTCAGATAACATGCCAAGCTGGATAGACTTACTGTCTAAGTGATCAACTTTTTTGAAAATCATGCTGAATTTAGTTTGGATTGGAATTGGACTTGAAATTGGATTTGAAATTGAAATGGGGACTTATCGTCTCTAGGAAGACGTGCCAACTGGAATAGAACCGAGTAATGTCACAAGGGCATTTTGGTCATTTTGCCTCTATTGGGCCTGGTGGGCCCGCAAATCGATTGATTGACTAGATTAAAACTGAAAGACTAGTTTTAACTTGAATGTGTCCGTTTCAATTTGAATATGAGTCCGGTCAGACCGGAGATTGCTGAGTGGGCGAAAATAGGGTGCTTATAAGGGGTTCCTACAGAAATTAAAAATTTGCTTCTACAGCTTTGGGTATTGGGTTTTCTTGCCAAATTTTTTTGCTGTGTGTCTTAGAAAAATATTTTGAACAACCGTGGAAAGTTTCGTGATTTTCTGAAAACTTTTTAATTTTTTGATTTTCTAAAAATTAGGAAAATAAATGTAAACTAGGAAAAACTAAGAAAATTGTTGGTTTATGGTTTAGAAAAATTATAGGATATTTTTGAAAAATTGCACGACTCTTTTTGGTAGGTTCTCAGAACACTTAAGAGTTGTGGGGTGATGAGTGGGGGATGTTTTGGTTTTTGAAAATGTTTTGTTTCATTGAAAAGAAAGGGAAGGGTTTTGAAAATGTTGAGATGGTTATTAAGAGTGCTGTTTCGGTGTTTAGGCACGTTTTAGGCATAGAAATAAGGGTATGTTTGTAATCGGCACCCCACTTGTTGAGGGACTTTAAAGCTTTTGAACCCAGGTTTTTGAAGGATAAAGCCCGGGAAAGCAGGAGTTTGATTAGAGTTCAAACTCGTTGAAGCAAAAAGCTCAGAAAACTGAAGAGTTAAAACTTTTTGAAGGATAAAAGTTTAGAAAATCTGAATTGAAACTTTTTGAAGGATAAAAGTTTAGAAAACCTTGAATTGAAACTTTTTGAAGGGTAAAAGTTTAAAAAACCTAAATGTTCAAACTTTTTGCAGGGTAAAAGTTTAGAAAACCTGAAATTGAAACTTTTAAAAGGACAAAAGTTTAGAAAACCTGATGAGAAACTTTTTGAAGGATAAAAGTGTAGAAAACCTAAATCTTGAAACTTTTTGAAGGGTAAAAGTTTAAGAAACTTGAATGTTGAAGCTTTTTTGAAAAGTAAAAGTTTAGAAATCCTGAAATTGATTTGAATGAACTTTTTGAAGGAAAAAGTTTAAAAAATCATGATTTGGATTTGAATAAACTTTTTTAAGAAAAAAGTTAGAAAACCTTCAATTGGATTTGAATGAACATTTTGAAGGAAAAAGTTGAAAAACCTTGAATGCGATTTTGAATGAACTTTTTGAAGAAAAAAGTTTTAAAACCGATTGATTTGATTTGAATGAACTTTTTGAAGGAAAAAGCTTTAAAATAGATTGATTTGATTTGAATGAAATTTTGAAGGAAAAAGTTGAAAAACCATGAATGTGATTTTAAATGAACTTTTTGAAGGAAAAAGTTGAAAAACCTTGAATTGGATTTGAATGAACTTATTGAAGGAAAAAGTTTTAAAACTGATTGATTTGAATTGAATGAACTTTTTGAAATAAAAAGCTGAAAAACCTTGAATGTGAGGAAAAAATAAAAAATCATGAATTGGATTTCAATGAACTTTTTGAAAGGAAAAGTTTTAAAACCGATTGATTCAATTCAAATGAACTTTTTGAGGAAAAAAGTTAGAAAACCTTGAATTGGATTTGAATGAAATTTTTGAAAATTTTTTTTAAAACAGTTTGATTTGATTTAAATGAACTTTTTGAAGAAAAATTTGAAAAACCTTGAATGTGATTTTGAATGAACTTTTTTGAAGGAAAAAGTTAAAGAACCTTGAATTGGATTTGAATGAACTTTTTGAAGGAAATTGTTTTAAAATTGATTCATTTGATTTGAATGAAATTTTTGAAGGAAAATTTGAAAGACCTTGAATCGGATTGTGACTATTTTGGGGTTCTTTTTTGAAAATGATTCAGGAGTGAAAGGGACATGACCGGTGTCACGACCCGACTTCACCCTCACTAGGTCGCGACAATGAAGGGTTTAAGGTTGGATTTACCGTTAGGCAATGAGTTTTATAATTTTAACACAACAATATAAACATGAACATAACATAGATGGTCTAGAAATATTACATCAAGGCTGTAAAACCAGTGCAAGTTTCATAACATTACAGTGCAGCATAAACAACTCAAGAGTTTAAAAGAAATAAGACAGCAAGGGGACTTGATCTTGTATGCCCACTCCCTTTGAAATTAGTTTGGTGTCTCTATTCTTGAAAATCTCCCATAAGATAGGAATGAGCGGTAAAGCCCAGTAGGAGTTCTAAGATTTCTATAAGATGCAGGATAAAAGATAATGCATGAAAAGAATTTCGTAGCATGCATATGACCCTTGTAATTTCTTTTTCCTTTCATCAATGTCAAGATCCTTGCAGGTATGTCCTGCCTGGGCCAATTCAAGCTAATGGGGCCCACCCATGATTCATCCTCCATCATCAAGTCCAGTGGGGCCCATCCATGATCATCTAGCCTAATATCAAGCTAGTGATATCGACCCATGATAGCCCCAAATATCAGTCAAGTACACCCATGATATAAAACCTGGGGTCTTTTCCTTTCTGGTTGTACCGCCCTTATACCTCCTCAGTGATGCAATCATGCAAGTAATACTTGTATATTTTGAAGTTAATGATAGAAAAACATTTAGAACAGAAAGATAATTTGGCAGGAAAGCATAAAACATAACAATATATAGATCATTCAATAGTGAAAAGATGTGAGCATGAATCTTAAGGAAATGCACAGATTCTTATCCTTAGGATCTGTTCAGAATCAAGATGATTCAGTATTTTTGTAAAAGAAAAGAAAAGAACATCCCGCCTCAGTCTCTTTGTTAGCTTTTATTACAAAAAGACTCTGTTAAAACATGGTTAGGTGGGGAGGGGTAAGTTAAATCAGTGAACACTTAAGTTAAATAAGGTGCAAGGTTCAGGCTTCCCCTTTGGGGTGATATTCATTGCCAGGCTTGGAACAAAACTGCTTGTGAATCAAAGTAGAGATATTTTGGAAGTTTCCATTTGGGGGGCTATTAGGGCCAATCTGCCATTTTTGGGTTCCCTAAATATTTAGGGGTGTCCCGATAATTTTTCAGAATTTTTCTACTTATAAATTATTTTTTGTGAATTTCCATTCTTTCAATCGTAAATAATTCATGAAAATTCACAGAAGTCTCCGATTGCCCTGAAAGTTTTAGTGCAACCTCTTGTAATAGTATAAAGGCTGCCATAAAAATTTCACCGTCATCGAACTTGCCACGTGCCTGCACGCGCCACCAGTTGCGCGTGGGGGTAGAAGGCTTGGCCTTCTTCTTCCTCCCGTGCAATTGGCAGAGCTTCCAACTTGTTTTTCGGCGATTCTCGGCACCACTTGGCCATGCATGTGCGACCTAGAGATTGGTAAGGACCTGGGACACACACTCATGGTCAGAGCTTGGCCGGAGATGGTCGGAGGTGGCTGGCATGGTCCGAAACGCCGGCTGCATGGCGGAACCCTTGGGTTACCGACCTGCAACCGCGTTTTTGGCCAGTTTCCCATGATAATTTGGCCGTGGTCCCTTCACGAATTCTGTTCCTTGCCCAGAGACTATTCGTCCCCAAGTGGTCCGGTCGGCAAAGCTCCCCGATGGCTGGAGTTTCGGTTTTTTAAAGCATTTCCGGCGAGTTCAGCACTTCAGGAGGTCTTGGTGCATGCACAGAGGCCGTGGACCTCCCTAGGACACCCAGAAGGGGTCCCCGAGAAGTCCCAAGCCCCTGTGATAGCCCTTGGCTCCTGGGTTTGTTGGAGTGAGATGGTTCGTGTTCCACAACGCTCATTGTTTCTCTCTCAGCTCTTAGGTCTTACAGTGAGGCTGTGGGGTGTTTTGTGCTGGGTTTAGAAGGGTTATAGAGTGGTGAAGATAGTCTCCTCACCTGGCTTCTGAATGGTAGAACCCTAACTAGTTTCTTCCCTGCCTTCCCTTTCTTCTCTCTCTCGGTTTCTCTCTCTTTCTCTTACCATAACTCTCCGTCTCAACCCTCTCTCGCACAACCTAAATGAGGGAACGAGACGTGTGTGATTTATAGGGTCTTTGGGTGTGTG
Organism: Euryodendron excelsum; assembly: GCA_033060915.1. Classification (NCBI taxonomy): domain Eukaryota; kingdom Viridiplantae; phylum Streptophyta; class Magnoliopsida; order Ericales; family Pentaphylacaceae; genus Euryodendron; species Euryodendron excelsum. Next base: position 503,001 of record CM065396.1, read on the forward strand.
TACAGGGGTGAAGAGGAATAAAGTCTCTCTCTCTCTCTCTTTCTATAACTATATGCTCTCAATGTCCCTCTCTCTCTCTCTCTCTACTATTCTCTCAACGTCCCTCTCTCTCTCTTTACAATATGTTGAGTATATGGCCTCTTCCCATGCCTGCCCAACATGTGGGGAGCATAGGGAATTTTCGGCTTGAGACTCCTAGACGACATTCCCCTCGGTCACCTTCCTTCCCGTCTCCTAGTTCTCGATCCCTCCTTCTTCCTCCTATCCTTTATTCTCATTGGTCAAAGGGGAAGTCTTGTCTCGCAGGTGCAAGCCAAGGGGGGTCTAAATAATTCTATGATATTGTGATAGTGTGTGAGTGCGTTTAAAGTATGTGCCTCAGTTGCATTTTGTCCAATAGGATATGCGTACATGTATATATATATATATGTGCAGATATGCATGCATTTATATATACATATGTGTATGCATATATGTTACCGAAGCCATTAATGAACCGGCCAGGCAAGTTGGTGGGGTGGGGGCAATTTCGCAATATGGAAAGGAGTCCCTAGTTTAAAGCGACTAAGTTTAAGGTTTTAGTTTTTTGTCGAATGTGAAATCCGAAATCATAATTAGAAGGCTCTCAAAAAGTTAATTGATTTAGGCTCAAATTTCGTGCGATTCTGACACCGGGTGAGAGAGAAAACTAAAAATGAAATTTCAGGGAATTCGGGTGTGAATTTCCAAGTGCAATGGCGTTCGGGGGCTTTCTGAGGAATCGACACTCTACAAAGTGGAGTGCTAAGATTACCAAGGCGTCAGCTCGAAAAGGTGATAATTTTAGACATATAATTCGTCAAAATCCGTCGAAAGACGAGAGAGAAAGCTATGAGTAAAGTTAGGGTGTTAGTTAGTGCGAATTGTCGGGTAACGAGATTCGAACCTTATTCCGAGGAATCGAGTTTCTATAAACGGACGGGGTTGGGCTTGAAAAGGTTTTGCTTATGACTTATGACCCTATGGTGGTGTCTTAATCAGTCCCGTTATGGGTAATGCAGTCAAGGAAAAATATAGCGGGTATTACAACCGGAAGCTAGCTTCAGACTTTCTTTTCCTCTCTCTTTTTTTCTTTTTTTTTTTCAACTCTCAATTTTTTTTTTTTTTTTTGCATTCTCTTGAATATTTTCTTTCTTGTTCTTTTCTTTTCTCCTCTTTTTATGTATGCCTACTTATTGATATCTTTCTTCTTTTATTATTCTGTTATATTATCAGGATGGTCAATACTGGAGCTGATGGTTCTAAATGGAGGTGGTGGCTCGGGAAAGCGACCCACACTAATTAGGATACTAAGGAGACTAGTCATGGTAGCTTCACTAGTACTCAGGGTAGTCACCGATCTGTCAGTAGAGCGACCTTTACTGGCAGTAAGATAGAAAGTGTGCTTCTCCTCGAGCTAGAATTTAACGAGCATGTTCAGGCCCCGAGGACCCCATGACGGGATATGGGAGGGCGAGTGCCAAGACCAGGAGCACTGACTCTGATTTGAGCGACTTGGATATTCCCAACATTCGTCCCTAGGGAGACCTGGCCTACCATCTCAGTGTCTACTCACGTCATCATTTGATGCCTCTTAGTGTCCATACTTCTTTCTATAGAGCGATCCATGTTGCTTTAATAGCCATGCAGAGGTCGGCCCAATCTTATTAGGAGTTACGAACATAGGCTTTAGATCACTCAAGACACTATCGACAGATCGCCTAGACCGCAGGCTTGTTAGCGCCTTGGTAGGGAGGTGGGTTAGGGAGATGGGGACCTTTCATTTTGTTGGTTTTGAGCTTGCCCGACTCCACTGGACTGGGCGATTATCACTGGACTCTCCTTTATGGGCCGTATAATCACTTTAAGGCCGGTTACCATGGTGGAGGCTTGTATTCTCTCAGACTCATCGGCCTTTAAGAGTACATCATTTCCTATAGCAGTCCTATGTAAGGGCCTGATAACCTTTTCTGCCGAGCCATTTCCTACGCACAGGGATATCATGAGGTGCCAATTAATGTTATCCATAGTTTTTAGCTTCTTTTGCAACAACAACCGGTCGAGGTTCCCTCTCATCTTGGCGAGCCTATTAGCAGATTTGGATGCTCTGCATGGCTTGGATTAGGGGTCCTTTATCTTTGCCTACTTTCTTGGAGAGATACGTGTGATGATTTCTGCATGCTAGGCCAGTGTCATCACCTTTTGGCCTTTCTTGGTTTGGTGGAGCTACGAGTATGTGCCCGTACGTAGGTCACAAGTGGAGGTAAGTGATGCTTACCCTAGGGACTTGAGGTGGGCTCATACTTAGGTAGTGCAACGGTTAGAAGTTTCTAATTTTATCTCACTCAAGACGAACCTAGAGCTCTTGTTGCTTAAGGATGTGACATGGAGGCCTTTTATATAGTCCTCATATTATGAGACTGTAAGGTACTTTGTTCTTTTGTCAGTGTCGAGTCTTAAGAGTCATATTTGGGAGAGAGACACTAGCACTAGTTTCATCAAGAGTTTCGTGCCACTGGAGATTCCCCTATATATATGCACAGGATTCCTTATGAGGGAGTTGATATACCCATTCTGGTGCCTTAGCTGGATGCTGCCTCTATACTTTTGCCAGACATTAACTATACCACCTATTTCAGTATGAGATCTGTTGGGGCTTTTACTTCTTTGGAGGTGTTAGTAAAAGGTGCAGCTGTGGGCTAAGAGGTTGTCGACCTATGGCGCGTAGCTTAGGGGTTTGTTTCCCAAGAGGAGCACGCAGCCATGCGACATCGACATCAGGCAGAGGTAGCTAACCTAACTACTCGACTATCACAGATAGAGGCCCATTGGGTACGCACTTGATTTCTTACGTTATCTTTTGGATCTTGCCTTCTTAGCTGCTTATAGAGACTAGTACTTCCTTTCTGAGCTTTTATTTTTCTAATCCTGGGTTGCTTGTCATTCTGGTTGGGGCTATATGATGTTGGGGCTTCTAGTAGCTAGCTGCCTCCTTATGAGCCATTTTTTTGGAGATTTTGACCTAGATGGCGATGCAGGCTTGTGATAGGCTTCAGTGGGCTTATTTCTTTCCTTTTCTACTTCTGTAATTACCACCAGGATTTAGAGTAGATTTGGTTAGATGTTTTCTTTTCATGCTTTCATTTTGGAGCCATGGGTCAGCTCATGGATATTTTAAACCTTTATAATCTTTAAACAAGATGGATGTTTATACATGGATGGACAGGTACATGAATATATGTATGTACAGGTTATGGATATATTTACAGGTGACTATGATGGATGCATGCACATGTGATTTTGATGATTTGTGACATGTGTACAGGTTGTATTGTGATGCTTGTTTATGCAGGGGGCTTTGTCAAGTGTTTGCAAAGCTCATGCTGAAATTTCTAACTAATATTATGAATGTGTTCACCGGCTGAACCAGAAACTCCCATGGATGGCCCATGCTTACACTCTTGAAATAGTATACCCTTTGTCATGCCCTGGTTTTCGACCTCTCCAAGTCTCTGCGACTCGGTAGGAGAAAGCACAGTACTCTCTTATACCAGAGCTCACTTTTCTAAGAGGACAAGTGTGACGAGGTTTGAACTTGGAATTGATTTGATTAAGGGCTTTTAAAAAGCAGTTTGGAGTTGCCAACTAACATGGTTATGGGTGTGTTAGGTCAGGTCACCCAAAACTAAGTGTGATCCGAGGATTAGACTTAGGTTTTTGGAAATAGTTTGAAAACGTCCCCTTTTTGGAAAATAGGGTTGTCTGTCAGCCTTTGAAGAATATTTAAGCCCTTTTAGAAAATGACTCTGTGTTGGTCTTTGAAAACAATGATTCTAAATTTGAAGGTTGGTTACGTGTAGGGAACATGACCGAAGACTATCACCCTACCCTGCCCTTGCAGTACCTACAAGTCTATTCACCCTAGATTTCACTCACTTGAATCTCTGGTTCCTAAATGTCCATCTATGTCCACTTTAAAAAGATTTTGGAAAGAATTTTGCCATTACTTTTGGAAAGAATGATGCATGATGCAAGTTGAAAAGAATTTGAAAGAAATTGGGATTAGACTTTGAAAATAGTTATTTTATTTTGAAAAGGGGTTATGACCGTACCTATGAAGGTTGCCTATGTATCTCGTTTGACGAAAATCAGGTCAGTCGTAGTTCAAACAAGGGTTCAATTGAAAAGAGACTCTTGGGAGTCCTGGAATCTTTTGAAACTTGAACTCAAGAGAGTTTTGGAGGTTTTTGAAAACCTGATTAAGGGTTCTTTAAAATAGGATTTGGATTTGATATAAGCGTTTGTGAACTTGTCTTGAAAGATTTTTGAAAATAGTTTTCTTATGTACCTTAGGAAAGGTATATTGATGTTTCATTGCCCTTTAGAGGTTAGTTATGTAAGAACAAAACTCCTTCAAGACCATAAGTTTTAGAAAGCATTTTTGAAAAAAAAAAAAAGGGGGGGGGGGGGGGGGGGGGGGGGGGGGGGCTAGAAACTTACCTTGTTTAAATATCTCACTTGATCTATGATGACCCTAACCATAGAAGGTCTAGGGTCGTTTCAAGAATGTGATGTTTGAAAACAATTTTTTGATAAAGGTTTTGTGAAACATTTAGGGATTGAAACTCTAATGTAAACCTTACAGGCTTCATTTGATGTATCACTTTCCTTAGAAAACCCTAACTAAGAAAAGGTTAGGATCGCCTTAGGGTCGTCAGCTTTTGAAATAATTTTAGAAATGTTTTTTGACAGATGGCAAGTGTCTAGCCATTTTGGATTGAGACCAGTTTGGAAGAGCTTTTTTAAACCTCTTTGAGTGGAGTTGAGATTTGAAAAAAGGGTTCCAAAGTTACAATCATGAAGTTTCCTAATCTTGGCTGGGTAAACTAGGATAAAGGTAACCTAGGGTTAGGTTGACTTAGGGTTTGATTGACTTAGGGTTAGACCTTTTAGGGTTTGATTGACCTAAGGTTAGACAACTTAGGGTTGGAAATAACTTGGGATGTAAATAACCTAGGGTCTGGGAAGGATTCCATGAAATAGGGAGAATTTGATTTGATGCTATATGGAAAGATATGATTTTTAGTTAAAAAAAGGAAAGTTTTATTTTTGGAAAGTTTTGAAAAAAGAAAGTTTCATTTTAGGAAAATTTTATTTTGGAAAAGTTCTGAAAAATAAAAGTTTCGATTTAGGAAAGTTTTAATTTAGGAAAGTTTTGAAAAAGAAAAGTTTCATTTTATGAAAGTTTTGATTTTGTTTCAAAAAGTAGAGGATTGGATTTTTTTTTCCAAAAATAGAAGATTGAATTTTGTTTCCAAAAATAAAATATTTGATTTTGTTACCAAAAATAAAAGATTCGATTTAGTTTCTAAAAATAAGAGATTTGATTCGGTTTTCAAAATGGGAAGATTTGATTTGGTTTTCAAAATGAAAATATTTAATTTGAAATCAAAATAGCAAAGATTTGATTTGAAAATCTTATGATTTTATGTGTGACCTTTAGGAAACAACTCAAATGAGTTGTGCAATTTTTGAAAGCATGATGCAACAATAATGTTGAAAATCATTTTGAATGCAAGGATGCAACAAAGCGAGGGTTTCCTAAAACATGGACTCCTAGGGCTTTAACAAAACAACTCTCTGACCAATTTAGAGAAAAGTGGCTTGAAAGCTAAAATTTGAAAGAGATGTTTTAGGGGGTTTAATGTGGCTTTTAAAGACCTCTTTGAATATGCCACTTTCCTAAAGTGATCCTAACCACGAAAAGGCTAAAAACACTTTAGGGTTGTGATTTTGAAAATAATTTAGGGCTTAAAACCCTAAGGTTGTAAGTTTTAAAAATAAGTTTGAAAGTGGCTTTGATAGCAACTTTGGGGTGTAGTTTTGGAAGATGCTTTTGAAGGCGGCTTTTGAAAGCATAATGGTAATGAACAATGCATGAACATGAGAATTATAATGTAATAGGAACTTGAATATACAAGGTTGAAGGCTTCACCACATTGCAAGGGGCCTCAAGACCATAACATGATTGGTTAGGCTAAAGGAAGACCCCAAGACGGTGATCTCCTAAAAGCTTCTCCTAGACATGGACCTAAGGTCCTCTTATTTCAAGCATGCAAAAAGAGAGGGTTGTATATGGGGATTAAAATAGAGAATAGTCTAAGTGGACTAGGATGGAGAAGAGAGAGAGGGAGGGTTTACAAAATCTAAAAAGCAACCCTACCTTATCTTTGAACATCCTTCAAGCCTCTTCAAAGATTTCGCTTTTGACTTAAGAGAGATTTGAAAGCTTTAAAAGGGCTAAAGATGACCTCTAATGGTGTTTGGGGGCTAGGGTTTAAAGTGTATAGGCTAGGGAGGCTTGAACCTTGGAAAGAGCTAGGGCTTTGGGAGGATTTCAGGGGTTATCTTAAGAGAGGTAGCGTTTCTTTGCAATTTTTCAAACCCTGAATACGCTGAGGGGTGGTTTATATTTGTAGGCAAAAGTTGAGGAGGTGGTGCCACTAGAAGTGACGCCTAGACATTTTTTGGCTAGACTCCAGGCCAATTTTTGGCCAGGCGCCACTAGAAGTGGTGCCACCCTAGTATGGCAATGATCTAGAAGATTTGATTCAGCTTGGGCCTCAAGGAAAATATTTGGGCACCACATCTAGTAGCTCCAAGCCATTTTTTGGCCTGGCACCATTGTGTGTGGTTCTGGTTTGATATGGAAAAGAGATAAAGGCACCTGGGAGTGCCCTAGGGGTTGCTAGTTTGATACTCAGAGCCAGAATAGTTGAAAAAGATGACCAGTCCACCAGGGACAAAATGGTCATTTAGACCCAAAAAAACCCTTAAAACAGGCCCAAAATGGACCGCGATGGTACTTGTAGGTTGGGGATGCTCATGGGAGTGCCGAGAGAGGGGGGGGGGGGCTACTAGTTTGATACTTAGAACTGGTATGGTTAAAAGGCATAACTGGTCTACCAAGGGCAAAACAGTCATTTAAACCAAAAAAATACCAAAATTGGTCTGGAGTTGTCCGGGAGAGGATTCAAAAGCTAGAAACACTACTGAGAATGTTTTGGAGGATTACCGATTTGATACCCAAAATGAGCATGGTTGAAAAGGACGATCGGCCCATAGGGGGTAAAATGGTCATTGGAACTAGGAGACCTCGGAACAGGACTGAAAGTGATTGGAATGAGATTTGGAGATTGGGGATACTCATGGGAGTACCCTGGGGACTTACTGATTTGATACCCAAAGCAGCTGTTGTTGACAAGGACGATCGGGTGCCCGGGGGTGAAATGGTCATTTTGTTGGGAGTCACCAAAATCATTCTGAAATTGGTTCGAAGGGCACTCTAAGCATGCTGAATTATCTAGGACAGTCTTAGAAAGGGTGGACTTTTCACTCTGAGGACTTAGGTACCGTCTAGAAGAGCGCACCGAATGGAATTGGACTAGGTAATGCCTCAAGGTATTTTGGTCATTTGGCTTCAAGTGGGCCCGACGGGCCCATGAAATGGCCAGTGGACTAGATTGAAGTTTGAAAGGGCCAGTTTGAATCCGAATGTACCGTGGTGTTTGAAGGCGAGTCCGGTAGGGCCAGAGATCACCGAGTGGGCAAAATGGGGTGCTTACAGATGCCCTTCTTTTTCTATCTTCGCTTGTCGAATACAAAAAATGATAAAGTAAGGATCTCATGTTGTCCGCGAGGTGATTAAATGGACTAGAGTTGATGAATTTTGAGATTTGGGGTTTGAATTTTGAAATTTTGAGGCTTGGATGCATTCAAAATTGGATTTCATGGGAAAAGAGGCAAAGTGGCCAAAATTTGGCCTTGGCCCCACTCCAAGCATAAAATTTCCTTGGCGTCTCTATTAGTGGCACCTAGCGAGTCTGGGGTTTTAAAACCCCAACAACCACGACTTTTGGTATTTTTTACGAGGGTTTGGATGATTTTTGCGATTTGTCTTTGGGATTTGTCTAGGGATTTTGCTTGGTCATTGGAGATGCCAGAGGGTCGCCAGTAACATTCACCATCACCAGAGAAGAAGATTTGGCTGGAGAACTACTAAAAGTGAGTTTTTTTTGTTTTGTGTTGATTTCTTTATGTAGATGTTTGATTGATGCGTGTAAACTGCTGAGATCAATGTTTTGAACTGTTTTGAACATGTTTATGGAATCATTTTTGTGTTTTGATGATTGTTTGAGTTGGTTTTGATGAATATGCATATTTATGTAAAAGGGGTTCCTAGAGGATTTGAAAATTTGCTTCTACAAATTTGAGTATTGCGTTTTCTTGCAAAATTTTTGTGCTATATGTCTTAGAAAAATATTATTGAATAACCATGGGAAGTTTCACGATTTTTTGAAAACTTTTGAATTTTATTATTTTTTAAAAATTAGAAAAATATGTGAAATTTTGGAAAAATTAAGAAAGTCGTTGGTTTGTGGCTAGAAAAATTCTATGGCTACTTTTGAGTGTTTTGGAATTGTTTTGAAAATTTTAGGAAGTTTGGAAAGCCCTAAAAAAGTTGAAAAATTGGGAGATTGAATGGATTGTTTGTGCTTTTTTGGAGTTTGTGAATCGTGAGAGATAGAATAGTGCTTGGTGGATGTGTGCAATTTTGCAAACGTTTTTGTGATTTGCTTTGGAGGCTCAGAAAACCTTTGGTGGGATCCTTGGAGCACTTGAGAGTTACAACATGATGGGTGAAGGGATGTTTGGAACTGGGCCCCTCTTATAGGGCATTAAAGTTTTTGAAATAGGGCTTTTGAAGGAGAAAGCCTGGGAAACCAGGAGTTTGATTAGGACTTCAATTTTTTTAAAGGAAAAAGTTTTAGAAAATTAGAGAGTTCAAACTTTTTGAAGGAAAAAGTTTAGGAAACCTGAATTGTGAGACTTTTTGAAGGATAAAAGTTTAAAAAACCTTGAATTGAAACTTTTTGAAAGATAAAAATTTAGAAAATCTGAATTGGATTTGAATGAAATTTTTGAAGGGAAAAGTTAGAAATCCTTGATTGTGGTTTGAATGAACTTTTTGAAGGAAGTTAAAAAACCTTGAATTGGGTTTGATTTGGATAAACTTTTTGAAAGAAAACATTAGAAAACCTTGATTTGATTTGAGTGAACTTTTTGATGGGAAAAGTTGAAAAATCTTGAATTAGATTTGATTTGAATGAACTTTTTGAAAGAAAAAGTTAGAAAACCTTGATTTGATTTGAGTGAACTTTTTGAGTGGAAAAGTTGAAAAATCTTGAATTGGATTTGAATGAACTTTTTGAAGGAAAATTTTTTAAGACTGATTGATTTGAATTGAATGAACTTTTTTAAAGAAGTTGAAAAACATTGATTGTGATTTGAATGAACTTTTTAAAGGGGAAAGTTATAAAATCTTGAATTGGATTTGAATGAAATTTTTAAAGAAAAAGGTTTAAAATGATTGAATTGATTTGAATGAACTTTTTGAAGGAAAATTTTTTAAAGCCGATTGATTTGAAATAAACTTTTTGAAGGAAAAGTTTAGAAAACTTGGAATTGAAACTTTTTTAAGGAGAAAAGTTTAGAAACCTTGAATTGAAACTTTTTAAAGGAGAAAAGTTTAGAAAACCTTGAATTGAAACTTTTTTAAGGAATAAAGTTTAGAAAACCTGAAATTTTGAAAAGAGGCCTTTAGAGGCGAAAGTTTGGAAAATCTAAACTTTTTGAACAAAAATCCAAAATTTTGGAAGTGGAGCTTTGGAAGGAGAAAAATGGAAACCAAATATGCTTTTAAAGGAGAATGCTCAGAAACCAAATATGCCTTTAAAGGAGAAAGATCGAAAACCAGATATGCTTTCAAAGGATAAACTTCGGAAACTCAATCTACTTTTGAAGAATAAATCTCAAAAACCAAAATATCCTTTTGAAGGAGAAAGCTTGGAAACCGAATTTGCTTTTAAAGGAGAAGGCTCAGAAACCAAATATACTTTTGAGCATGGGGCGCCATGGGAGATTGCTTCATGCTTGTGATTTTTTGGTCTTGAAGTTTGATGGAGAGGATATTTATCCGTCTTTACTAGAGGTTGAAATGCATGGTGGGGGCTTGACTATTGAGTTTTGATTTTAGCAGGTATGATAAGATTCTTGCTGACATGTCTCTGGAGGGATTTTGATTATCTAAAGTTGAATGCCGTGAGTTGATTTTGGGCGGTAGTGAGGTCTTATTTGAAAAGTTTGAGGTATTGAGTTTTGATTTTAGTAGGTATGATAAGATTCTTGCTTACATGTCTCTGGAGGGATTTTGATTATCTAAAGTTGAATGCCGTGAGTTGATTTTGGGCAACAGTGAGGTCTCTTTTGAAAAGTTTGAGGTATCTGGAAGGTCGAAAACATTTGGCCAGTTTGTTTTGACTCTGATCGAACGATTTAAATTGAATGGGAAGTTCACAGTGTGGTACTGTCCCAATTTTTATCGCTTGGAAAAGGTTAATCAAAGTTGGTCAGGAGGTCAAGGTGGTCATTGCCTAATTCTTTATGATTTGAGAAGGTTTCAAATTTTAATTTAAGGGATGGAATGTTGCCCCATTGTTCGTGATTTGTAAATGGTTTGACCAGGTTGTTTCAGAGCTAATTGGGAGGTCGAGGGTGGTTTCCCTATCTCTATGGTTTTGAAAGGAAAGGCTTGCATCATGGCTTAATGGTTTTGACAAGAAGATTTCCTTTTCATCGGAATGTTGGATGGAACCACTACAATAGCTCTAGTTTGCCAAAGTTTTGATTTTTTTTTCATCCAACATTTATTTGGAATGTCTAGTGACTTCTAGATTCCACAAAGCTACGTTGTTGAGGTAACTCCTTCCTTCCTTTTGACATTGATCTGAAGATCTCTTTGATTGCAAGAACTTTTGGATTAATGGATCATTGTTGATTAAAGTGGTCTTTTTATGGGTTGTAATGCATGGTTGGGTGTGGGGTAGAGAAAGGAAAGGTTCTCTTTTGGCTGAAAATTTTGATATAGGTGAAGACTGAGGATCACTATCTTTGAGTCTCTTTCATGTAAATTGCCCCTAGTATAAGGGTAAAAGCTCTTAGTGCTAAATGGAGGACTTTAATTTAGACCATAATGTAAGCTAAGTTTAAGGTTAAGAACGGAAGGGTAAAAGGCTCAAACTTTTTTGTTGAGGGAGTTGTTTTACTGAGAATCATCTTTGGGAATCTCTTCTTCCGGTTAATGCCCAGCTTAGCGAACACCCTTGAGATGCCTATCTTTTAGAGAAGCTTTTTTGACTTTACAATGCTTTTCAATTAGAGAGGGCTCGAATTTGGATTGTAACATAGGCCCAGGTTAAAGGTTGAGAAATGAAGGGTAAATAAGGCTCAAATTTCTTATGTAAAGGGTTTTTAGAACCCGTGATCACCTTTTAACTTGCTCCTTCTATCTTTTTTTTTTTTTTTGTGAATTGAATTAAACTCTTTTGATATGAATGAAAGAACTTAACTTCTTTTTCTTCTCTCTTTTATTGGAACTTAAGATATTTTTAAACTAACCCAGTGTGGGTGCTGATCATTGGGTGGGCTTATCATGAAAGAATTTATATTAGCTCAATGGGCTTTTGAGGGATAAAGACGTTCTCCCTTTTTTAGATTGAAGAATTGATGGCTCCTCCCCATTTCAAATTGAATTGCATAGTATGTAAAGCTTCACAAAATTTGACAACCAAAAGGTTCCTTTTGCGAATTGCTATCGACCGGCACTCGCACCAAAGAATGCTTTGTTGCATGGAAAATTTTGTTTATTGCCCTTTGCTTTGGTGGGTCGAGCTGGCTGATCCCATTATTGCCCTAGTGTAGGGGATGACTCCCGATAGGGTTTGAAAAAGAATTTTCTTACGGCTCAAAGGGTATAGCAAGGGTTATTCCTCTTGATTTTAACAGGATAGCTGAAATGATGGCCCCCTATCATTTTGATTTTTGACTTTTAGCCATTAGAGCTTTCAACCATCTATATTAGGGACTTAAACTTATCATCCTGCCCTAGTGTTGAGGACCGGGGGGCGGGGGTGTTTGTGTGTGTGATCCTTAGTAGGTTGTTTTGAAAGAACTATAATACAGGCTCAATGGGTTTTTCAAAGGAAATATATAAGCCAAGTGGAAGATAGCAGAAATGAATGCTACTTATCATGTCAATTTTTGATCCATTGATCTTTCAAGCTCGTGCAGTGTTCAGGAGACCTTTTCTAGAGGTTTCTATTTTTCTTCTTTATTGTGACCAAACCTAGAGATTGAACCTAGGCTACCAACGTATCTCAGTGAACCCGAGAATCAGATTGTCTATGGTTCTGACCTAGGATAACTTAGCCGTTTAGAATCCTAAAGTTAAAATACATGATAACAAATGTTGGATACTTTTTTTTTATTTTTTTATAAAAACCTCTAACAAACTAGAGCCACGGTAGTACGTTCTTCACCTTTTGAAAACATAAAAGTCCACCCATTAGTGTAGGTTGAATTATGAACTAGAGAGAGATGACTTCAAAAGTTGTGGGAAGGGCTTTAGTGCAATGATCCTCATGATACTGATGGCTTGGGAGTCAATGAGGTCCTGAATTTTGTGTTTCAGGGAGTAACAACTTTCGGTGTCATGGCCTAGGGAGCCAGAATGAAACTCACATTGCAAATTTGGATTGTAGGTTTTGGGTATAAGATTAGGAACAAATTTGGCTGGTGTTAGGACAAGATCCTTGGATTTGAGAAGCAGATGGTAAGCTACAGTTTGAGAGCTCGTGAATAGGGTGAAGGCTTGGTCTCTTCCTCTTGCCTTCTTTTAAGTCAGGGTGGTTGCAGGAGCTTGAAGAATTGGTGTTGTAGCAACATTGAGCTGAGGTTGTATTTAGGTGATAAAATTCGCTTGGTGGGGTGATCCTTCTTCTTCTTTGATGCAGGTCATGCTTGTATGAGACAAAAGTATAGAAAGCATTGTTTCCAATTTTGTCATATGCTCTTTGAGTCCTAGTACCTCTTCCAACAGTTGGGCTTGCCCTTGCATGAGTTGTGAACTAGGTGGGAGGTTGGCGGCATTCATATATTTGGTTATGCTCTTTGACCTTGAAAAATAAAGAGAACCCCTCTTATCTTTTTAAGGTAAGAGGGGAACCAAAATAAAAGAAAAAATAGAAGGAGTTACTGCTTGGATTTGAAAATCTTATGCAATGAATGCCTTAGGGTGCCCCTGCTTTGAAAGGGGTCTAAGCATGATGTTTGGACTCACATATGAAGATAGTGATTTGCCCCTATATGCAATACCAGACCTGTGCTTGTAATCTTTCATTCATCTACAAGAAGTATAAATGACAATTTTATCGTAGTGGGTTACTCTTGTATATAAAATTTCAAAGTTCATTAAAAGGGGAGGGGGAAACACTTTCCTTAGGACTTTCACCTATAGATTCTTACATCTGAATTCCTAAACTACTCTTAAGTCTTCAAGTTCGCCTTCTCTAATGGAGGTCGGTGAGAGACCTTACTTTCGGATTGCCCCTAGGCTTCGTGGCATCTTTATCTCCATGAGTGGAGAGGGATTGGGGCCTGTCTTTATGGGATGACTTCGATGCATGCCATGAGTCTGGTCACTTGTTACCCTTAGGAATTTAGGTAAGCTTTGGATAAGCGAGACTGGCTTTGAGGCCACCTTCTGGGGGTTGATCAGATGCATGGAATGCAGTGACATGAGTTACTTTAGAACTCTTGTCTTGAAATGGACAATGTATGCATGAGCAGTATAGCAGTAGTGAATACATGAGCATAGAATGTTTGTATAGCATTACAATAGCAAGAATCAAGCAGTTAAACTGGGCACAAAGTAAAGAAAAGTGAAGCGATTGCCATTTTCTCCTTGATTTTGAAATCGACGTGTGTGTCTTAAATCTGGCAAAGGGTTGGCTAGGCACATGGTGCTACATGAGCATGAGATTGGAGGTTATTAATGCTTCTTAGAAAGCTAGATTCCCAAATCTTCAAAACTAGGCCCACTCACTGAGATGGTGTCATTATCGGTTGGTGACCTGAGGGGGGGACCATCATGAGGCCATAGCTAAGAAACTAACACAGCATCCTACCTACTACCAAAGTACCATTCCCCCTTCTAATTAGAAGGGTAGTAACTAGGTAATAATGCAAGTATGCAAATACAAGTGATTATGTGTGTGTGAAATTTTTTAAAAACGGAGGAAAGGGCCCAACAACTCCCATCCATCCTATTTATTCATTTTAATGCATGGCAGTTAATATAAGAAACACAGAAGGTGAGTACTTACAAAACAAATGCATAAAGTCAGTATCCTTATGAAAAATCCAATGCAAGATAAAAATGAATAGTAGATGTAAGAGCATAAGATGACATGCATGGATGCAAATGATGACACTTTTTGAAATTATTTAAAAAAAATTGAAAAGGTAGAAAAAATTGGACCAAGGAACTAGAGATTCTAGGTGAGTGAAAGGTGAAGAGACATGGCAATGGCCTAACCCTCTAAGTGTCCTCAACGAAGTCTCCAACTGTCACTCCCTAGTTTTCGGCCGCTCCAAGTCTCCACGATTCGAGGGGAGAAAGTACGATACTCTCTCATGTTAGAACTCACCCTCCTAAGAGGACAATGTAAGCACCCCATTTTTGACCGCTCGGCGGTCTCCACTTCGTCCAGACTTGTGTTCAAGTCAATGTGGGCATATTTCAAGTCAAATCAACTTTCTAAGTCTAATCCCGTCAATTCATCGCTTTGCAGGCCCCACAGGGCCCAAATAGAAGCAAAATGACCAAAATGCCCTTAGGGGCACTATCCTTTCCATATTCCCCTTTCCAATTCCAAATCAGGCATGTCTTTTCAAAGATGGTAAGTCCCTTTTTCAATTCCAAATTAGGCACGTCTTTCCGAAGACCGTAAGTCCCCTTTCCAATTCCAAATCAGGCACATTTTTCCGAAGACGGTAAGTCCCCTTTCCAAGTCCAATTCCAATTCCAATCCCTCTCTTGAGACAGTTGATTCCTCGAGATGGTTTGGCACATTTTTTAAAGAAAATCTCTTCAAGATGGTAAGTCCCTTTAAACATGTCGATCGGGACGAGACCCCAAGTCCCCTAGATGGTAGAACGGTCCACCTATGGCGCCTGCTAGACCACCAATGCAGAAATATCAGTTTAGGCATGCCTTTCGAGAAAGTTGATTCTCAGGCGCTAAGTCCCTTTAGCAGCTTCCCGAGATCAGGCAGTCTTAGGAATGATTACGAACCATTAGAGTAGCGAAAATACTCGCAAACATCGCAACCGTCAGGTAGCGGAAATACTCGCAAACAGGTCGATATAGGGAATTGCCAACAAACCCCTGTATCATGTGACCACCGTCAGAGTGGTAGAAACACTCAAAACCCAAGTCAACACCAGTGCCTGCTAGCCCACTTTGGTGAAAAATGACCAAACTGCCCCTTAGGCCATTTTCAGACACGTTTCTCGAGAACACATCTAAATCCTCAAATGGTAAGTTCAACCTTCCAAGATTGTCTTAAAGGCAATCCGGCATGATTAGGTGCCTTTTAATTAGTTTCGAGCCAATTCTGAGACTTTTTAGTCAAGATGACCATTTTGCCCCTAGGCATTCGAATGCCCCGGGAACTACACAGGCTTTGGGTATCAAACCGGTAGCCTTCTGAGAATACTTATTATAGTGTTTTCAACCTTTCTTTATCTTTTCGGATCATTCCAAGTGAGTTCCGGCAAACCCGGTGCAAAATGACTGTTTTGCCCCTGGTGGACCGGTCGCCTTTTCCAACCACACCGGCTCTGGGTATCAATCCGGCAAGCCTTTGGGAACATTCTGAATAATATTTCCAAATCTCAAGTCTTTTTTCGGGACATTCTGGGTCCGTCCCGGTAGCTTTCCAGCCCAATTGACCGTTTTGCCCCTAACGGCCCGGTCAATCCTTCCGACACATCTTATCCTCATTTTTCAAGTCAAATACCTCTGGGACGCTATTCTAAGTGTTCCTACCCTTTTCCGGCTCACCGGGTCATTCTTGGCCTCTTCAAATCCTTCTCAGACTTTTCAAAGTCACTCCTAGTGAAGCCAGGCTAAAAATTGCATGGTAGTCACTAGTACAGGCGCCCAAATCTTCCCAAGATATGTTGCTTGCCGACTTACAAAGTTTCCTAACTAGCTGGCGCCACTAGCAGTGGCTCCAAGACAAGAAATGGCTTGGCGCCACTCCTAGTGGCGCTAAGAGATAATTTAGCCTAGCGCCACTGCAATAGGTGCCAAGTCTATCTCGTGTCTATAAATACAGAGCCTCTTCCAGTATGAAAAGGGTCCACAAACTTAGTCTGAAAACCCTAATTTTTGATACACAGAGCTCGTAGCCTCCCAAAACCCTAGCCACTCTAGGTTTTCCAAACCCTAGCCACTATACAATAAACCCTAGCCTCCTATACACTTATACACACTCCTAGACACTTATACATTAGCCTCCAACCCTTCATTGAAGACATGGATTGCTGCAACTCGAAGCTCTCAAAGACCAAGACAAAGCTCTTGAAGACTGAAGTGAAGACCGAAGAAAAAGCAAAAAAGCAAGGCACGCAAAACCAAGCGAAATAAACAAGACATACGGTAGGTTTTCTCTTTAAGTTTCTGCACTTCCCCCTCTCTCTTCTCCCTCGTAACCCACTTGGGTTTTCTCTATTTTAATTCCACATCTCTTTCGCCCTTTCTTTGCATGCTTGAAACAAGAGGATTCCCGGTCCATGTGTAGGATTAGGCTATTGAAGAGTCACCGTGTCGGGGGTTTTCTTTTAGTCTAACCGGAGACTACGTGGGTTCGACCCTCTTAATTATGTGGTGAAGCCTTAACATTATATGTTCACGACCCCAATTTGCATTGTGCATATCGTTATCTTGCATCCTTCCAAAAATCATTCTCAAACCCGTTTTCAAAACTTGCATTAAAACTTGTTTTCAAAATTGCTTCAAAATCTCTTTTTCCAAAAACTTGTTTTCAAAATCACAATCCTAGGGTGATTCTAGCATTTCCATGGCTAGTGTTGCTTTGGGAAAGTGTTATATTTAAAGTGACCAATATGGTCCATATTTTCAACTCTTTGTTGTTTTCAAAACCACTATCCTAAAGTGGTTGTAACCTTCTTGGTTAGAATCGCTTTATGAAAGTGAGACATTTTTATACTTTCCAAAAACTCTCTTTTCGAAAGTCTCTCTTTCTAAAACCCTCGTTTTCAATATGTTTTCCAAAAAACTCTTCTTTCCAAAATGGTTTTCTAAAAACTCCCTCCAAAAATCTATTTTTCAAAACTTCCCTTTTTAAATTCTTTTCCAAAACACTCTCCTCAAAATCCACTTTCTAAAAATGCCCCCCTAAATCTCTTTCCTAAAAAAAAAAAAAAAAGAAAAAACTTTCTCCAACAATCTCCTTCCAAAAATCTTTCTAAAAACTCTCTTTCCAAAATCTTCCTTCTAGAAGCTCCTCTCTAGGATTTCCTTCCATAAACTAGTTTCCAAAAATAAGCTTTCCAAAAACTCCTCACTAAGATTTCTTTCCAAAAGCTCTCTCTTTTCAAAATTCACTTTCTAAAAAAATCCTTTTTAGGATTTCTTTCCAAAAATTCATCTTTCCAAAAACACACTTTCCAGAAATCCCTTTCCTTAGAAGTCAAGCCCTAGAGCTAACAATTAGGAAATCCTAATTTTCTTTCCAAAAACATGGTTTTCAAACTTGCCTCAAAACCTAGGTTTCCAAAACCTCTTGTTTTCTACATCAAAACTATACATATTTCCAAAACCTATTTTCTACGTCAAAACTATACACTTCCAAATCTAAGGTTTCTAAATCTTCTTTTTTCAAATCTTTGTCAAATCAAATCTTCCCTTTAGGAAACCAAATCCAATCTCCCCATTTAGGAAACTAGATCAAATCCTCCGTTTTTTGAAACAAAATCAAACCTTCCCCTTTAGAAACAAAATACAATCCCTTGTTTTAGGAAATAGGAATCTTAACCCTTCCTAGTCTAAATCTTTCCTAATTCAAATCCTTCCTAATCTTCCACTTTCCTAAATCTTAAGTTTTCAAAACTTGAACATAAAAATCTTTCCTAAATTTTAAAACTTAACTTCCACATCTTTCCTAATTCAACCTTTCTTAATTCCATCGCTTTCCAAATCTTAACTTTCCAAATCTAAGTTTTCAAATCTTTCTAAAACTCAAATTTTGAATCTTCCAAAAATTCTAAAAGCATTCTAAATTCAAATCTTTCCTAATTTAAAATCTTTCTAAAATTCTAAGCTTTCCAAATTCAAAACTTTCTTAATTTGAAACTCTCCAAATTCTAAACCTTTCTTAAACTAAACCTGTCCTAATTTAAAACATTTCTAAATTCAACACTTTCCTATCTCAAAACCTTTCTTAAAATGAAACTTTTCAATTTTAAAACTTTCCTAAACCTAAAGCTTTCCTAAGTTAAAATTTTTCTAAATTGACATCTTTCCTAAATTGAAATCTTTCTTAAGTTGGAGCTTTCCTAATTCGAAATCTTTCCTAAGTTAAAACTTTTCTAAAATGACATTGTCCTATTTTGAAACTTTCCTAATTCGAGCCTTTCTTAAATCCAATCTCTCCTAATCTTCCAAGTTCAACATTCGAGTCAAATCTTTTCTTAAAACTCTTTCAAGTCAAATCTTTCCTAAGTCTAGGTTTCCTAAACCTCCATCTTTCTAAAACAAGTCTAAAACTTTCTTCCAAGTTCTATATTTTTAAATCAAAGTCCAATCTATTCAATTCCAAAATTCTAAATTCCAATTTCCAATCTCCTATTCTAAGTTCAAATCCAATCTTTTTCTCCAATTCAACTTCTTTTTCCAAATCAACTCTTCTATCTTCTATCGGACTCTTGTCCGAACTATGACTGATCTGATTCCTCCAAAAGGATACGTAGGCAATCCTCATGGGTGCAGTCACAACATTTTTCAAATCTCAAATTCCACAATATTTTTCAAATTTCTATTTCCACAATCTTTTTTCAAATCTCCAATTCCATATCTATTTCAAGTTTCCAATTCTAAAAATCTATTTTCAAATTCCTATTTCCAATTTCTGAAAATTTCCAATTTCAAATCTATGGTTTCAAACTTCTCTTCTAAAATCAAATCAAATTCTTCTTTTCAAATCTATTTCCAAATCAAGTCTCTTTTCTTGCACTTGCATATCATGCATCATGTTAGTTTCTTTTCAAAAATCCTTTCTATAGTGGATAGGATTGAATAGTTGTTAGTTGAAGACTCTCATAGGTGAATCTAGGGTAGATTAACATGTAGGTACCGAAAGGGCGGGGTAGGGTCACGGCTTAGTATGTCTTCCCTACACGTAACCAACCTTCGGACCTAGAATCACTGTTTTCGTAAGACCAAAACGGAGTTATTTTAAAAAAAGGGCTAAATGTTTTCCAAAGGTTGCCAAACAACCTATTTTTCTTAAAAACCCTCTCTTGAGGAGATATTTTCAAAATCATTTTCCAAAACCCTAAGTATAGTCTTCGGATTATTCTGAGTTTTTAGGTGACCTAACTCACCTTAATTAAGTTAGGTGGTGACTCCAAATCTTTTCTAAAAGCCCTTTATTTAAATCTTTTTTCAATTCAAACCTAGTCGCACTCATTCTTCTAAGAGGGTGAGTTCTAACGAGAGAGTACAGTGTTTTTCCCACTTATGTATGTATTCCTCAAGTGCGAAAAATCTGGGCGCGACAGACGAGTGTGGTGGGGTTTAAACTTGGAATTGATTTGATTAAGGGCTTTTGAAAAGAAGTTTGGAGACACCACCTAACATGGTTAAGGGTGTGCTAGGTCACCCAAAAATATGTGTTATTCGAGGATCTCAATTAGGTTTTTGGAAATAGTTTGAAAACGTCCTCTTTTGGAAAATAGGGTTGTTTGGCCACCTTTGAAGAATGTTTAAGCCCTTTTAGAAAATGACTCCATTTTTATCTTTGAAAACGGTGATTCTAGATTAGGAAGTTGGTTACGTGTAGGGAAGACGACCGAAAACTATCACCCTACCTCACCTTTGTGGTATCTACATGTCTATTCACCATAGATTTTACTCATTTGAATCTCCAGTTCCTAAATCTCTATCTATGTCCACTTTAAAATGATTTTGAAAAGGATTTTGCCATCACTTTTAGAAAGAATGTTGCATAATGTAAGTTAAAAAGAATTTAAAAGAAATTAGGATTGGACTTTAAAAAGGGGTATTTGAATTTTAAAAGGGGTTATGACCGCACCTATGAAGGTTGTCTATGTATCTTGTTTGATGAGAATCAAGTTATTTGTAGTTTGGATAAGGGTCAGATTGAAAACAGACTCGTGAGAGTATTGGAATGTTTTGAAACTTGAACTTAAGAGAGTTTTGGAGGTTTTTGAAAACTTGATTAAGGGTTCTTAAAAATAGGATTTGGATTTGACAAAAACTTTTGTGAACTTGTCTTGAAAAGATTTTTGAAAATAGTTTTTTTATGTACCTTATGAAAGGTATATTAATTTTCATTGCCCTTTAGAGGTTAGTGATGTAACAACTAAACTCCTTCATGACCATGAGTTTTAGAAAGCATTTTTTGGAAAAAAGCAGCTAGAAACTTCCCTTGTTTGAGTGTCTCACTTGATCTTGGATGACCTTAACTATAGAAGGTCTAGGGTAGTTTCAAGAATGTGTTGTTTGAAAACAATTTTTGTGAAAAAGTTTTGTGAAACATTTACATCTTCTACCTTGAGTCACAAGGGTCAAAGATTTATTTCTTGCCACCTTAAAAGTTTCCCAAATAGGCTGGCACCACTAGTAGTGGCACAAGGCCAAAAAATGGCTTGGCACCACTTCTAGTCGCGCCAAGGATAAATTTCCACTGGCGCCACTACAATAAGTGCCAGTTTTGTTTGATTTGCCTATAAATACAGACCCTCCCCTTGTGTATTCAAGGTTCACAAACTTAGTATAGAAACTCTGCCTCATTGAAAATAGAGCTCGAGTTCTTTCCAAACCCTAATTCTTTCAAGCCTCTTCAAATCCTAGCCTCTATACACTCAAACCCTAGCTTCTACACACTATACACTCAAAACAGAAGCCTTCAAGCATCCATTGAATATCAAGTGTTGTATCTTCAAAGCTTTCGAGGTTCAAGTAAAGTGAAGCAAAAAAAGTAATCAAAGCAAAAAGAAGACAAGGTAGGTTTTCTATTTAGTTTATGTAATCCTCCCTCTCTCTTCTCTCTTCTAACCCACTTGGATTTTTTTTCTATTTTAATCCCCATCTTCTACCTCCTCTTCTTGCATGCTTGAAACAAGGGGTTTCCTGGTTCATGCCTAAAAAGAATTATTTAAGGTCACCGTGCTCGGGGCTCTCTTTAAATTCAACTTAAGACGGTGTGGGTTCAGCCCCCTTAATTATGTGGTGAAGCCTAACCTTATATGTTCACGACCTTATTGCATTGTACTTATCATATTCATACATCCAAAATTGCATTCAAAATTGTTTTCAAAGTTGCATCAAAGTTCTCTTTTAAAACTTACATTCACAATCTCCTTCTTCCAAACTTGTTTTCAAAATCACACTCCTATGATGATTCTAGCCATTCTATGGTTAGGATTATTTTAGAAAAGTGGTATATTCAATATGACCATTAGGGTCCAAATTTTGGGTTCAAGCCCTAAATTGTTTTATCAAAACCACAATCTTAAGATGATTCTAGCTATTCCATGGTTAGGGTTGTTTTAAGAAGCTGTTACATTTAATGTAATCATGTTGTTAAAATCACAACCATAAAATGGTTCTAATCTTTTCATGGTTAGAATCGTTTTAGAAAAGTGAGATATTCAAGAGACTTGCAAAAGTCCATATTCAAAACCTCTTTCCAAATAATTTTGCAAATCTACTTCCTAACTCTTTTCAAATATCTACTTTCCAAAAAATTTTTTTCTTAAAGTTCAAGTCAAAACTCTAGAATCCATGATTAGAAACCTTAGTTCTTTTCTTAAAATCATGACTTCCTATTTTGCCTCAAATCATAGAGTTCTCAATCCAAGATTTTCAAAACTCAACCTTTCCAATTCCATGCTAAATCAAATCTTCTAATTTAGGAATCCAAATCCAATCTTTCAACTTAGGAAACCAATTTGGAAACAAAATCAAATAATCTATTTTCAGAAACAAAACCATGTCTTCAACTTTAGGAAATAGAAATCAAATCTTTCCTAAATTCAAAACTTTCAAATCTTTCTTAATTTCAAACTTCCAAATTTCTTCAAACTTCAAATCTTTCCAAAATCAATACTTTCCTAAAATGGAACTTTCTTAATTTGAAAATTTTTAACTTAAAAATTTCCTAATTCAAAACTTTCATAATTTGGAATTTTCCTAATTTGAAGCTTTATAAAATCCAATCTTTCCAAACTTTTAACTTTCTAGATTCTTCCATATCTAATATTCAAGTCAAATCATTTCTATTCCTTTTCAAATCAAATATTCAAGCCAAATCTTTTCTAATCCTTTCCAAGTCAAATATTTTTAAATCAAGACAACTCTTTTTCAACTTTTCCAAGTCTAATGCTCTAAATCAAATTCAACTGTTTCCAATCTTTCTTAAATACTATCTTCCCTAAATTGAAACTTTCTAAAATCAAACTTTCCAAAATCAAACATTTCTATTTCAAGTATATGGTTTCAACTCTATGTTGCATAGACCCTAGTTCAATCCTAACCCTAAAGTTAGGAAGTTTCAACTCTTTAAGACCAAAAAAAAAAAAAAAAACTATTCTCTAAACTTAAGTCGAAACCAAGATGGTTTTTAAATTCTAATTCAAGTCAAGATGGCTTCAAAGTTCAACTCAATCTTTCCGAATCAAGTCCAAAGTGAATTGTAACTTCAATTTCAAATCATCAAGTTCAATTTCAAATCAAAGTTCAATTTCCAATCTTCAAATCAAATTCAAATTCAAATTAAACTCTTTTCAAGTCAAACTTTTCAAAGGCCACAAAGTGTCTTTTCAAATCAAACAAGACTCCAAAGTATCTATTTTTAATCAGACCCTGAGTTCGAACTATGATTAACTTGATTCCTAACAAAGGGATATGTAGGCAACCCTTATGGATGCAGTCATAACCTTTTCAAGCTTTCAATTTCTATAACCTTTTTTAAACTTCAAATCTAATTTTCAAAGTTATTTTCAAAATCAAGTTCTTTTCATGCATTTGCATGTCATGCATCATATCAAACCTTTTTCCCAAAATTTCTTTTAAAGTGGATGTAATTGGACAATTGTTAATCGAAGATTCTAAATGAGTGAACCTAGGGTGAATAGACATGTAGGTACCACAGGGGCTTGATAGGGTGATGATCAAATATATCTTTCCTATATGTAACCAACCTCTAAACCTAGAATCATTGTTTTCAAAGACCAAAAACGGAGTTATTTTCTAAAAAGAGCTTAAATCTTTTTGAATGTTGCCAAACAACCTATTTTCTCTAAACAAACTCTCTCTTGAGGAAGTTTTCCAAAACCTTTTCAAAAACCTTAATTTTAATCTTCAGATTGCACTTAGTTTTAGATGACCTAACACACCTTAATCAAGTTAGTTGGCGACTCCAAATCTTTTCCAAAAGCCCTTATTCAAATCAATTTTCAATTCAAACCTAGTTACACTCATTCTTCTAGGAGGTTGAGTTCTAATGATAGAGTTTCGTATTTTTCTCACTTGTCTTCTCGAGTGTGAAAAATCAGGGCGCGATAGGATGCAAGTAACCTAGTGTCTAGGAAGGATGCCTTGAAATAGCGAGGATTTGATTTGATGCTACATGGAAATATATGATTTTTAGTTGAAAAAGTATACTTCTATTTGGTTGGTGATTCGAGCAGGGGAACTATTGATAGGCCATCAGGTTGGAAACAAACTCTACATCCGCTGATAGCAACTCTATTGTTCCCCATTCTAACTAGAAGGTAGTAACATTTAATATGCAAGAATGTATGCAAATGCTTTTTGATTTGCACCTTACGTGTGTGGAATTTTTGAAATTGGAGGAAAGTGCCCATCTGCACATTTCATCCATCTTGTAGCATTCATGCATTCATGGCAGTTAAAGCATTCACATGGCATAAAATTAAAGTGAACAAGGGTTAACCTACAAAAGAAAAGCAAAAAGTTAGTAGTTTTCAACAAACTCAAACCAAGATAAAATTGATGATCAATGCAAGAGCATAAATATGGAAATCAATCGTTGCATCGCAATTTTTCACACCATCGAGATGATATGTGGGAAACACTCAGTACTCTCTCGTTAGAACTCATCCTCTTAGAAGGACTTGAATTAGAAAGTGACTTGAATAAGGGCTTTTGGAAAAAGGTTTGGAGTTGCCACCAAACTTTGTTAATGTGAGTTAGGTCACCTAAAACTAAGTGCAATCTGAATATCAAACTTAGAGTTTTCAAAAAAGTTTTGAAAAACTACCTCAAGAGAGGATTTTTGGAGAAACAAGTTATTTGGCAGCCTTTGAAAAGATTTAAACCCTTTTTGAAAATAACTCCAGTTTTGGTCTTTGCAAATATTGATTCTAGGTTCAGAGGTTGATTACGTATAGGAAAGATGCACTAGGCTATCACCATATCCCACCCTTACGGTACCTACATGTATTTTCACCAGATTCACTCATTTAGAATCTTATATTATCCAATGTCTAATTATATCCACTGTGAAAATTTTAGAAAGAGGGTTGAGTCATCGCTTTAAGAATGATATGATGCATGATAAGCAAGTGCAAAAAACGAATTCAAAAAGAGATTTTGAAAAAGAAAATTGAAATTTTGAAATAGGTTGTAGAGTTTTGAAAAAGGTTGTAACTGCACCCATGAGGGTTGTCTACGTATCCCTTTGTTGGGAATCAAGTCAGTCATAATTCAGACTCGGGGTCCGATTGAAAATACACTTTGGAGTCTTGTTCGATTTGAAAAGACACATTGAGGCCTTGTTTGATTTAAAAAGACACTTTGAGACCTTTGAAAAATTTGACTTGAAAGGTTTAATTTGAGCTTTGATTGAAAAATTGAAAATTAAACTTTGATTTGAACTTAATCTTGGAAATTGAACTTGGAATTAACTTTGCAATGAAACTTGAACTTGAAATTGCACTTAAAAATTGAACTTGGACTTGTTTTGGAAAGTTTGAATTGAACTTTGAAATCACCTTGACTTGAATTGAAGTTTAAAAACCATCTTGATTTAGACTTGAGTTTTAGAAAAGAGTTGAAACTTCCTAACTTTAGGTTAGGGTTGAACTAGGGTTTAGGCATCCTAGGACTTAGGTAACCTAGGGTTGAAACATGCACTTGAAATAGAAACATTTGATTTTGAAAATTTTGATTTTAGGCAACTTAAGAAAGTTCCCATTTTAAGAAATACTTGATTTTGGACTGATTTGATTTAGGAAAGGTTTGAATTTGAAAAGATTTGAAAGTTTAAAATTTAGAAAATTGAAATTTGGAAAGGTTTGAAGGTTTAAAATTAGGAAAGGTTTGAAAGTTTAAATTTAAGAAAGATTTGAAGATTGATTTTTATTTCCAAAAATAGATGATTCGATTTGGTTTCCTATTTAGAAAAGATTTGATTTGACTTGAAATTGGAAAACTTTAGTTTTGGGAATCTTTGTCATTTTGGATTTAGGAAATTTTGGATTTCATGTAAAAAACAGTTTTGAAAATCCATGATTTTATGTAAAAAATGGTTTTGGAAATCCATTCTAGGGTTATGATTTTGATAATAATTAGGGTTTGAAACCCTCAACATGGACTTTGATGGTCTATTTGAATGTAACACTTTCCTAAAATAACCCTAACTATGGAATGCGTAGAATCATCTTAAGGTTGTGATTTTTTGAAAAATAATTTAAGGCTTGAACTCAAATTTAGACTTTGATGGTCATATCGAATATAACACTTTCCTAAAACAACCCTAACCATGGAATTACTAAAATCATCCTAGGAATGTGGTTTTGAAAACAACTTTGAAAATAACTCCCTTGAATGCAAGTCTAAAAGCAGTTTTTAATGCAAGTTTGAAAACAACCTCGAATGTGGTATTAAATCCAATGCATGAATATAGCAACTATGATGCAATAGGGACATGAAAATACAAGGTTTGGCTTCACCGCATAATCAAGGGGGCCAGATCCACACTGTCTTAGGTGCGACTCAAAGAAAATCCCCAACACGGTGATTCTCTCCAAGACCTTCCTAGGCATGAACCGAGATGTCCCTTGTTTCAAGCATGCAAGAAGAGAAGTCGAAGATGGGGATTAAAATAAAAGAAAACCCAAGTGGATTAGGAGAGAGACGAGAGAGAAAGGGGGATTACAAAATTTAACTAGAAACCCTACCTTATCTTCATTTTACTTTGATGCTTTGATGGTGGACTTTGCTTGGACATTGAGTTGATCTTCAAGAGCTTCTAAGGGCTGGACTTAACCTTCAATGGATGCTTGGAGGCAAGGATTGGAGTGTATGGATTGTATGGAGGCTAGGGTTTGAGGGGACTTGAAAGAATTAGGGTTTTGAAGGAATTTGAGCTCTATTTTCAAAGAGGCAGAGTTTCTAGAGAGATTTTGCGAACCCAAAATATGCAGAGGGCTGGCCTATATTTAGGGCACGCAAAACAGGAACTGCCACTTGTTGTAGGGTTGCCAGGTCATTTTTCGGCTTAGCGCCACTACTAGCGGCGCCAGCTACTTTGGGAAATTTTTGGGGTGGTAAGAAACAAATCTTTGACCCTTATGACACAAGGCAGAAGATGCCTATCATAGTGACTGCCATGCAATTTTTGGTCTAGCTTCACTAGGAGTGATTCTAGAAAGTCCAGAAATGATCTGAAAGATTCCGTGCAACCAGACTCAGTTGAGATTTGATGGGAACCCCTATAAGAGTGTTCTGGAGGTAGTTGGCTTGAGAACCAGAGCCAGAGTAGTTGAAAAGGGCAACCGGTCCACCAGGGGTAAAACGGTCATTTGAACCAAGAGAACACCAGGATTGACCCAAAGTGATCCGTGAGAAGATTTGAAGGTTGGAAACACTATTGAGAGTGTTCCAAGGAATTACCGGTTTGATATCCAAAGCTAGTGTGTTTGTAAAAGGTGACTGGCCCACCAAGCACAAAACAGTACTTGATTCATCAGAATGGACTTAGAATGGTCTGGAAAGGTACTAGAATGTTGGAAATACAATTAGAAGTATCCTCAAAAGGTAACCAGTTTGATACCCAGAGCCGGTGTGGTTCCTAGAGGCGATCGGATGCCTAGGGGCAAAATGGTCATTTTGATCAGATGATTTCAAAATCGATCCGAAAGCAACTGGAAGGAACTAAAACGTGCTAGATTATCTTTGGGATAATCTTAAAAGGGTAGACTTATTGCTATGGGGTTTTAGGTAGTTTCTCGAGAAGGTGCCAATGGGGCCCAAGGGGCAATTTTGTCATTTTTTACCATAATGGACTAGCAGGCATTAGTGTTGACCCTGGTTTTGAGTGTTTCCATCACTTTGACGATGTGTGATGAGTTGGTTTCCAAAGGTATCTTGTCCTTCGGTAAACATGTTATAGCCAAGAGGCATGTTTGGTCTCGTGACATAGGGGGTTTGTTGGCATTCTTGATGTCGACCTATTTACGAGTGTTTTCAACACTCTAAGGGTTGCAATATTTGTGAGTGTTTTTGTCACTCTCACAGTGTGCGTTCATTTGGGAGATTGGTTGATCTCGGGAAGCTGCTAGATGGTCTTATCGTCTAAGAGATCAGCTTTCTCAAAAGATGTGCCGAATAGCAGACATTCTACGTTGGCGGGCTAGCAGACACCAAAAATTAACCGCTCTACCATCTTAGGGACTTAGGTTCTACCCCGGTTGATAGGTGTGAAGGAACTTGTCATTCCGAGTGATTTTATGCTTTCTCGATAAATGTGCTGTGCTGAATGGACTTATTGTCTAAGGGATAAACGTGTCAGGGTTTTGTTTGACCGGTCTGGACTGAAATTAGAATTGGAATTGAGGTTGAAATATGGACTTACCATCTTTAGGAAGACTTGTAAACTATAATGAGATCGAGCAATGCTCCAAAGGCATTTTGGTTATTTTGTCTCTATTGGGCCTAGTGGGCCTGCGAAGCGTTTGACTAACTAGATTAAGTCTGAAAGGTCGGTTTGGGCTTAAAAGTGTTTGTCTCAATTTGAATGTGAATCCAGTCGAGCCAGAGATTACTAAACGAGCAAAAATGGGGTACTTACAACTGCCTCTCTTTTTTTGTCTTTGCTTGTCAAAGGCAGAAAACGATAAAGTAAGGGTCCTATATTCACTGCGAGGCGATCGGAGGGATTAGAATTGGAATTTTTTGAGAACTAGAGCTTGAAAATGGTAGATTGGCCTAAGGGGGCATTTGAAATCAGATTTTGGTGAGCAAAATGCAAAATTTGCCTAGAACTGGCCTATGGCGCCACTTAGGCTGAAAATTGCCTTGGCGCCATTGCTGGTCGCGTTAGGCCTGGGAATTAAAATCATAATAGCCTCTCGTTTGAGGCTTGTGGGTTTTGAAAAAAATTGAAATGTTTAAGAGCTTTTTCGAGATTTTTGCAAAAAGGAACCCTTAGGCATTGAAGAAGTGAGTTTGGTGGACGCCGGAGAGTTACTAGAAGTAGTCACCGTTATCGGAATTGTTGTCATAGAAGAAGATTTTGCCAGAGAACTCAAAGAGGTGATTTTTTTTGTTTTGTGTTGATTTTGATGTGTAGAACTCAATTTGAGTCGTGCAAATAGTCAAAATTGATGTTTTGATGCCTGTTTGATTGACTTTGAATAATTTTGCATGTTTATATAAAGAGGGTTTTTACAGGAATTGGGTATTAGCTCCTACAGCTTTGGGTATTGGGTTTTCTTGTCAAATTTTTATACCATGTGTCTTAGAAAAATGTATTGAACAACCGTGGAAAGTTTCGTGATTTTCTAAAAACTTTTTAAATTTTTATTTTTTAAAAAAATAGGAAAATGCTTAGAAAATAGAGAAAATTATGAAATATATTGAACTATTCGTGTTTGACATTTAGAAAAATATGATAATATTTAAGAAAATACTTGAAGTAACTTTGAACGAATTTGCAAGTATTTTGAAAACCTTTGGATTTTTGGAAAATAGAACTTTTATTGAAAATTTTGAAAACCTCGAGAATGTGTCGAGATTGTTTTGTGTTGGTTCATGGCATGTGCTTGTGATAACATGGGGTGCACGGTTTGTGCTATATTACAGAGTTTTGGACATTGTATGGACTATTTACAAACGAGACTATGTAGCAATTTTTCAAAAATGGAAAAGAGTTAGAAATTTCTTGAAATGAGGTCTTTTTGAAGAAAAAAGAAGATATAAACCTTTGAGGATTGGGCCTTTTTGGCAGAGAAGGCCTTGAGAAACTCGAGGGGGGGTCTTAGAATAAACGTTTTTGAAGAAAAAGCTTAGAAAAACCTTTGAAAATGGACTTTGAATAAAAATTTTGAAGGAGAAGTTTAAAAATCTTTTGAAAATGACTTGGAGTAAAACTTTTGAAGGAAAAGTTTTAAAAACCCTTTGAAATTGACTTGGAATAAAACTTTTGAACGAAAACTTTAAAAACCCTTTGAAAATGATTTTGAAATAAAACTTTGTGTTTTGATTTTGAATTTGACTTTGGATTTTGATTTTGAAATAACTACAAAAATAGAAGGTTGAGAACCTTAGGAATTAATTTTGAAGATAAACTTTTGAAGGGAAAAGTTTAAGAAACCTAATGATTGATGGAATAGACTCTGCTTGGAGCAAGGGAACATGATTTACGTTATTTTTCTTTTCTTTATGTTCTTTTTATTTTATGTACCTATTTTCTTTTGAACTGCATATACTGTATATTGATGTTTTTACCTTGATTTGCTTCTCCAGAAGGCAAATGCTGGTGATGATGGTTCTGAGCAGAGATGTCGATCAGAGAAGGGGGCTCACGTGGACTCTGTTGGCAGTTCTAGCCGTTCCAGGGGCAATCGCTGGTTAATTAGCAGGGCTTCTTCTAGCCAGAGTGAGAGCTGGAGTATGTCTCCGATTGATCCTTTTCCCCCAGTAGAGCTTGTTTTTAGGGAGAAGATGAATATTAAGGATAAGGCACCCTGGCTTGGAGATCATGTGACTAGTTACGGGAGGGCCTCTACTAGGCAAAGATGAACAGATGCAAATTTTGAGGATTTAGAGGTGCCAGACATTCCTTTATGGGGGGACCTAGCTCATCATCCTAGTGTTTATTCTCGGTAGCATTTACCCCCTCCCAGAATAAATACTCCATTTAGGGGGGACCATTCACCAGGTATTTAGTACCATACAGCGGGCTGCTCCATTTTACAATGCCTTTTTGGCAGAGATTAGGTTTGGGGCTTTTGTGGGATTATAGGTAAACTACCTGAACTACCAGTTGGTGTTGGCCTTGATTGCGAAATGGTTTGGTGAGAGGGGGCGTTTCACTTTGTGGGCTTCGAGTTAGGTCCGACTCCATTAGATTGGGCCATTAGATTAATGTACAGCAATTAGTAGGGCCTAGGCTTGTGCTCTGTTGGACTTGCCACCTCTTGACCCTCTACTTTTCTTGTGTCCTGGTTTAGTCGGGATGATGGTATCTTTTTTGTTGAGCCACCACTTGAGTGGAAAGATATTATGACGCGACGATTGGTATTATTTTTAGCTATTTTTGAAATAACAACAAGTCGATTATCCCTTTTAGATTCATGAGTGTGGTAGCCTACTTGGGAACCTTGTTAGAGTTGGACTAGTGGTGTTATAAGTATTTCTGGTTCATCATCCAGAGTTAGTGAAGGCTGACCTTTATCCCCAAGCTTTGAGATGGGCTCATGATCAGGTGGCCCACTGATCTGAGATTACTCACTTTGTGATGATATGCGCAAACTTGGAGTTAATAAAGGCTAGAGATGTGACTTAGCGGCCCTTTGTTGGATAGGTTCATTATGAAGCAGTTAGGTATCTGGTTCTGATGTCTCTGTCGAGGATTTCCTTTTTTTAGTGATGATTCCTAGGAGTCCTATCTAGGAGACTGACATTGGCGCCGGTTGCATAAGGAGTTTCGATCGGCTAGGTATCCTCCTGAGTATATGTTTAGAGCTTTGGTCAAGAGGGTCCTTATTCTATAGAGGGAGCATCAGCCGAGTGCTAGTTTTTTGCTTCCTCTAGAGACTGATTACGCCACACATTTTAGAGCTCGATCCATAGATGCCTTCACCCAATTTCAAGTGGTGGTTGGAGACTATGCAGTAGGCCAAGAGGTAGTGGACTTGTAGTGTCGGACTGAGGGATTTATGCCCTAGGCCGAGTTTGCTGTCATGAGGGATCAGAGAGACTGGTACCAGACTGAGAGAGATTAGTTGCAGATAAAGAGGGACCAGTACCAAGCCAAGGTAACTACTTTGACCGCACGGTTGGCTTAAATGGGAGGTGGCAGAGTATATTATCTTCTTCTTTTTTATTTTGGCTTTGTTTAGTTGTCTATCTGCTTTACTAATTCAAATTCTACTTCTTTGTAAGATGCCAGTGCTTCTACTAGTCGACCGCCTCCTCCTTAGCCTGGCATTGATGACTACGATCCAAACATTGATTTTGACTCCTGATGGGTGCCTTTTTTGTGGGTCCAGCTCCTTTTTTGCCTTATGTCTTGGATATATATTATAGTTTTGTTAGATAATTTATTTGTAATCTTTGAATAAAATGGATATTTATAATTCAGATAGCCATTTGTATGTATTGATGTAGGAGTAAGGATAAATGCTTAGGA
Organism: Euryodendron excelsum; assembly: GCA_033060915.1. Classification (NCBI taxonomy): domain Eukaryota; kingdom Viridiplantae; phylum Streptophyta; class Magnoliopsida; order Ericales; family Pentaphylacaceae; genus Euryodendron; species Euryodendron excelsum. The sequence continues at coordinate 534,911 of CM065396.1, forward strand.
TTATCGTGATGGTGATGATGCATGCCTATTATATGTTTGGATATGATATTGATTTGCACTGGTGACTTCTATTTCCACCGAGAGCTAACCCTTATGTATGTGAAGCTCATGCTGAAATTTTTATAAAAATGCATGCTTAACAGAATAGATGATTTGTGAACAACCACCCTCGGGGTGCTATCAAGCTCTACATCCTCGGAATGACAACTCCTTTTTTTTTAGGGATTTGGCCTCTCCTTTGGCTCAACCTTACTGTGATTGGACAATGATAGCATTTCGTACCTTTCTCATCCTTTTGATTGATTATGACTTTTTACTTGGGTTAGTGTCTAGGATCATTTGGCTTAAACTTTTAACGTTCGGGGGCTTAGGCAACGACTTACATGAACTTTGGCAGAGCAAAAAACAGCCAGTCTTTCAATGTGAGGAGGCTTAGCTTTAGGACCGTAATGTATGCTATGTTACGGGATTTTGAGGATCAAAGGGATATGCAGGCTTAAATTTAATGTTGCTTTCAGTATGATTTAGATCCACACCATCGTTATTCGATCTTCTAGTGAGGCTATGTCCCCTAGGACCTTTCTTTTGCCTTGGCAACATGTCCGGCTCATCTAGATCAAGCAATCCATTTTTGATCAAAGAGGACATTAGTAGGGTTGCAATGTAGGTTGTGGTTTGGGGTTTTAGTAAGAAAAGGTAAAGACTCGAACCTATGACTTCTACTAGGTTTCTTTATCACTTAGGATCCCCTTTAAATTTTTTTTGTTTTGTCTCTTCAACATTGCGTGTTCTACAAGATGGCATGAGGTGAACCATCCTTTTTTGGCTTGCTTGTTTGCCTACTGACAGAAGGGTTTTTTTTTTAACACTTTGTTTTATTTTTGCTTGCCCCCTTAATAACTCCTCCTATTTTTTCCTTCGTTGTGATCGCTAAGCTAGGGGGTATCTTTTGGGAAATGCAAACTGGCTCAACGGGTTTGACAAGGGTTACTTCGTGACTGTATGGGAAATGACATGAGGACCTCTCTTCCTTTCAAACCAAATTTCTTAATCCATAGAGCCTTTATGCTGCTTTGGCTTGATGCTTCGAGTGGGGGAAAAAGGACCATTCTTTGTTAAGTCTTCTGCTATCTATTTGCCCTAGTATGGGGGAATGATTCCAGATTAGGATGAACAATAAATCTTTTGCTTTTTGCATGGCACTAGTGGGTTGAGCAAAAGGAATCTTTTTCCTTTTTTTTTTGGTTAGGGGGGGGGGGGGGAGGATTAAAAGATGGCTTCTCTTTCTTTTGATAATCTAGCTACTCATTGCTTAGTTTTGGTGTCTTATAATTGCTATTTTTTGGGTGGTCTCCTCACTCACTCTCATCTTCCCTCTCTTGAAAAGTTGATCATTCAGTGAGTGGTTAACTTATGTTATCATAGCTTTGAAGTTAGATCTTCCACAAGATAGAACGCACCCTCTTTTTGGAAGCATTTACCATTCACAAGAATGTGAGACAATAACACTTCAACAAAAAGCATAGGCTTCGTATAAAAATGAAAATGTAGACATAAATTCAACGGTAGAAAGTAAAAAGGGTAGAAAAAAAGCGGGTGGCAACGCCCACTCTTGTACACTTCGAACAAAACCCTCTTAGTTGGGTTTTGGAATGATGCCCACATCCTCAACACTCTATCCGTCATTTAGATCCTCAGACTAAGTGAAGTAGGCGGGTGCTCCTTTCAGGGTTCTGGGTGAATTGATAGTGATGATGCAATTATCAGCTTCATTGACTCCCTTGTTTTCCTTCGTTACCTCTTCAGTTTTTCTGATAAGTAGGTTGGCTAGCTCACTTCCTTCTAGCTTGAACAGCTCTGCCAATGCTTTCGACTCCTTAAGACCCCAACCCCTATCTTCATAATCAAATTCAGTTGTGGGCCAGAGGTTCTTTGATAAGTCGAGTTTAGCCATGACATACTTAGGGTGCGAGAATTCGTCTCCCCAACTATCGGTGATCACGCTTTTGGCGAGGATATCCTCTACGGGTAGGGACTCTTTAATTGGCCAGTTAGAGGGGTCATGCACTTCATTTGGATTGTAGAGATGGACTGGGCATGGTGAGAATTTCTCCTTCCAGTCACTTTCTTCATCAGTTTCCCAATCTTCCGCTAAATAATCCTCAACCAGGATTTCCTCGAGTTCATCCCCCACTTCTACTTCCTCTAGTACCAGGTTGACATTGTAATGTGTCAAGGGGTTTGTGGTCACATTTGGAGTAGGAGTTGGGTTCACTGGTTGTATGTTGATGGTCTTGTTGTCTATCAGATCTTGAATTTTGTACTTAAGAGAGAAGCAATTTTCCATGTCATGCCCTTGGCCGCTCGAATGGTATTCGTAAGTAAGGGCGCCATTGAAGGTTGGAGGTCAAGGGCTTCAAAATGGATGGGCCGGTATGGGCTTTAGTATGTTGTCCTTTAAGATGTTATGGTAGGCTTCTGTCTCGATGCAAGCTAAGGTATCAAAGGTGCAAATGCATCGGGCCGGCCTATTGAAATTAGGTTGTGCCCCAACAGGGACAAAGTTGGGTGTTTGAGTGAGCATGGTTACAGTGGGTATGGGTAGTATAAGATGTGACTAGAGTGGTGGACGATATTGTGGCAGTTGAATAAGCAAGATGGTAGATACCTTACTCTCCTTCTTGATTACCCACTTACAATGACCACCTTTCTAGCTTTGTTGGCAGAGCTTTCTCCAGTCTTTACATAAAAGTCCATAATCCTGTCACGCCCCATAACCCAGCCTATACGGATTTAGGGTACATGACCGACCAGTAGCAAGGCTACCGAAGGTCGAATTACATAAATGGGTTGATCACCTGTGCGTAATCATTTATAATGATGCATAATTGCGAAAAAGATAACTTTTAATAACTTGAAAATATAATCCGTGTCATACATGGTAGAGTTGTGCCTAATCTCAAACATAATATACATAAGGACAAAATCGAGGTCCACAAAAGTTATAGCAATATATTATTACAAAATATTAGGTCCAACCCTCAAACATTATACAAAACATAGGCCCGTGGGCCGTAGCTCAAATCCACATATGGCCTCGCTCTAGGGCCTTCCGGATTGGCTACCTGAAAATCATTTGAGAAAACGTAAGCTAATGCTTAGTGAATAACAATGATGCATGAGCGACAAAATATCATGGACTGACAATTATATCCAACGTACAAGGACCGATAATCGGTTCGCATAAGGAAATGAGCATTTGAACATTTAAAGCTTAGGCTTGGAACTCGTGGGTAACGTAAACATCATTTGAAACGTTTCAACATTTCAAAACATAATATCATAAGAAAAGATGTAACATAACATTATTCTTGATATAACATTTCATAACTTGTCGTAAAACATGTGAACATATCATGGTTCTCGGTTCAAAACATAAGTGTGCTACAACTCGACATATGAGCTAGGCTCCATAGTAACCATATAGGTCACGCTAAGGCTCTTTAGGCTAGGGACGTCTCCCAACATAGATAGTTTATTTCCCGTCCCTTATCGTAGGACTATCGGGCTAGAATAAGGTCTTGCCACAAGAAGACCCGAGTTGGCACCATACATTGGAAACTTAGCATCTCTTTCATTTAAACATTATAGTCTATGGTTTCCATTCATAACATAATATAGCTTGCATGCATTTGAAATATAACATTTGTAATTGAACATAGCATTGATGCTTTGAAATGTATGGAAAACATTCATGATATAGAGGTAAGCTTAAAACATTTAGAAAATACTAGAGTTTTACTCATGGCATATCGTTACTCACCTTTCTCCAATTGAACGAGTGACAAACAAGGTATTCCTACACAAGTGCACATATAAGCAAAAAAACATCAATACAAAACTCTAAGGCAAAGCAATAACACGTAAGTCAAGACTAAGCACGTAAACCACTCGACCCTAACTCAACAATACCTCATTCTCACAACGGGAGAGCGAGGCTAAACTCTAGGACAAAGCCTCGATGTAAAATAAGAACATGAAGTTGAGATTTGAACATGAAAGCCGGAACGTCGACTCCTTCATCAAGTCCCAACCACCCCTCAATGATGATTTCACACTCAAGACTAGTTCCATTTAAAAATAGGCTTAGAGGCCTTTATTTTGATAGGCCATGAGCCAAAAACACACTTCGGGTGAAGAAGTTATGTTTCACGGAAGGTGGACTAAAATTTTGGAAAACAATGTTGTTAGCATGGATTTTAGGTCACCTTCAAACCCCTATATCTCTATATATAAGGAATTAGAAAGAAAACTTTATATTGGTACAAAGGTCTATAAGTCTAGTTTCTAATGCTTCAAATGGTGCATCAATCTAAGTTTTCTAGAGAAAGTTATGCCTGTTTTACTAAATAGTGTCCGAGCTGACAGAGGGTTCGAACGCCCAACTAGGAGTTCGAATGCCCAGGCAAAATGAACTGGGAGTTCGAACGCCCAAATGGGAGTTCGAACTCCAAGAAGAAAATTTGAAAAAAACCCTTTTATGAGGGTTCGAACTCCCCCCAAGGGAGTTCGAACGCTCAAGCTTATTTCTTACCGTTCGAACTCCATATTGGGAGTTCAAACGCTCTGTTCTGGGCAGTCACCGAAACTCAACCAAAACAAAACCAAAACTCCTCCAAACATCACCAAACCTTCCCAATACTCTTAGGGCTCAAAGATTAGCCTACAAGGATTATAATAACTCAAAATGGGGGAGGAAGAACAATCAAAACAAAGGGATCTAAAGAAGAAATCAAAACCCTAACATTTCACATATTTGGGGGTTTCAACCCCCAACTCTCCAATCCTCCAATATTGAGCTTTAAGCCTTCAAATTTAAAGCAATTGGGACTCAAGGAGTCCCCCAAGACAAACCTAACTCATATATATGCATACATACAAGGACCCAACAAAATCACACAAGATAGATACATCTATATATGCAATTGTAGAGAGAGAAAAATGAAACCTTACCTTCTTCAAGCTTGGTGAAGTCTTCAGTGGCTTCAATCCCTTCCTTCAAGCCTTCTTCCTTCAATTTCCCCTTCCTTCTTCCCCTTTCTCTCTTTCTCCCTCTCTCTACCGATTTGTGTGTGTGTGTATAAATGTGGGTGTGTGTTTTGTGTGTTGTAAAGAGACACACATGGGAAATAATCCTATGTGTTTCACCCCTCCAACACAAGATACAACACAAGTTTTCATTGGTCATTTTGACCCAAAAGAAGGAATAATTAACACTAAATATTGCATAAACTAGAAATTCTCATTAATATAATTAGATAGAGGTTTGGGATATCACAAATCCTTCCCATCTTGAGACCATTTTCTGTCATCTCCCTGTAAGCACCCCATTTTTGGTTGCTCGGCAGTCTCCAGTTCGTCCAGACTTGAGTTCAAATCAATATGGATATATTCTAGAATTCCAGTCCTAATCTAGTTAACTCATTGCTTCACGGGCCCACTAGGCCCAAATAGATGCAAAATGATCAAAACGCCCTTTTGGGCATTACTTAGTCCAATCCCTTAGGCACGTCTTTTCAAAGATGGTAAGTCCCCTTTCCAATTCCGATAGGCATGTCTTTCCGAAGATGGTAAGTTTCCTTTCCAATTCCGATAGGCGTGTCTTTCCGAAGACGGTAAGTCTCCTTTCCAATTCCGATAGGCGTGTCTTCCTGAAGACGGTAAGTCCCCTTCTAATCTCATAGGCGCGTCTTCCTAAAGACGGTAAGTCCCCTTTTCCAATTCCACAATCCCTCTCTCGAGAAAGTTGATTCCTCGAGACGGTAAGTCTATTCTATTCGACACATTTTTCAAAGAAAGTTTCTTCGGAACGGTAAGTCCCTTCAAACCCGTTGACTGGGACGAGACCCCAAGTCTCTGAAATAGTAGAACGGTCCACCTTTGCACCTGCTAGCCTGCCAATGCAGAAATGTTTGTTTTGGCACGCCTTTTTAAAAAGTTAATTCTCAGGCACTAAGTCCCTTTAGTAGCTTCCTGAGATCAGGCAGTCTCGGGAATGATCGTGAACTGTCAAAGTAGCGGAAGTACTCGCAAACATCACAACCGTCAGAGTAGCGGAAATACTCACAAACAGGTCGATATAGGGAATTGCCAACAAATCCCTATATCATGGGACCGCCGTCAGGGTGACGGAAACACTCAAAACTCAGGTCAATACCGGTGCTTGCTAGCCCACTTTGGTGAAAAATGACCAAACTGCCCCTAGGGCCATTTTTCGGTATGTTTCTCGAGAAAATACCTAAGTCCTCAGAACTATAAGTCCATCCTTCCAAGATTGTCTTAAAAGCAATCTGGCATGATTAGGTGCCTTCTAGTCAGTTTCGGGCCACTTCTGAGACTTTTCGGTCAAGATGACCATTTCGCCCCTAGGCATCCGAACGCCCCAGGAACTGCACTGGCTCTGGGTATCAAACCGGTAGCCTCCCAAGAATTCTTCCTATAGTATTCTCAACCTTCCATTATCTTTTCGGATCATTCCAAGTCAATTCCGACAAACTCTGTGCGAAAGGACTGTTTTGCCCCTGGTGAGCCGGTCGCCTTTTCTGACCACACTGGCTCTGGGTATCAAACCGGTAGCCTTTGGGAACATTCTAAATAATGTTTCCAAATCTCGAGTCCTCTTCTAGGACATTCTAAGTCCGTCCCGATAGTTTTTCGATCCAGTTGACCATTTTGCCCCTAATGGCCTGGTTAACCCTTCCGACAAATCTTGTCATCCTTTTTCAAGTCCATTACCCCTTGGGACCCTCTTCTAAGGGCTCCTATCCATTTTCGGCCTTCCAGGCCATACCCGGTCCCTTTAAATCCTTTCCGAACCTTCTGGAGTCACTCCTAGTAAAGCTAGGCTAAAAATTACATGGTAGTCACTAGTACAAGCCCGCAAATCTTCTTAAGATACGTTGTTTGCCAACCCTAAAACTTTCCTAACTAGTTGGGGCCACTAGTAGTAGCACCAAGCCAATATTTGGCCTAGCGCCACTCCTAGTGGCGCCAGAAGGATTTTTGGCCTGGCGCCACTGCAACAAGCGTCAGGTCATTCCTCTCTCTATAAATACAGAGCCTCCTCCAGCGTGAGAGAGGTCCGAAAACTCAGTCTAAAAACCTTATTCTTCGATATACAGAGCTCGTAGCCTCCCTAAACCCTAGCTCCTTTAGGTTTTCCAAACCCTAGTCTCCTATACACTCATATACACTCACATACACTTGTAAACACCCCATTTTTGCCCGCTCGGCAATCTCCAGCCCAAATGAGCTTATTTTTACACATCACACGCATATTTAGACTCTAACCCAACTTCTAAACTCCAATTTAGTTCACCAGTTGCTTCTTGGGCTTGTAGGGCCCATTTGAAGCTAAACGACCATTTTGCCTCTAGGCATCCGAACGCCTTAGGAACCACACCGGCTTTGGGTATTAAACCGGTAGCCTCCTGGGAATGCTCCTTATAGTATTCCTGACTTTTCATTATCTTTTCAGATCATTCCGAGTTAGTTCCGGCGAACCCGGTGCAAAATGACCGTTTTGCCCCTGGCGGGCTGGTCGTTTTTTCCAACCACACCGGCTCTAGGCATTAAGCCAGTAACCTTTGCAAACATTCTAAATAATGTTTCCAAACCTTGAGTCTTCTTCCAAGACATTCTGAGTCCATCTCGGCAGCTTTCCGGCCCGGTTGACCGTTTTGCCCGTAATGGCCCGGTCAACCCTTCTAACAAATCTTGTCAAAAATTTTCAAGTCCTTTGTCCCCAAGACATTATTTTAAGGGTTTTTGTCCCTTTCCGGCTCTTCGGGTCATTCCCGGCCCCTTCAACTCATTCTCCGACCTTCCGGAGTCACTCCTAGTGAAGTTAGGCTAAAAATTACATGATAGTCACTACTACAGGTGCCAAAATCTTCTAAAGATACGTTGCTTGCCAACCTTAAACATTTCTTAAATGGCTGGCGCCACTAAAAAATGGCCTAGCGCCACTCCTAGTGGCACTAGTGTAATTTTTGGCCTGGCGCTAGTGTAATTTTTGGTCTAGCGCCAGTGCAACAAGCGCTAGTGCATTCCTCTCTCTATAAATACAAAGCCTTTTCCAGCATGAAAGATGTCTACAAACTCAATCTAAACACCTTAATTCTCGATATACAGAGCTCGTACACTCCTAAAACCCTAGCTTCCTTAGGTTTTCTAAACCCTAGCCACCATACACACACCCTAGCCTCCTATACATTTCCATACACTCTCATACACTTATACACTAGCCTCCAACTCTCCTTTGAAGACTTGAAGGGTTGCAATCTGAAGGTTTGAAGATTGAAGACGAACTATTGAAGATTGAAGTGAAGATTGAAGAAAGACAAGCAAAGCAAAGCACGCAAAGCTAAGCAAAATAAAGAAGACAAAAGGTAGGCTTCTTATTTAAATTTTCTCACTTCCTCCCTCTCTCTTTTCTCCCCTAACCCACTTAGGTTTTCTCTATTTTAATCCCCCATCTCTTTCCCCTCCCCCCCCTTTCTTTGCATGCTCGAAACAAGGGGACTCCCGGTCCATGTGTAGGATTAGACTATTGGAGGGTTACTGTGTCGAGGGCTTTCTTTTAGTCTAACCGGAGACCACGTGTGTTCAGCCCCCTTGATTTTGTGGTGAAGCCTTAACCTTATATATTCACGACCCCAATTTGCATTGTGCATATCATTATCTTGCATCATTCCAAAAATAATTTTGAAACTCGTTTTCAAAGCTTGCATTAAACTTACTTTCAAAATTGCATCAAAATCTCATTTTTCAAAACTTGTTTTCAAAATCACAATCCTAGAGTGATTCTAGCCTTTTCATGGCAAAGATTGCTTTAGGAAAGTATTACATTTAAAGTGACCAATATGGTCCATATTTTTCAAATCATTATTGTTTTCAAAATCACTTTCTTAAAATGGTTCTAACCTTCTTATGGTTAGAATTGCTTTAGGAAAGTGAGATATTTTTATATTTCCAAAAAGCTCTCTTTTCAAAAGTCTATCTTTCTAAAACCCTCGTTTTCAATATGCTTTCCAAAAACTCTTACTTCCAAAATGGTTTTCTAAAAACTTCCTCCAAAATCTATTTTTCAAAACTTCTCTTTTTAAATTCCTTTCCAAAATACTCTCCTCAAAATTCACTTTCTAAAAACGCTTCCTAAACCTCTTTTCTAAAAACTCTCTCCAACAATCTTTTTCAAAAATCTTTTTAAAAACTCTGTTCCCAAAATCTTCCTTCTAGAAACTCCTCTCTAGGATTCCCTTCTAAAAATCTTCGTTTCCAAAAACACATTTTCTAAAAATCACTTTCCTTAGAGCCCAAGTCAAGCCCTAGAGCCACAATTAGGAGACCCTAATTTTCTTTCAAAAAATATGGTTTTCAAACTTGCCTTAAAACATAGGTTTTCAAAACCTCTTGTTTTCTACATAAAAACTATACATATTTCCAAAACCTATTTTCTACGTCAAAACTATACACTTCCAAATCTAGAGTTTCTAAAACTTCATTTTTCAAATCCTTGTCAAATAAAATCTTCCCTCTAGAAAACTAAATCCAATCTTCTGTTTAGGAAACTAGATCCAATCCTCTGTTTTTGGAAACGAAATCAAACCTTCGCTTTTAGAAGCCAAATCCAATCCCTTGTTTTAGGAAATAGGAATCTTAACCCTTCCTAATCTAAATCTTTCCTAATTCAACCATTTCCTAATTCTATCCCTTTTTCAAATCTTAACTTTCCAAATCTAAGTTTTTAAATCTTTCCTAGACTGAAACCTTTTCTAAAACTCAAACTTTAAAGCTTTCAAATTCCTAAACTTTTCTAAATTCGAAACTTACAAACTCTAAAATTTTCTAAGTTCTAAACTTTCCTAAACTTCAAATCTTTCAAAGTTTAAACCTTTCCTCATTCCAACCTTTCTTAATTCAACATCCTTTCCAAACTTTCATTCCCAAATCTAGATTTTTAAATCTTTCTAAAACTCAAACTTTGAATCTTCCAAAAATTCTAAAAGATTTGTAAATTCAAATCTTTCCTAATTTAAAATCTTTCTAAAATTCTAAGCTTTCCAAATTTAAAACTTTCTTAACTTGAAACTCTCCAAATTCTAAACCTTTCTTAAACTAAAATTTTCCTAATTCAAAACATTTCAAAATTCAACACTTTCCTATTTCAAAACCTTTTTTAAAATAAAACTTTCTTAATTCAAAACTTTCCTAAGTTGGAACTTTCTTAATTCAAAACTTTCCTAAGTTGAGACTTTCCTAATGTGAAAACTTTCCTAAACCTAAAATTTTCCTAAGTTGAAATTTTCCTAAATCGACATCTTTCCTAATTCCAAGTTTCTTAATCTTCCAAGTTCAATATTCAAGTCAATTCTTTTCTAAAATCTTTCCAAGTCAAATCCAATCTTTCTTTTCTAAGTTTCTAAGTCTAGGTTTCCTAAAACCAAGTCTTTCAAAACCAATCTTTTCAAATCTTCCAATAAATGTCCAAATTTCTCTACTCTTCCAATTCCAATCCAAATTCCAATTTCAACTCTTTTCCAAATCAACTCTTCTATTTTCAATCAGACTCTTGTCCGAACTACGACTGACCTGATTCCTCCAAAAGGATACGTAGGCAACCCTCATGGGTGCGGTCACAACATTTTTCAAATTTCTATTTTCGCAACTTCTTTTAGATTTCCAATTCCATAACATTTTTCAAATTTCTAATTCCACAACTTCTTTCAAATCTCCAATTCTACAATTTTCTTCAAGTTTCCAATTCTATGTTCTATTTCCAATTTCCAATTCCAAAAATCTATTTTCAAATCTCAATTTCTAAATTCTAAAACTTTCCAATTTCAAATCTATCTTTTCAAATCTATTCTAAAATCAAATCAATTTCTTTTCAAAATCTATTTTCAAATCAAATCTTCTTCTTGCACTTGCATATCATACATCATGTCAATTTCTTTTCAAAATTCTTTTCTAAAGTAAATAGAATTGGACATTAGTTAGTTAAAGACTCTCATAGGTGAATCTAGGGTAGGTTGACATGTAGGTATCGAAAGGGGGGGTAGGATGATGGCTTAGTGCGTATTCCCTACATGTAACCAACCTCCGAACCTAAATGACTACTTTCATTGACCAAAAACGGAGTTATTTTTCAAAAAGGGCTTAATATTTTCTAAAAGTTGCTAAATAACCTGTTTTTTTAAAAACCCTCTCTTGAGGAGATATTTTCAAAATCGTTTTCCAAATCCCTAAGTGTAGTTTTCGGATTATGCTTAGTTTTTAGGTGACCTAACTCACCTTAATCAAGTTAGGTGGCGACTCCAAAACTTTTTCCAAAAGCCTGTTATTCAAATCAATTTTCAATTCAAACCTAGTCGCACTCATTCTTCTAGGAGGGTGAGTTCTAATGAGAGAGTACAGTGTTTTTTCCCGCTTGTGTGAGTATTACTCGAGTGTGAAAAATCTGGGTGCGATAGCTGGCGACTCCGCTGGGGACACTTAGAGGGTTAGGCCGTAGTCATGTCTCTTTACCCTTCACCCGTGTAGAATCTTCAATTAACTGGTTCAAGTCTATTCACTTTAAATTTTCAAAAGCAAATTTTCAAAATTGTTTTCACCAAAACATGCATTTATTCATATTATCTTGTATTAAGTTTGTCATCCACATACTAACTCTTGCATCTTTTGTTTTGTAGGTGCGCTTTGTGTTTAAATTTTATTAACTGCCATGCATGAATGTGATGAACAGGATGAATATGAGTGGTTGGGCTCTTTCCTCCGCTTTCAAAAATCACACACACACTGCATGTGCACCTGCATTCTGCATACTTGTATTTTACCTTGATATGTCCTTTCTAGTTAGAAAGGGGGAACGGTATATTGGTTGTGGGCAAGATGCTGTGTCAGTTTCTTTGCCTACGGCCTGTTGATGGTTCCCCCGCTCGGATCACCAACCGATTATGACACCACCTCGGGGAGTGGGCCTAGGTTTAAAGATCTGGAGACCGAGCCTTTTTAGGACGCATTAGTCAACCCTCAACCTCATGCTCATATAGACACCATGCATAGCCGAACCTCTGCCAGATTTAAGACACGCACACCGTTTTTCAAAACCATGGAGGAAAGGGCGACTGCTCTTACTTTCATTTATACCTGCTTATTCCTGTTGTTATAATGACTGTTTCCATACTGTTATAATGCCTGTTTAACTACTCATGCATATACGTTTACCTTGCTATTGCATTCTTTCTCCTTATACTCTTTGCATATCCTTGCTCATGCATTCAATATCCCATGTCAAGACAAGAGTTCCAAGTAACTCGAGTCACTACATTCTCATGCATATGATCAACCCATTGAGAGTGACATCAAGGTCACTCTCCCTTGCATTAAACCTACCCAAACTCTAAGGGTTCCCACGTAACCCTAAGGACTCATAGCATGCACCTCAATTCATTCCATAAGAGGGGCCCCAATCCCTCTACGCTCACGAAGATAAGGTTGCCAAGAAGACAAGGGGCAATCGATCAATAAGGTCTCTCAGCGACCTCCTTGACATTAAATCTAAAAAAGGTGAATCCGAAGACTCAAGAATAGTTTAGGTTTTTCCTTTATAAAACTAGATAGGTGGAACCCCAAGGGAAAGTGTTCCCCCTCCCCTCTATTAAAATGTATGTCAATTCATTTGCATTTCGAACCCAAAGTTAAATTTATTTCTTTAGTTTCCTCGAATGAATGGATAGATGATTATATGAATGAATGAAGGTTCCCACTCAACAGTAAGGTACCTGCATACAGGGGCAAACCCCCTATCTCCAAAAGTGAGCCAATACATCATGTTTAGTCTCCCTCTCAAGCAGGGGCACCCCTAGTACATGTATTGCATAAAAATGTTCAAATCAAGGCACTAAATTTTTTTTTTCTTCTTTTGTTTCTTGTCTTCTATCCTCCCCCTCTTCATTTCCAAGTACTAAGAGAACCGAAGACAAAAGCAAGACAAGAAAGGGGGTTTTCTCAATCACTCACTTATTATCATCATATTGCTTACATGTTCACTTCTTTTATTGCTCATGCATCCACATGCATTCCAAGACAAGAGTTCCAAGAAACTCAAGTCATTTCATTCTCATGCATCTAATCAACCGTAAAAAGAAAAAAGCAATCCAATCTCATGTTAATCGAACCTACCAAAACTTCTAAGGGTTCCTCAACCCTAAGGATTCATGGCATGCATAGAATCATATCTCGAGAGAGGCACAAATCTCTCTCAGTCCATAGAGGCAGGATTGCCCAAATAAGGAAACATCAACCGGCCCACGCCGAAGAGGTATTGTATTGCATAATAGGGGCAAAACCCCACCTCCTAAATGGATTTGTCATCATGCCTAGATTCCCTCAAATAAGGGACCTCCATAGGACACGCATCGCATAGAACTTCCAACTCCACATGCTAATTACATTTCATTTTCTTTTCCTTTTTCAGGTCAAAGAGCACAACCGAATGCATGAAAACCCCTCTAGCATTATGCCCAATTCAAACTCACGAAAGGATAAGCAAAGGCCAAACATACATTAAGGAGTAAGAACAACTGATCATCCACCTACAAGACGTTACCTCCATGCCATGCCATGATAACCACCATCCAAGTAGAGGAGGGCTTCAAGCAAAAGAGGACTTCACTATTTGCGAAGTCTTGTCAGACCCGTGCATTGCAACAACATAATCCTTTAACTTCCAAATGCATGCCAAATGTCGTGAACTCGCAGTTCGTTGATACACCCGGTGAATAAAGCACCAAAGAGTTTGGCATAGTCCCAAAACCCTATTAAGGGTTAAGGGTTCTCACCAAAAGGTCCATTAGAAAAGGGAGGTTTTTATGAAATTTGTCTATTTTCTTTTTTCTTTCTAGTTCTTGTATATCTTCTTTAAATAAATATTGCATGCCATGTAATCATATTTTTAAATGAAAATAGGTAGTTCCCAATTTATCTCCTTTGTCTCATATTCGTGTGGACGATGGCCACATTTAAGGATTCTTTCCCATTCAGTAATGACTCGATTTAAAGGATGGAATAGCATAGGCAACCCACTCAAAGGGGGTTAAAACCTTTGAGAGACTGAGAGATAGGAGGAAGGCAATCTCAATAAAGAAGTGTGAATTTTATTAAAGAGGCAACACTTGCATGATATCCTAGCTAAGCGATGGGCAACCGAGTGCTTAAAATGATGAGGAGCCATTGTTCTATTCATCCCAAATAAACACTATCCTTTGCTCAGCCCACTAGAGCCGTCAGCGATCTCTTTTCAGATATCCCCAAACCTATGACCATCCCCCACATTAGGGTAAGCAAAGAATAGTTGATTCAGTAGAATATGTAGGGGTTCACGGGTAGAAGCACACTATCTATAGGAACATTGTCTAAATTTTGTATAAAGGCTTTATGGACTAAGCAATTTAATTTGAAGTGATGAAAGGCCCTCATGTCTTCTACCATACACAAATAAATCCCTTTGTAAAGCCCACTTGAGCCGGTTACTTTCCTTAAGAAAACCGACCAGATGATCACCGCCCACACTAGGTTAAGGCAAAAGTCCTAAGTAAGAATTAATGAGAAATGATGAAAAGGGTGATTTCCAAGAAGATATAATGAGCAATGATGAAAAGGTTGATTTCCAAGAAGATATAATGAGCAACGATGAAACTAGTGATCCTCAAGAAGTTATGACGTCAAAGGCATATCTAGTAACGAAGATATTGTGTTCGTAGGGATCTTCAAAATAAGATACTGTCATCCCAAAATATAAATGAAAAAGTTGGCATCTCCAAAGGTCGACTTAGCAACAAATTTCTTGATGAAAAATAGATCTTAAATTAGAAGGCAGAAAGCGATCTAGAAGAATAACGAGAGTCTGAAGGAAAGAAGAAAGAAGTGAATGAAAGTTAAGATGCCAAAGGTGATCATTGGTTTGTTAAAACCCCACAAGTGATAATGTTTGAGCCTTTCTACCCTTTTCATTCATAAACCCCTTAACCTAGCCTACGTTACAGTCTAAATTAAAGTCCTCTCTGATCAAAGAAAATTGCTTAGTCCAAATAAGCCTGAACAATACCAAGACAATTAGGATGAGAAAAGAGAACTAGAAGGGAATGCAAGGGGCAATCTCATGCTCCAAGGTGTGCTCAAATGGTTTTGGTTTAAACAACCAACTAAAAGAAGATCTTTGAGCCTAAATATCCCTCCGTTTCTTAGAACCCCTAAACCCAACCTACATTATAGTCCAAAAAGAAGTCTTCTCGGATTGAGGGCTTAGCTGTTTATCACTCTGCAAAGGGCATGCAAGTTGTCGCTCTAGCCATGGTGGCATTTTGGAAATTAGAGAGAGAAAACCAAGAAAGATCAGAAAAACCCCATACAGCAACCCTGTAGAAAGTAGGGATAGGATAGCCAACCAAAAGGTCAAGATCCTTTGAGAATGGTGCAAATGTTATCACAACCTGATAAGAATGGGATAAAACTGAATGGGATAGAATCCTGGAAAGGAAGCAGAATCTTGAGAGTATGCGCTCTGGGGCAATCCTGGGACATTCTTTGTAAATAGCTTATATGCATCAATAACATGTATAACCTTTACATCCATTTAGATTTCTTTGAAGTTTGTATCTATTCATGCATTCAACTGCATTCCTGTATGAACCTGTTCATTTATAAGGAAGTAGGTCATACATTTAATTCAATTTGTACATAATTCTATGCATTTATCACAAAAAAAATGGGAGACATTACATTTAATTATATTCCTATATGTGCATTGTCCAAAAATATAACATGCATTCATTTTCACTTCTATGTGAACCTGTGCATTCATAAAAAAAAGTAGGATATGCATTCAATTCAATTATTATATAAACATGTGCATTCATAAAAAATAAATCATGCATTTAATCCCATGCGTATTCATAAAAAAAAAAAAAAAAAAGTATGACGCGCAGTCACCCCCTTACCAGGGCATTTTTAAACTGTTTTTTTACAAAACTCACTTTATGTCTTTCTTTCTCTCTCAAATAGGAAACAAGGAACAAAGTAAAGTACAAAATGGAGCTAAAAAACCATCCTGCTATCAAGTAACCTTAGACATCTCCAATATTGATATACACCTCAGGAAGTTTAGACTTCCCTAGCTGATAAGTAAGGAATGGGGCAATGGCCCACCCTCGACCTCCCCAATTGACCTTGGACCTTCCCCAGAGGAGCAGCGTTTCGCCAGACGAAGTGCCGGTCCAAGAAATATCAGAAATTAACCTTGGACTTCCCCAGAGGAGCAGCGTTTGGCCAGATAGAGTGCCTGTCCAAGAAATATTAGAAATCAACCTTGGACTTCCCCAGAGGAGCAGCGTTTCACCAGACAGAGTGTCGGTTCAAGAGATATCATTAGTCAACCTTGGACTTCCCCAGAAGAGCAGCGTTTTGCCAGATGGAGTGCCGATTCAAGAGGTATCAGAAGTCAACCTTGGACTTCCCCAGAGGAGCAGCGTTTCACCAAACAGAGTGGTGGTTCAAGAGATATCAGACATCAACCTTGGACATCCCCAGAGGAGCAGTGTTTCGCCAGATGAAGTGCCGGTTCAAGAGGTATCAGAAGTCAACCTTGGATTTCCCCAGAGGAGCAACGTTTCGCCAGACGAAGTGTCGGTCCAAGAGATATCAGATGTTAATCTTGGATTTCCCCCAGAGGAGCAGTGTTTCACTAGACAAAGTGCTAGTTCAAGAAGCATCAATTCCCCTAGAGCAACAGTGTTTTTCCAAACAAAGTGCTAGTAGAAGAAGCATCAATTCCCCCAGAGGAGCATTTTTCTACAAGGTGGAGCTTCAATTCAAAGAGCATAAATTCCCCCAGAGGAGTATCATTTTACCAGATACCAAGCATCGACCACCTACTTGAGGTAACTATTCTTTAGATTCCAATTCATCCAGTCGCTCCGATCGCCTTGTGGTCAACATAGGGCTCTTACTTTATCGTTTTTTATCTTTGACAAGCAAAGACAGAAAAAGAGGGGCAGCTGTAAGCACACATTTTTGCCCACTCAGCAATCTCTGGCCCAACTGGGCTTATTTTCACACATCACATGCATATTTAGACTCTAACCCGACTTCTAATTTCCAATTTAGTTCACCGGTTGTTTTTTAGGCTTGTAGGGCCAATTTAAAACTAAATGACTATTTTGCCTCTAGGCATCCGAAGGCCTCGGGAACTACACCGGCTCTGCGTATCAAACCGGTAGCATCCCTGGAGTGCTCCTTATAGTATTTCTGACATTTCATTATCTTTTCGGATCATTTCGAGTTAGTTCCGGCGAACCCGGTGCAAAATGACCATTTTGCCCCTGGCGGGCCGGTCATCTTTTCCAACCACACCGGCTCTAGGCATCAAGCCGGTAACCTTTGGAAACATTCTAAATAATGTTTCCAAATCTCGAGTATTCTTCCGGGACATTCTGAGTTCGTCCCGGTAGCTTTCCGGCCCGATTGACCATTTTGCCCCTAATGGCCCGGTCAACCCTTCTAATAAATCTTGCCATAATTTTTCAAGTCCTTTGTCCTCGAGACATTATTCTAAGGGTTCCTATCTCTTTCTGGCTCTTTGGGTCATTCCCGACCCCTTCAATTCATCCTCGGACCTTCCAGAGTTACTCTAAGTGAAACCAGGCTAAAAATTACATGGTAGTCACTAGTACAAGCTTGCCGATCTTAAACATTTCCAAAATGGCTAGCGCCACTACTAGTGGCGCCAAGCCAAAAAATGGCCAGCGCCACTACTAGTGGCGCCAAGCCAAAAAATGGCCTGGCACCACTACAACAGGCGCCGGTGCATTCCTCTCTCTATAAATACAGAGCCTCTTTCAGCGTGAAAGAGGTCTGCAAACTTAATCTAAAAACCCTAATTCATGATATACAGAGCTCGTACACTCCCAAAACCCTAGCTTCCCTAGGTTTTCCAAACCCTAGCCACCATACACACACCCTAGCCACCTATACACTTCTATACACTCTCATACACTTATACACTAGCCTCCAACTCTCCTTTGAAGACTTGAACGGTTGCAATCTGAAGGTTTGAAGATTGAAGACGAACTCTTGAAGATTGAAGTGAAGATTGAAGCAAGACAAGCAAAGCAAAGCGCCCAAAACTAAGCAAAATAAAGAAGACACAAGGTAGGCTTTTTATTTAAATTTTCGTACTTCCCCCCTCTCTCTTCTCTCTCCTAACCCACTTAGGTTTTCTCTATTTTAATCCCCCATCTCTTTCCCCCCTTTTCTTTGCATGCTTGAAGCAAGGGACTCCCGGTCCATGTGTAGGATTAGACTACTGGAGGGTCACCGTGTCGGGGGACTTTCTTTTAGTCTAACCAGAGACCACGTGGGTTCGGCCCCCTTGTTTAAGTGGTGAAGCCTTAACCTTGTATGTTCACGACCCCAATTTGCATTGTGCATATCATTACCTTGCATCCTCCTAAAAATCATTTTCAAACTCGTTTTCAAAGCTTACGTTAAACTTGTTTTCAAAATTGCATCAAAATCTCCTTTTTCAAAACTTATTTTCAAAATCACAATCCTAGGGTGATTCTGGCCATTCCATGGCAAAGATTGCTTTAGGAAAGTGTTACATTTAAAGTGACCAACATGGTCCATATTTTTCAAATCATTGTTGTTTTCAAAACCACTTTTTTAAAATGGTTCTAGCCTTCTTATGGTTAGAATTTCATTAGGAAAGTGAGATATTTTTATATTTCCAAAAAGCTCTCTTTTCAAAAGTCTCTCTTTCTAAAACCCTCATTTTCAATATGCTTTCCAAAAACTCTTATTTCCAAAATGGTTTTCTAAAAACTCCCCTCGAAATCTATTTTTCAAAACTTTTCTTTTTAAATTCCTTTCCAAAATACTCTCCTCAAAATCCACTTTCTAAAAACGCTTCCCAAATCTCTTTTCTAAAAATTCTCTCCAACAATCTTTTTCAAAAATCTTTCTAAAAACTCTCTTCCCAAAATCTTCCTTCTAGAAACTCCTCTCTAGGATTCCCTTCTAAAAATCTTCGTTTCTAAAAACACACTTTCCAAAAATCTCTTTCCTTAGAGTCCAAGTTAAGCCCTAGAGCCACGATTAGGAGACCCTAATTTTCTTTTCAAAAACTTGGTTTTCAAACTTGCCTTAAAACCTAGGTTTCCAAAACCTCTTGTTTTCTACATCAAAACTATACATATTTCCAAAACCTATTTTCTACGTCAAAATTATACACTTCCAAACTAGGGTTTCTAAAACTTCCTTTTTCAAATCCTTGTCAAATCAAATCTTCTCTCTAGAAAACCAAATCCAATCTTCCGTTTAGGAAACTAGATCCAATCCTCCGTTTTTGGAAACGAAATCAAACCTTCCCTTTTAGAAGCCAAATCCAATCTCATATTTTAGGAAATAGGAATCTTAACCCTTCCTAATCTAAATCTTTCCTAATTAAACCCTTTCTTAACTCTATCCCTTTTCCAAATCTTAACTTTCCAAATCTAAGTTTTCAAATCTTTCCTAGACTTAAACCTTTTCTAAAACTTAAACTTTCAAAACTTTAAAGCTTTCAAAATCCTAAACTTTTCTCAATTCAAAACTTTCAAACTTTAAAATTTTCTAAGTTCTAAACTTTCCTAAACTTCAAATCTTTCAAAGTCTAAACCTTTCCTCATTCCAACCTTTCTTAATTCCACATCCTTTCCAAACTTTAACTCCCAAATCTAGATTTTCAATTCTTTCTAAAACTCAAACTTTGAATCTTTCAAAAATTCTAAAAGCTTTCTAAATTCAAATCTTTCCTAATTTAAAATCTTTCTAAAATTCTAAGCTTTCCAAATTTAAAACTTTCTTAACTTGAAACTCTCCAAATTCTAAACCTTTCTTAAACTTAACTTTTCCTAATTCAAAACATTTCAAAGTCAACACTTTCCTATTTCAAAACCTTTCTTAAAATAAAATTTTCTTAATTCAAAACTTTCCTAAGTTGAAACTTCCTTAATTCAAAACTTTCCTAAGTTGAGACTTTCCTAATGTGAAAACTTTCCTAAATCTAAAATTTTCCTAAGTTGAAATTTTCCTAAATCGACATCTTTCCTAATTCCAAGTTTCTTAATCTTCCAAGTCCAATATTCAAGTCAATTCTTTTCTAAAATCTTTCCAAGTCAAATCCAATCTTTCTTTTCTAAGTTCCTAAGTCTAGGTTTCCTAAAACCAAGTATTTCAAATCCAATCTTTCAAATTTTCTAATAAAGGTCCAAATTTCCCTACTCTTCCAATTCCAATCCAAATTCCAATTTCAACTCTTTTCCAAATCAACTCTTCTATTTTCAATCGGACTCTTGTCCGAACTACGACTGACCTGATTCCTCCAAAAGGATACGTAGGCAACCCTCATGGGTGTGGTCACAACATTTTTCAAATTTCTATTTTCGCAACTTCTTTCAGATTTCCAATTCCATAATATTTTTTAAATTTCTAATTCTACAACTTCTTTCAAATCTCCAATTCTACAATCTTCTTCAAGTTTCCAATTCTATGTTCTATTTCCAATTTCCAATTCTAAAAATCTATTTTCAAATCTCAATTTCTAAATTCTAAAACTTTCCAATTTCAAATCTATCTTTCAAATCTGTTCTAAAATCAAATCAATTTCTTTTCAAAATCTATTTTAAAATCAAATCTTCTTCTTGCACTTGCATATCATATATCATGTCAATTTCTTTTCAAAATTCTTTTCTAAAGTAAATAGAAGTGGACATTAGTTAATTGAAGACTCTCATAGGTGAATCTAGGGTAGGTTGACATGTAGGAACCGAAAGGGCGGGGTAGGGTGATGGCTTAGTGCATCTTCCCTATACGTAACCAACCTCCGAACCTAGAATCACTACTTTCATAGACCAAAAAATGAGTTATTTTTCAAAAAGGGCTTAATATTTTTTAAAAGTTGCTAAATAACCTGTTTTCTTAAAAACCCTCTCTTGAGGAGATTTTTAAAATCGTTTTCCAAAACCCTAAGTGTAGTTTTCAGATTATGCTTAGTTTTTAGGTGACCTAACTCACCTTAATCAAGTTAGGTGGCGACTCCAAAACTTTTTCCAAAAACCCTTTATTCAAATCAATTTTCAATTCAAACCTAGTCGCACTTATTCTTCTAGGAGGGTGAGTTCTAACGAGAGAGTACAGTGTTTTTCCTACTTGTGTGAGTATTCCTCGAGTGCGAAAAATCTAGGCGCGACAACACTCATACACTAGCCTTCAAACCCTCCATTGAAGACTTGGATTGCTGCAACTACGAAGTTTTAAAGATTGAAGACAAACTCTCGAAGACTGTAGTGAAGACCGAAACAAAGCATGAAAAATAAAGCGCGCAAAGAAAAGCAATATAAACAAGACACCAGGTAGGCTTTCTCTTTAAGTTTACGCATCTTCCCCCTCTCTTCTCTCTCCTAATCCACTTGGGTTTTCTTCTATTTTAATCCCTTATCTTCTTTCGCCACTTTCTTTGCATGCTTGAAACAAGGGACTTCCCGGTCCATGTGTAGGATTAGGTTATTGGAGGGTCACCGTGTCGGGGGCTTTATTTTAGTTTAACTAGAGACCACGTGAGTTCGGCCCCCTTGATTTTGTGGTGAAGTCTTAACCTTGTATGTTCACGACCCCAACTTGCATTGTGCATATCATGATCTTGCATTCTTCTAAACTTGTTTTGAAACTCATTTTCAAAACTTGCATTAAATTTGTTTTCAAACTTGCATCAAAATCTTCTTTTTCAAAACTTGTTTTCAAAATCATAACCCTAAGGTGATTCTAGCATTTCCATGGCTAGGGTTGCTTTAGGAAAGTGTTACATTTAAAGTGACCGATATGATCCATATTTTTAACTCCTTGTTGTTTTCAAAACCACTATCCTAAAGTGGTTTTAATCTTCTTATGGTTAGAATCGCCTTAGGAAAGTGAGATATTTTATATACTTTCTAAAAAATCTCTTATCAAGTCTCTCCCTCTAAAAATCTCTTTTTTAACATACTTTCTAAAAACTTTCTCCAATTTTCTTTCTAAAATTGTTTTCAAAAACTCCTTTCCAAAACACTCTCCTCAAAATTCACTTTCTGAAAACGCTCCTTAAATCTCTTTCCTAAAAACTCTTTCTAACAATCTCCTTCCAAAAATCTTTCCAAAAACTCTCTCTTCAAAACTCACCTTCTAGAAACTCCTCTTTAGGATTTCCTTCCAAAAATCTCCCTTTCTAAAAACTCACTTTC
This sequence comes from Euryodendron excelsum, assembly GCA_033060915.1. Classification (NCBI taxonomy): domain Eukaryota; kingdom Viridiplantae; phylum Streptophyta; class Magnoliopsida; order Ericales; family Pentaphylacaceae; genus Euryodendron; species Euryodendron excelsum. The sequence goes on from CM065396.1 coordinate 557,287, forward strand.
TAAAATCTCTTTCCTTGGGATCCAAGTCAAGCCTTAGAATCCACGAATAGGAAACCCTAATTTTCCTTCCCAAAAACATGATTTTCAATCTTGCTTTAAAACCTAGGTTTCCAAAACCTCCTCCTTTACATCTAAATAATAAGTTTCCAAAACCCTCTTTTCTACATCAAACTATAGTCTTCCAAATCTAGGCTTTCTAAAACTTCGCCTTCCAAATCTATTCCAAATCCAATCTTCCTTTTAGGAAACCAAATCCAATCTCCCATTTAGGAAACTAGATCCTATCCTCCATTTTTGAAAACAAAATCAAACCATCTCTTTCTAGAAACAAAATCCAACCCCTTGTTTTAGGAAATAGGAATTTCAATCCTTCCTAATCTAAATATTTCCTAATTCAACTGCTTCCTAATCTCCTACCTTCTTTAACTATAAGTTTCTTAAATCTAAACTTTTAAATCTTTCCTTAAACTTTAAACTTCCAAATCCTTCCTAGTCTAAACCTTTCCTAATTCCACACCTTTCTAAATCTTAACCTTCCAAATCTAACTTCTCAAATCTTTCTAACTTCAAATCTTTCCAAATCCAAAATTTTCTAAATTCAAAACTTTCTTAAGTTAAAACTTTCTAAATTCCAAAACTTTCTTACTTTCAAAACTTCCCTATTTCAAAACATTCCAAACTTTCCTATTTCAAAACTTTTTTAAAACGAAACTTTTCCTATATCAAAACCTTTCCCAAATCGAAATCTTTCCTAAATCAAAACTTGCCTATTTTGAAAACTTTCCTAAATGAAATTTTCCTAAAATGAAACTTTCCTAATTCGAATATTTCCTAAATTCCAATCTTTCCTAATCTTCCAAGTTCAATATTCGAGTCAAGTCTTTCATAATATCAAGTCCTTCCTAAATCCTATCTTTCCTAAGTCTAGGTTTCTTAAACCTCAATCTTTCTAAAATAAGTCCAAATCTTTCTTCTAAGTTCTATCTTCCCAAATCAAAGTCCAACCTTCTCAATTCCAATTTCCAATCTTCCATTCTAAGTTCAAATCAAATTATTTTTCAAATCTCTTTTCTATCGGACTCTTGTCCAAACTACGACTAATCTGATTCTTCCAAAAGGATACGTAGGCAACCCTCATGGGTGCGGTCACCACCTTTTTCAAATTTCTAATTTCCTAATCTCTTCCAAGCTTCCAATTCCAAATTTCTGTTTTCAAATTTCTATTTCCAATTTCTAAAACTTTCCAATTTCAAATCTATCTTTTCAAATCTCTTTCCAAATCTATTTTCCAACTCTCTCTCTCTTGTAATTGCATATCATGCATCATTCTTTTTAAGCATTGTTTTCTAAAGTGGATAGGATTGGACATTTGTTAGTTGAAGACTCTCATAGATGAATATAGGGTAAATAGACATGTAGGTACCGCAAAGGCGGGGTAGGGTGATGGCTTAGTGCGTCTTCTCTACACGTAACCAACCTCCGAACCTAGGATCACTATTTTTGAAAGATCAAAATGGAGTTTATTTTTCTAAAAAGGGCTTAACTATTTTCCAAAGGTTCCTAAATAACTTGATTTCCTAAAAACCCTCTCTTAAGGTAGTATTTTCAAAATCGTTTTCAAAAACCCTAAGTGTAGTCTTTAGATTGTGCTTAGTTTTTAGGTGACCTAACTCGCCTTAATCAAGTTAGGTGGCGACTCCAAACTTTTTTCAAAAGCCCTTTATTCAAATCAGTTTTCAATTCAAACCTAGTCGCACTCATTCTTCTAGGAGAATGAGTTCTAACTGGAGAGTACAGTATTTTTTTCGCTTGTGTGTGCATTCCTCAAGAGCGAAAAATCTGGGCGCGACACTCCCCTTGCATGATAAGCTTGGAGAAGCCTTTCCCCACACTTGTGCAAAGCTTTTCGTAGTATATGCCTTGGAAAGTATGTATGAACAATTGCACATACTCCTCTTCCAAAGGGGGATTGACTTATGCTACTGTTTCTTTCCACCTAAGGGCATAGCTTTTGAAGTTATCTTTTTCTCCTTTGCTCATTGTCATCAAGGACCAACAATCAGAAATTAGATCTATGTTGTGGCGGTATTGGGCCTTGAATGCATTAACTAGTTCAATCCAGATAGTGACCTTCCTCAGATCAAGTCGAGCAAACCATTGCAGAGCAAACTCAGTTAAACTGTGTTGGAAGAGTTACATAAGAAGCTTTGAATCCTTCCCATGGCCATTCAATGCCCCCAGTATAAAGGTGAAGGTGGGCTATAGGGTTTCTAGTGCCATCATACTTTTGAAAGTCAGACATTTTAAACTTCGCCGGCTTTGGATGATTTACAAAAAAGTAAAGCTCATCGTAGGAAATGAGTCCAAAAGGGTTATGGTCATGGAGGCTCCATAATGAATCTTCCAAACCTTGGATCTATAGGCTAAGAGGATCTATGAAGATTCTTTTTGTGGTAGGTGAAAATAATATAGTCTCCTCTTCTTCAGTGTTTGTCCCCTTGGAATCCTCTTTATTATTCCCTATAGTGTCGAATTGAAGCACAATCCTCGAGTTTACGGGTTCAGACTCCATGGAAAAAATCATGGATGATGATGGAGCTAAATTAGCATCTTTCATAGCCATAGCTTGGATGAGTTTAAACATCTCATCGATCTTGGTTCTTATCTCATTAACCTCCTCTCGAGAGACTAGGGAGTATTCTTTAGGATTAGCTATCATTAGCAAAGCTCTTTGTCGGGTAATAATTAGGTCCCTTGTTGGTTATGAATCTTTCTTACAAGTCTCATTATAGTGTAGTCTCTACGAAAGAAAATGAAAAACAAGGACACAAGTCATGAGTTAGTGTTTGATATTTAGAAAGCTTTATGCGATACATGTCTTAGGGGTGTCCCTTCTTCAAAGGAAGACTAAACATGATGCACTCAGCTCACCTTTTAGAGACAGTAGTCTTGCCCCTGTATGCAAATACCTTACCATTGATTGAGAACATTCATTCATTCATTCATTCATTCATTCATCCATAAAAATAAAAAAGTATATTAGACTTTGAGTTTGAATAAAGAAAATTGAAAATACATTTTAATAAGAGGAAAGAGGAACATTTTTCTTAAGACTTCCACCTATCTACTTTTACAATAAGCATCCTAAACTACGTTTGAGTCCTTGGATTTGCCTTTTGTTGATGTTTGAGAAGTCATCGACCTTACTTTGTGGGTTACCATTTGTCTTCTTTGGTAATCCTATCTCCGTGAGCATAGAGGGATTAAGGCCCCTCTTCATGGAATGACTTGAGATGCATGCCATGAGTCCTTAGGGTTACGGAGAAACCCTTAGGATTTTGGTAGGTTTTATGCAAGAGAGAGTGATCTTAGTGTCACTCTCTATGGGTTGATCATATGCATGAGAATATAGTGACTTGAGTTACTTTGGTACTCTTGTCTTTAAATGGAATATTGAATGCATGTATATATGTAAGTAGGAGTATAAGGAGAAAGAGTGTAATAGTAAAGTAAACATACATGTATGAACATTTATACAGGCATTATAACAGTAGGAACAAACAGGAATAAAAGGAAGTAAAACGACCATCCTTTCCTCCATGGTTTTAAAATTGACGTGCATGTCTTAAATCCGATAGAGGCTATGCACAGGTTTCTACATGAGTATGAGGTTGAGAGTTTACTAATACTTCCTAAGAAGTCTCAGTTTCTGGATCTTCAAATCTAGGCCAACTCCCCGAGGTGGTGCTATTATTAGTTAGTGATTCGAGTGGGGGAACAATCAAAAGGCCGTAGGCTAAGAAACTAACACAATACCTGCCTACAACCAATATACTATTCCCCTTTCTAACCAGAAAGGTAGTTACCAGGTAATAATGCAAATATGCAAATGCGAGTGCACGTGCAATGTATGTGTGAAATTTTAAAAAACAGAAAAAAAGGCCCAACAACTCGCATCCATCCTGTCCATTCCATTCCGCTCATTTATGACATACATGGCAGTTAATATAATATAAAATAGAATGTGAACAAGAGTCCACCTACAAAAGAAAATACACAAAATCAGTACCTTGATGATAAACTCAATGCAAGATAGAATGATTGAATATGAATTGAATGCAAGTGATGACACTTTTTGAAAACAACTTTGAAAAGTTTGATTTTAAAAATTTTGAAGTGGGTAGAATGGAAAAAATTAATTGAAGATTCCAAATGAGTGAAGGGTAAAGTGACATGATAATGGCCTAACCCTCTAAGCATCTCCAGTGGAGTTGCCAACTGTCGCGCTCCAATTTTTGTCACCATCGAAATGATATGTGACAAACACGTGGTACTTTCTCATTAGAACTCATTCTCTTAGAAGGACGAGTGCGACTAGATTTGAATTAGAAATTGACTTAAATAAGGGCTTTTGAAAAAAGGTTTGGAGTTGCCACCAAACTTTGTTAAGCTGAGTTAGGTTACCTAAAACTAAGTGCAATCTGAAAATTAAAGTTAGAGTTTTTGAAAATATTTTGGAAAACTTCCTTAATAGAGTATTTTTGGAGAAAACAGGTTGTTTGGCAACCTTTAGAAAGATTTAAGCCCTTTTTGAAAATAACTCCGGTTTTGGTCTTTGAAAATAATGATCCTAGGTTTGGAGGTTAGTTACGTATAAGGAAGATGCACTAGGCTATCACTCTATCCCACTCTTATGGTACCTATATGTCTTTTCACCCTAGGTTCACTCATTTAAAATCTTCGATTATCCAATGTCCAATTATATCAACTTTGAGAATTTTAGAAAGAGGTTTGTGTCATCACTTTAGGGATGATATAATGCATTATATGCAAGTCCAAGAAAAGAATTTGAAAAGAGATTTTGAAAAAGGGAATTGAAATTTTAAAAAAGGTTGTGGAGTTTTGAAAATAGTTGTGACCGCACCCATGAGAATTCCCTACGTATCCTTTTATTGGGAATCAGGTCAGTCGTAATTCGGACTCGAGGTCCAATTGAAAATAGACACTTTAGGGTCTTGTTTGATTTGAAAAGACACTTTGAGGCCTTATTTGATTTAAAAAGACACTTTGAGGCCTTTCAAAAATTTGACTTGAAAAGGTTTAATTTTAGCTTTGATTAGAAAATTGGAAATTAAACTTTGATTTGAACTTGATCCGGGAAATTGAACTTAGAATTGACTTTGCAATGAAAATTGAACTTGAAATTAAACTTGGACTTGTTTTGGAAAGTTTGAATTGAACTTTGAAATCACCTTGACTTCAATTAAAGTTTGAAAACCATCTTGATTTAAACTTGAGTTTTAGAAAAAAGTAGAGGCTCCTAACTTAGGGTTAGGGTTGAACTAGGATTTAGACATCCTAGGACATAGGTAACCTAAGGTTGAAACATGCACTTGAAATAGAAAATGTTTGATTTTAAGAAAGTTTCAAATTAAAGCTTCGAATTCAGAAAGTTTCAAATTAAGAAAATTTTCAATTTAGGAAAGACTTGATTTTGAAAAGATTTTATTTATGAAAGGTTTGATTTTATAAAGATTTGGAAGTTTGAAAGTTGGATTTTGGAAAGGTTTGAAAGTTTAAAATTAGGAAAGGTTTGAACGTTTGAATTTAGAAAAGATTTGAAGTTAGGAAATTAGGAAAACTTTGAAATTAGAAAAGATTGGATTTCTATTTCGTAAAGTTGAAAATTGGTTTTTATTTCCAAAAATAGATGAGTCGATTTGGTTTCCTATTTGAAAAAGGTTTGATTTGTCTTAAAATTAGAAAACTATAGTTTTGAAAATCTTTGTGATTTTGGAATTAGGAAATCTAGGATTTTGTAAGCACCCCATTTTTGACCACTCGGCAGTCTACACTACGTCCAGACTTGTTTTCAAGTCATTGTGGGCATATTTCAATCAAAACCAATTCTCTAGGTCCAAATTCTGTCTTTCCATCGCTTCGCGGGCCTGTCAGGCCCAAATAGAGGCAAAATGACCAAAATGCCCTTAGGGGCATTGTCCTTTCTTATTCCAATTCTAGTCCCTCTCTCGAGACAGTTTATTCCTCGAGACGGTCCGAGTAGCAAAACTACTCACAAAACCATTAGAGTGGCAGAAACACTCACAAAACCATTAGAGTAGCGAAAATACTCACAAAACCGTTAGAGTGGCGGAAACACTCACAATCCAGGCACGTCTCTTTGGAGACGGTAAGACCCCTTTCCAATCCCACTCTCGAGACAGTTTATTCCTCGAGACGGCTCCAATCCAGGCACGTCTCTTCGGAGATGGTAAGACCCCTTCCAGTCCCACTCTCGAGATAGTTTATTCCTCGAGACGGTCCGAGTAGCAAAACTACTCACACAACCATTAGAGTAGCGGAAATACTCATAAAACCGTTAGAGTAGTGGAAATACTCACAGAACCGTTAGAGTAGCGGAAATACTCACAAAACCGTTAGAGTAGCGGAAATACTCACAAACCCGTTAGAGTAGCAGAAATACTCAACCCCGTCCGAATAGCAGAAATACTCCCAAATCATCAACCCCGTCCGAGTAGCGGAAATACTCAACCCCGTCCGAGTAGCGGAAATACTCACAAATCATCAACCCCGTCCGAGTAGCGGAAGTACTCACACCGTGAGAGTGGCGGAAACACTCAAAACCCAGGTCAACACCAGTGTCTGTTAGCTCACTTCGGTGAAAAATGACCAGACTACCCTTAGGACCTTTTTCGAGACTTTTCGGTCAAGATGACCATTTTGCCCCTAAGCTTCTGAATGCCCCGAGAACCACACCGGCTCTGGGTATCAAACCGGTAACCTCCTGAGAATACTTTTTATAGTGTTCTCAACCTCCCCTTACCTTTCCAGATCATTCTGAGTCAGTTCTGGCCAACTCGGTACAAAATGACCGATTTGCCCCTGGAGGGCCGATCTCCTTCTTCGACCATACCGGCTTTGAGTATCAAACCGGTAATGTCCCGAGAATACTTTTTATAGTATTCTCAACCTTCCTTTACCTTTCCGGACCATTCTGAGTCAGTTCCGGCAAACCCAGTACAAAATGACCGTTTTGCCCCTAGTGGGCCGGTCTCCTTTTCTAACCACGCCGGCTATGGGAATCAAACCGACAACCTCTGGGAACATTCTAAATAATGTTTCCAGATCCCAAGTCTTTTTCCGGGACAATCCGGGTTCGCCCCGGCAGTTTTCCGGCCCGATTAACCGTTTTGCCCCTAAAGGCCCGGTCAACCTTTCCGACCCACCTTATCTTTACTTTCCAAGTCAACTACCTCCAGGACACTATTTTAAGTGTTCCTGCTCCTTTCCGGCCTTTCAGGTCATTCCCGGCTCCTTCAAATCATTCCCGGACTTTCCGGAGTCACTCCTAGTGAAGCTAGGCTAAAATTTACATGGTAGTCACTAGTACAGGCGCCCAAATCTAGTCAAAGATACGTTGCTTGCCGACCTTAAACCTTTTCTAATTGGCTGGCGCCACTAGTAGTGGCGCCAAGCCAAAAAATGGCCTAGCGCCACTGCAACAGGCGCCAGGTTTGTCTTTCCTCTATAAATACAGATCCTCGTTCAACGTGAAAAGGGTTTGCAAACTTAACCTAAGAATCCTATATTTCGATATACAAAGCTCGAGCACCTCCAAAAACCCTAGTTTCCTTAGGTTCTCCAAACCCTAGCCACCTTACACTAAATCCTAGCCACCATACACAAACCCTAGCTCATACACACCCCCATACACTCATACACTAGCCTTCAACCATCCTTTGAAGACTTGAAGAGCTGCCATCCAAAGCTTGAAGACAACTCTTGAAGACTGAAGGTGAAGATCAAGATGAAGATTGAAGATTGAAGATCGCACGGCGCGCAAATAACAAGATACAAGGTAGGCTCCCTATTTAAATTTCCGCACTTCCCCCCTCTCTCTTCTCTCTCCAACCCACTTGGGTTTTCTCTATTTTAATCCCCCATCTCTTTCCCCCCCTTTCTTGGCATGCTTGAAACAAGGGGATTCCCGGTCCATGTGTAGGATTGGGCTATTGGAGAGTCACCGTGTCGGGGGCTTTCTTCTAGTCTAACCAAAGACCACGTGGGTCCGGCACCCTTGATTATGTGGTGAAGCCTTAGCCTTGTATGTTCACGACCCCAAATTGCATTGTGCATATCATAGTCTTGCATCTTCCAAAAACCGTTTTCGAAATTGTTTTTCAAAACGTTTTCAAACTTGTTTTCAAAATTGCATCAAAATCTCTTTTTCAAAAACTTGTTTTCAAAACCACAATTCTAGGGTGATTCTAGCCTTTCCATGGCTAGGGTTGCTTTAGGAAAGTGTTACATTAAAAGTGACCTATTTGGTCTATATTGTTTTTCAAAACCACTTTCCTAAAAAGTGGTTCTAGCCTTCTTATGGCTAGAATCGCTTTAGGAAAGTGAGATGTTTTCATACTTTCCAAAAACTCTCTCTTCAAAAATCTCTTCCTAAAAAATCTCTTTTTCAACATACTTTCCTAAAACTCTCCTCTTCAAAATTGTTTTCAAAAACTCCCTTCCAAAATCTATTTTTCAAAACTCTCTTTTTCAACTCCTCCCCAAAATCTTTTCCCCAAAATTAACTTTCTAAAAACACTCCCTAGATTCACTTTCCTAAAAACTCTCTCCAAAAATCTTTCTAAGAAACTCTCTTTCCAAAAATCTTCCTTCTAGAAACTCCCCTCTAGGATTTTTCCTCCCAAAATCTATGTTTCAAAAAACACACTTTTCAAAGACTCCCTCTTTCCAAAAATCTTTTTTCAAAAACTTCCTCTCCAAATTCACTTTCCAAAAACTCCTCCCTAGGATTCCCTTCTAGAAAACCTTCGTTTTCAAAAACGCACTTCCCAAAATCTCTTTCCTTAGTACCCAAGTCAAGCCCTAGAACCCACCATTAGGAAACCCTAATTTTCTTTCCAAAAACATGATTTTCAAACTTTGCCCCAAACCTACGTTTCCAAAACCTCTTGTTTTCTATATCAAAACTATACATGTTTCCAAAACCTATTTTCTACGTCAAAACTACAATTTTCCAAAACTAGGGTTTCTAGAATTTCCCTTTCCAAATCCTAGCCAAATCCTATCTTCCCTTTAGGAAACCAAATCAAATCTCCCCGCTTAGGAAACTAGATCCAATCCTCCGTTTTTGGAAACAAATCCCAAACCTTTCCTAATCCAACTCCTTCCTAATTTCCTACTATCCTAAACCACAAGTTTCCTAAACTTAAACTTTAAACCTTTCCTTAAGTTTCAAAATCCAATTCTTTCCTAAATCAAAACCTTCCTAAACTTCCACTTTCCTAAATCTTAAGTTTCCAAAACTTAAACATAAAAATCTTTCCTAAACTTTAAAACTCAACGTTTAAATCTTTCCTAATTCAACTCTTTCCTAATTCTTCCCTCCGTTCAAATCTTAACTTTTTAAACCTAAGTTTTCAAACTCTTCCTAAACTCAAACCTTTCCTAATCTCAAGATTTTCTAGAATTCTAAAACTTTCTAAATTTCAAATCTTTCTAAAATTCTAGGCTTCCTAAATTCAAAACTGTCTTAAGTTAAATCTTTCTAAACCCAAATATTTCTAAACTCTAAACTTTCCAAAACTTCAACATCTTTCCAAATCTAAGACTTTTCTAAACTCAAAGCTTTCTTAATTTAAGACTTTCTTAAGTCGAAACTTTCTTAATTCAAACATTTCCTAAACTGAAAATTTTCCTTTTTCAAACCTTTCCCAAAACGAAACTTTCTTATTTTCAAAACTTCCTTGTTTTCAAAACTTTCCAAATTCAAAACTTCCCTTTTTCAAACATTTCAAAATTCAAAACTTTCTTAATTTAAAACTTTCCTAATTCTAACCTTTCCTAATTCCAAAACTTTCCAAAAATGAAACTTTCCAAGTTTGAAACTTTCCTAAATCGGGTCTTTCCTAATTCAAACCTTTCCTAAATCCAATCTTTCTTAAATTCTCAAGTCTTTCCTAGGTCTCCTACCTTTTCCTAAGTCTAGGTTTCCTAAACCTCCATCTTTCCAAAACCAAGTCTTTCCAAAATCTATCTCTTCAAATCAAAGTCCAATTTTCTCAATTTCAATTTTTAATCTCCTCTTCTAATTTCAAGTCAAATTCAATTTCCAATTCAATCTTTCTCTTCCAATCCAACCTTCTATTTTCAATCGGACTCCGGTCCGAACTACGACTGACCTGATTCCCCCAAAGGGATACGTAAGCAACCTTCATAGGTGCGGTCACAATACTTTTCAAACTTTCAATTCCACCCTCATGGGTGCGGTTTTCAAAATCTTTTCAAATCTAAAATTCCAATTTCAAATTTCTATTTTCAATTTTCTATTTTCAAATTTTCAAAATTTTCAATTTCAATTCCATCTTTTCAAATCTATTTTCAAATCAAATCAATTTCAAATCCATCTCTTTCTAAATCTATTTTCCAATTCTTTCATCTTGCACTTGCATATTATGCATCATGCTAAATTAGTTTTCAAACATTGTTTTTCTAAAGTAGATAGGATTGAACTACAGTTGGTCGAAGACTCTCATAGGTAAATCTAGGATAGATTGACATGTAGGTACCGAAAGGGCGGGGTAGGGTGATAGCTTAGTGCATCTTCCCTACACGTAACCAACCTCCGAACCTAGAATCACTGATTTCAAAGACCAAAAGGAGTTATTTTTCAAAAAGGGCTAAATGTTTTCCAAAGGTTGCCAAACAACCTGTTTTCCTAAAAACCCTCTCTTAAGGAGGTATTTTCAAAAATCGTTTTTCAAAAACCCTAAGTGTAGTTTTCGGACTATGCTTAGTTTTTAGGTGACCTAACTCACCTTAATCAAGTTAGGTGGCGACTCCGAATCTTTTTCAAAAGCCCTTTATTTAAATTAATTTTTCAATTCAAACCTAGTCACACTCATTCTTTTAGGAGGGTGAGTTCTAACGAGAGAGTACAGTATTTTTCCCGCTTGGGTGAGTATGCCTCGAGTGCGAAAAATCTGGGCGCGACAGATTTCATGTAGAAAATAGTGTTGGAAATCTATGATTTTGTGTAGAAAATAGTTTTGAAAACCTATGATTTAATGTAGATAGAAAAATTAGGGTTTCCAAAACATGAATTCTAAGGTTTTGACTTGGGCTTCAAGACAAAGAGTTTTTGGAAAGTAAATCTTTGAAAAGAGTTTTTAGGAAGTGAATTTAAGAAAAACTATTTTAGAAATGTTTGAATATAGACTTTTGATAGTCTCTTAAATAACTGAGATTCCTAAAATGATTCTAACCTATAAGAAGATAAGAACCATTCTAGGGTAATGATTTTGACGATAATTAGGGTTTGAAACCCTCAATATGGATTTTGATGGTCCTTTTAACTGTAACACTTTTCTAAAACAACCCTAACAATGGAATGACAAGAATCATCTTAGGGTTGTGATTTTCTGAAAAATATTTTAAGACTTGAACTCAAATTTAGACCTTGATGGTTATATTGAATATAACACTTTTCCAAAACAACCCCAACCATGGAATAGATAGAATCATCCTAAGAATGTGGTTTTGAAAACAACTTTGAAAATAACTCTCTTGAATGCAAGTTTGAAAGCAATCTTTAAAGCATGTTTGAAAATAACCTTAAACATGGCATTGAATGCAATGCATGAATATAACAACTATAATGCAATAGGAACGTGAACATACAAGGTTTGGTTTCACCACCAAATCAAGGGAGTCAGACCCACACCATCTTAGGTGGAACTCAAAGAAAATCCTCAACACTGTGATTCCCTCCAAGACCTTCCTAGGCATGAACCAGGAGGTCCCTTATTATAAGCATGCAAGAAGAGAAGGTAGAAGATGGGGATTAAAATAGAAGAAAACCCAAGTGGGTTAGGAGAGAGAAGAGAAAGAGAGGGATTAAATAATTTAACTAGAAACCCTACCTTGTCTTCTCTTTGCTTTAATACTTTAATGGTGGACTTTTCTTGGACTTGAGTTAATCTATAAGAGTTTCCAAGGGCTAGACTTAACCTTCAATGGATGCTTAGAGGCAAGGATTTGAGTGTATGGATTGTATGGAAGCTAGGGTTTGAGTGTATGGAGGTTAGGGTTTGAGGAGGCTTAAGAGAATTAGGGTTTTGAAGGAATTTGAGCTCTGTTTTCAGAGAGGCAGAATTTTTGGAGTGATTTTTGTCGACCCATAATACGCAGGGGGGTGGCTTGTATTTATAGGCAGGCAAAATAGGGATTGGCGCCTGTTGCAGTGGTGCTAGCCACTTTGGGAAATTTCTAGGGTGGCAACAAACAGATCTTTTGACCCTTGTGATGCAAGGCGGGAGATTTTGGAGCTTGTCCTAATGACTATCATGCAATTTTTGGCCTAGCTTCACTAAGAGTGACTCCAGAAAGTCTGTGAATGATCCAAAAGGTTTCGAGTAACTAGACTTAGCCAGGAATGGATGGGAACCGCTAAAAGACTATCTCAAAGGTAGCTGGCTTGAGAACTAGAGTCGGAGTAGTTGAAAATGGCGACCGGTCCACCAGGAGTAAAATGGTCATTTAAACTAGGGGAACACCAGGATTGACCCAAAGTGATCCATGAGAAGATTTAAAGACTAAAAACACTATTAAGAGTATTCCAAGGAATTGCCAGTTTGATACCCAGAGTCGGTGTGGTTGGAAAAGGCGACCGGCCCACTAGGGGCAAAATAGTCATTTCGTACCGATTTATCAGAATGGACTCAGAATGGTTTGAAAAGGTATTAGAAGGATGGGAATACTATTAGAAGCATACTTGGAAGGAGACTGGTTTGATACCCAGAGCTAGTGTGGTTCCCGGAGGCGATTGGATGCCTAGGGATAAAATGGTCATTTTGATCGAATGCTCTTAGAATCGATTCGGAAGCGACTAGAAGGAACTAGAATGTGCTAGATTATCTTTGGGACAATCTTGGAAGGGTGGACTTGTCGCTCTAAGGTCTTAGGTATTTTCTTGAGAAGTGTGTCGGTAGGGCCCAAGGGACAGTTTGGTCATTTTTTATCGGAATGGGCTAGCAGGCACTGGTGCTGACCTGGGTTTTGAGTGTTTTCGTCACTCTAATGGTGTGTGACGAGTTCGTTGCCAAAGGTATGCCGTCCTTCGGTAAACGTGTCATGGTCAAGAGGCGTGTTCGGTCTTGTGACATAGGGGATTTGTTAGCATACTTGATGTCGACCTATTTGCACGTGTTTTCGTCACTCTAACAATTGTGATGTTTTTGAGTGTTTTCATCACTCTAATGGTGTGTGTTCATTCCAAAAATTACCTGATCTCACTGTTAGCCTTAAGTTTATTCATATGAAATTTTATATATGATTTTGATAATAACTTACTTTTATTTATAAATGTTTTCTTGATTAACTATATTTAATACTTTTAATCATCGGTCTAGTTGCTGTAATAAAGTTTTGCAGGATTATAAGCGCTTGAAAAAGAGGTCAAGACTTAGAAAGTAATATCTAAATCCTTGAGACTCATGTTCTAAGGAAACTTGATTCAAGGAAGAAAATTAGAGAACATAATTTTCTTCTAAGGTTGAAAATTCAATGAATCTATATCCTATAATACAGACATAGTATTTTGCCTATATCTTTTGATCTAACTATTGGATCGGTCTGATTCTTATGGCATTATAAATATTATTCAAATGTCTAAATACGATGTTTTATGAAGTGTTCATAAAAAGAATGTTTTCTGAGACAAAAATGAGCTAGAATGTGACTTATTGGATTTGAAATTCAAAATATGGCATCTTAGATACAGTTTAGATTATTTGACCATATCTTTTGATCAAGAAGTCCAAATGACCAGATTCTTGAGATTATGAAAAGCTGACTTCCATGTCTATAATTTTTCTTATAGCTATTTTCAAATTCAAATGCTATCAAGGAGAAAATCGAGGTAGAAGTGAAGGCAACTCTGCAGAAATTCAAATATGCCAACTGAGAGACAGTTTAAGTATTATGAACATAACCTTTGATCTGGCCATTGGATTAACTTGATGCTTTAGGTTTTGAAAAGCATACTTCTATGTCTATAACTTGCCTCTTATAGCTATTTTCAAATTCGAACTTCATCAAGGAGAAAATCAAGGTTGAAGTGAAGCCATCTTATCAGAAACTCAAAAACAAATCTGGCAGCAACTTGTTGAACAGGAAGAATTGTTTTAAATGCTCTCCAATGGCTGGAAACTCATTTGAATCTAGAAATCATCCTCCTATCTTCATCTATAAATAGAGATACACTTGAGGAACAAAAGGGAACATCAAGAGCAATAAGAGATTGTGCATCAAAGTGATATTCATCTTACAAAGTCTTTGAGAGCTTCATTGGCATATTCATTCTTTGAGAGAATTTATTTGTAAGCAAGTGTAATTGTACTCTTATACTTTCTTCTTGTAAAGGAGAGACTATCTAGGGAACATAGCTAGGGGTTGGGTGTGATTACTGTTTGTACGAAAACTAGTTGGATTGAGGGATCACTTGGTTGGGTGTGACTAGCACTTGTGTAAAAACTAGTTGGAGAGGTGTGACTAGCATCTGTAAAAAAAAACTAGTTGTAAAGGAGGACTAGCACCTAGGTTAAAAGGCTAGTAGTTGTATCTATGGTTTGGATATAGTGGAGAAAAATCTCAAGGAATGAGCCTTGGGGAGTGGACATAGACTTTGGAGTTGAAATTGAACCACAATAAATCTTGGTGCTGTATTCTCTTCTCTTTATCTCCTTTATTTTATAGTTTGAATTTCTTGCATTTAATTACAACATATTATTGGTAAATTAATATTTGTTTGAATATTTAATTAAAATTTTTAAATCTAAAATTATTTGTTAAATTATTGTTTAAACTCAATTCACCCCTCTCTTGGGCTGCCACCTGAACTAAGAATTGGTATCAGAGCTTGAGCTCTGATAGTGAACTTAATCGTCTCAGAGTAAATTATGGCAATCATGTTTAGTAGTATACTTGCTGAAGGTCAATCAACCAATAGACCACATTTGTTTAACGGCACAAATTATAACTATTCGAACACTAGAACGAGAATATATATTCAAGCTACTGCTTATAAGTTATGGAAAGTTATTATTAGTGGTCCTAGTATACAAACTAAGATTGTAGAAGGACAAAATGTGCTTAAGGAAGAAAGTAAATAGAATGCTAGTGATATGAAAACTATTCAATTAAATGCTAGAGCTATGAATGTTATTTATTGTGCTCTTGATGCAAATGAATTTAATCGTATATGTACTTATAAATCGGCTAAAGGTATTTGGGATAAATTGATAGTCACACATGAGGGGACCAACCAAGTCAAAGAATCTAAGATTAGTATGCTTGTTCATAAATATGAATTGTTTCGTATGAATCTTGATGAAACTATTTCTGACATGTTGACTAGATTCACTATTATTATAAATGTTTTAAAATCTCTTGGCAAATCTTTTACTAATGTTGAATTGGTGTGAAAGATTCTTTGGTATTTACCAAATAATTATGAGCCAAAAATCACCACCATACAAGAAGGCAAAGACCTCACAAATCTTAGCTTGGATAAGCTCTTAGGTTCACTCATAACTCACGAGCTTACCATGAGAATGGATAATAACGAAAGCAAAAAGATAAAAGGCATAGCATTAAAATCATTCATCATTTCCACCACATTTGATAGTGACGATGGAGAGATTAGCAATGAAGATGAGGAGTTTGTTATGATCACAAAGAAATTCAAAAGGTTTCTAAGAAAAAAAAAAGGTAAAGTGAAAATGTGTTATCAAAAAATGATGCTATTGTGTATTATGAATGTAAGAAACCCAACCACATGAAACCTGAATGTCCAATGCTTAAGAAGGTGAAAAAGAAGGTCAAAAGAAAAAATGTAGTGATATCTTGGAGTAATAATGAAAAAGTAACTCCAATGGAGATGAGAGTGACAGTGAAGTTGCCAACCTATGCTTAATGGTAAAAGAAAAATATGAGGCATGTTACTCTATTGATGTTACATGATAGAGAAAAGAAAACCTTAATATATAGATATATATATATATATATATGTATGTATTTTTTTATTTAAAAAAATATGGCATGCTTTGAAATATTTTGAAAGTTATAGGTATGAATTTACATATACTTGATTTGTGATATATACTTGATTACATGTTTTTTTTCCCAAGCATTTCTTGATATTGAAAGCAGGAGAAATATAAAATGTTGTGATTTATATAGCATGTTTGGTATTGAATTGAATATATCTTGCGTGTATGATATAATTGAATATCTTTTGTGGATGACAAAAGAAAATATATATGTGTCTTTATATTCTATGGAATTTTATTAGTTTTAGTTATGATTATTTTTTGATGATAACAAAGGGGGAGAAGTATGTTGATTGATACGATGTGCTTTTTGTTGCGTTCCTTTATAAATGAGTTTAAGATAAGATGTATTGGTTGAGGAAAAGTTTGGATTATATTTGTCTTTATTTTTCTATTACTCTTTTGAAGATGAAATATTTACGAAAACATTTATTTCAATTGAAGTGATTTTATGAGGTAAATCAATCAAAGGTTGTCGTCATAAAAAAATGGAGAGATTGATAGCCCTAAGTTTATTGTTACGAAATTTTATATATGATTTTGATGATAACTGATTTTGATTTATAAACGTTTCCTTAATTAAATATATTCAACACTTTTAATCCTTGAACTATTGGTATGATAAAGTTTTGCAAAATTATGAAGCACTTGAAAGAGATATCAATACTTAGAATGTTTTAAGAAAACTTGATTCAAGGAAGAAAATTCGATGACATAATTTTTTTTCTGAGATTAAAAATTCGGTGAAACTATATCTTATGATACAGCTATAGTATTTTGCCCACATCTTTTGATCGAACCGTTAGAGCAGTCCGATTCTTATGGCACTAAAAAGAAGACTCAAATGTCTAAATATGGTGTTTTATGAAGTTTTCATGGAAAGAATGTTTTGTGGGATGAAAATAAGATAAAAGGTGACTTACTGGATTTGAAATTCAAAATATGGCAACTTGGAGACAGTAATAATTATTTGACCATATAATATATGTGTTTAAAGGGAACGTGCATTGGTTGAGGGGGAGCATTGATAATAAATCTCTCTATTATATTACTTCTCCATTAAACTTGAAATATTTATGAAAATATTTATTTTACTTGAAGTGTATTTAGGAGATAAATCAATCAAAGGTTGTCATCCTAAAAAATAGGGAGATTGTTAGCCCTAAGTTTATTCAAATAAAATTTTATATATGTTTAGGATCAAGCGCTTATACTGCACCAAAAACAATTGTTGTTAGCCAAAACACAACTTTATTTCCTTATACTTAGCAATGCAGAGTCCCGCACTAAGTGGCAAGTGGGCATGAGGGTTTGTGCTATGTAAACGCCATAGGTTGGCCAATTACGTACTCCATGTGAATCCCCCATAAGACCCAAACTAGTCAACGGTTGATTGCTGGCCCCTATAACCAGATTCTTGATTCAGAAGTCCAAATGACCAAATTCTTGAGCTTATAAAAAGTTGACTTCCATGTCTATAACTTTTCTCTTATAATCATTTTCAAATTCGAATGTTATCAAGGAGAAAATCGAGGTAGAAGTGAAGGCAATCCTGCAGAAATTCAAATATGCCAACTGTGAGATAGTTTGAGTATTTTGATCATAACTTTTGATTTGACCATTGGATTAACCTAATTCTTAAGGTTCTGAAAAAGATACTTCCATGTCTACAACTTGTCTCGTATAGCCATTTTCAAATTCGAACATTATTAACGGGAAAATCAAGGTTGAAGTGAAGCCATCTAATCAAAAATTAAAAAACAAATCTGACAGCAACTTGCTCAATGGGAAGAATTATATTAAATGCTCTCCAATGGCTAGAAACTCATTTAAAGCTACAAATTATCCTCTTATCTTTATCTATAAATAGAGATACATTTGAGGAACAAAAGAGAACATCAAGAAGATTGTGCATCAAAGTGATATTCATCCTACAAAATCTTTGAGAGCTTCATTATATTTTATCTTCTAATGTTTTGAGAACTTTATTGGCATATTCATTCTTTGAGAAAATTTATTTGTAAGCAAGTGTGATTGTATTCTTGTTCTTTTTCCTTATAAAGGAGAGACTACTTAGGAAAAATAGGTAGGGGTTAGGTGTGACTAGCATAAAAACTAGTTGGAGGGGTGTGACTAGCATCTGTAGAAAAATACTAGTTGTAAAGGAAGATTAGCAGCTGGGTTAAAAGGCTAGTGGCTGTATCTACGATTTAGATTTAATGAAAAAAAAATCTCAAGGAATGAGCTTTGGAAAGTGGACGTAGACTTTCGAGTGAAAGTCAAACCATGATAAATCTTGATGCCATATCCTTTTCTCTTTATCTCATTTATTTTATAGTTTGAATTGCTTACATTTATTTGCAACATATTATTGGTTGATTAATATTTGTTTGAATATTTAGTTAGAATTTTTAAATCTAAAATTATATCTTAAATTATTGTTTAAACCCAATTCCCCCCCCCCCCCCCCCCCCACACTTTGGTTGCCACTTGGACTAACACTCAGGAAGCTATTGGATGATATTAACGTCTGAGGGATCAACTTTCTCAAAAGACGTGCCAAATAGCGGACATTCTGTGATGGCGGGCTAGCAGGCACTAGAAGTGAACTGCTCGCTCTACCATCTCGGGGACTTGGGTTTCGCCCTAGTTGATGGGTGTGAAGGGACTTATCGTTCAAAGGAATTTTGTGTTTTTTCGATAAATGTGTCATGCTTGATGGACTTACTGTCTGAGGGACCAACTTTCTCGAAAGACACATCGAGGTTTTGTTTAACTACTCTAAACTGGAATTGGAACTAGAATTGAGGTTGAAATACAAACTTACTGACTTTAAAAAACGTGCCAACTAGAATTAGACCTAGCAATGTCCCAAGAGAATTTTGGTAATTTTGCCTTTATTGGGCTTGGCGAGCCTGCAAAACGTTTAACTAACTGGATTGAGTCCAGAAGGCCGGTTTGGGTTTGAAAGTATCTGTGTCAGTTTGAATGTGAGTCTGGTCAGGTCAGAGATTGCTGAGCGAGTAAAAATGGGGTACTTACATCAATGCAAAAGCATGAATATAGACAATGAATGAAAGTGATGACACTTATTGAAAACCTTTCGGAAAAATAATTTTTAATTTTGCAAACTAATGATTTTAAAAAAATTTTGACAACAAAGTGGATAAAACTAGACAAAGCAACTAAAGATTCTGGGATAGCAAACGGTAAAGAGACATGACAATGGCCAAACCCTTTAAGTAGTCCCTAGTGGAGTCGCCAACTACCGCGCTCTAGTTTTTAACTCAAGTCCTCTAGGCTTGGGAAGAAGACTTATGCTCTCTTTGTTAGAACTTGCCCTCTTAAAAGGACAAGTACGACAACGGTTTGATTTTGAAAATGGATTTGAATAAAGGTTTTTTCGAAAAAATTGGGAGTCACTACCTAATATGATTAAAAATGTGCTAGGTCACCTAAAACTATGTTTTGAAAATGCTTTGAGAAAATATGTTGTTTTATCAACTTTTCTGAAAACATTTTAAATCCCTTTTTGAAAATGTGACTTCGAGTTGGTCTTTTAAACTATAAATCTATAATTCGGGGGTTGGTTACCCTAAGATCATCACCCTATCCTACCCTTTCGGTACCTACATGTCTATTTGCTCTTAACTCATTGACTAAATCTCTGCTTACTTAATATCCATTTATATCCACTTATAGAATCTTGAAAATAGAGTTTGATCATTACTTTTGGGATGAATGATGCATGATGCACGTATTTGAAAAGATTTTTGAAAGTGGAGAGTTTTGAAGTGTGGTTTGAGATAGAAATTTTGATTGATGGAACACTCTGGAAAGGGAACATTTGACTTTAAAAAAGTTATGATTGAAGGAAAATTTTGAAAAGAGAATTTTGGTTTGAAGTAAGGGTTATGACCACACCATTTTACGTTGTTTACGTATCTCATTTAGCAAGAATCAGGTCAGTAGTAGTTTGTGCAAGAGCACGATTGAAAAATGTACTCATGCGAGCCTTGGATGGCTTTTAAAACTTGAACTCAAGAGAGCTTTGACTTGAACTTGGACTTGAAGATTTTTATTTTTTATTTTTTGAAAATGTCTTTGAAATAGGACTTGGAATATTTTGAAATGTTTTTTTTTATAGCAACTCAAGAGAGTTTTGGAATGTTTTTGGAATCAACTCAAGGGAGTTTTGAAATGTTTTTGAAATGGAAAGTTTTTGAAACAAATCAAGCGAGTTTTGAAATGTTCTTGAAAGAAACTCAAGGGTTAGGAAACCCTAATTGGATATCTCACTTTTACTTGAATAACCCTAACCATGGAGGGACTAAGATTGCTTCAAGGATGTGAGTTTTGATCAAATAGGGTTAGGTTAACCTAGAGTTAACTAACTTGAGTTAGGTTAACTTAGGGTTTCGAAAGTGGTTTGAACTAGGGTTTTGAACCTAGTGGTTTTGGAAAGTGTTATTGAACTAAGGTTTAGACCTAGTGGTTTTGGAAAATGGTTTTATGCATGAAACTTTGAAAGACGCCATTGAAAACCATGATTTTTTTGTGAAAATCTTATCATTTTAAGTGAGAAAATTTATGATTTCATGTAAAATCTTTTTGGGAAACTAACTCAGGAGAGTTATGAGTTTTGAAAACCGTTTAGTAAAACCACTCAAGTGTAGGATCATAAGGATGATATATAAAAACCACTCAAGCGAAGGGTGGGTTATTGGGACCATTCCAACCACTAACTTAGGAGTGTAAAACTTTAAAATCATTGTGGAACAAGTAATTTTTGAAAACCATTTGTGATGAAAACTCAAGAGAGTGTAGGTTTTGAAAATCAATATAGATTAGGTAGTTTTGAAAACCACTTTTGTGAAAACTCAAGAGATTATGGATTTTGGAAACGTCTTTTGGAGAGGGTGTTTTAGGAAATCACTTTTAGGGTAGTAAAACCACTTTTGTGAGTAAGGGTTGGTTCATATGGTTGATTTGATGGAAACCACACAAGGGAGGACTTCATTGGGACCATTCACATCACACTGTAAACCAGAGTCCAAATGACCACATACGGTCGGACTCTGATGACACCTTAAATCGGAGTCCAGAAGACTGCATCCTGGTCTAACTTCAGTGACACCTTAAATCGGAATCCAGAAGACCATATATGGTCAAACTCCAATGACACCTTAGACTAAAGTTCAGGCAATCGCATCACAGTCCAACTCTGATGACACTTTAAATTGAAGTCTAGGCTAACATGTCCCGGTTTGACTTTGATGACAACAACCCAAAGATCTCCCTTCTCCGATCTCTATCAACATTACCTAACATCTTTAGTACAAGTCTTGATGACCGCACCCTAATTGGACTCCAAAACCCTAAATCGGAAGTCCAAAACTTCCTAAGCTCATAAACTAGAGCTTTAACAAGCTTCGATGACCTAAAACTATAGTCCAGTGATCCTCGGTATCATCCTCTGAAGTCCGGTCCATCAATTGGGAGCAACAACCCATGACCGGAGTGCAATAAAACCAAAAAAAACAAGGGAAGCCTAGTTTCATGGCATTTGACTGCCGTGAAGGGCATTTTTTATGCTTCACGGTAGTGCAATGGCATGAAGCACACAATCCTTTTGCAAAGCACTATACTGTCGTGAAGGCTATTTTTGGCCTGTTTGGCACAACAATGCTTAGTCCTTGTATTAGCATGACATCATCATGGATAACATCATCTGTATGATGTCATCAAAGTGGCATCATCCATCTAATCATTATAAAACTAGACATTATAGTGCCTTGAAGAAGAAAAATACTCTTTACGACATTATAATGCTATGAAGAAGGAAACCTTCTTCACGGCAGTGTAATGTCCATGAAGAGGAAAATTTCCCTTCACGACATTGCAATGCCATGAAGAAGAAAATCCTTTGTCACGACATTGCAATCGATGACAAAAAAATGTCTATATAGGGGGTACCCCCTTCACTTTTTTACACCATTCTCTCCTCCCCTCTCTCTCTCTAAAGCTTCTCTCTGTCTCTCTCTCTCTTTCTAAAGGAGAAAGATCTCCTATGGCCTTATATTGCGAAACCCAGCTTAGTCAACCGCAGCCTAGCCAGACCCCTACCTTACTAATCGGTCCAAAATCACCTGATCCTAGCTGAATCTCTACCAAACCAACGGGTCCAATAGCACTCTTGCTTAGCCAAAACTTTGTTTGATTTTTGGGCCCGAGGATTGAGAAACTACTCCCAACTAGCTAGAACTCTATCCGATTTTTAGGTTAGATAGTGCTTCTAACTAGTCAGAACTTTGCCAGACGGGAACGATGAAAATGGCCTCTGGCCAAGCTGGAATGCTATCAGAATTCCACCAGTGAGGTGAAATTCAAACTGGTCGATTTAGGTTCCGACTAAAATCATTGTAATGCCGTGGTGCTCACATGGCTTAATAGGTATCTAAATTGTTACCTGGGGTAAATTCCAGCACTTACCTCCCTCCAGCATAGCTGTCACATTACTCGGCTCTCGGTTCCAAACTACTCCAGTATGGCAGTCACCCTGCATGAGTTTTGGCTTAAAACAGGCTCGCACTTAGTCATTACTCTGCCCAATTTCTGACTCCGAAACAGGCTCCTGCCTAGCTGTCACTTTGCTCAATTTTCTTCAACCGAATTGCGTCCGTACTAAGTTGAAACTCTGCTAAAATCACTCCAGTTATAGAAAATTACATTTTAGGCCTTTGAAGTCACATATTTCTGATTCTACTCCTTCTCAGTTTTCGTTGGCATACTTAGGCTTTTAGTTGGCATACTGTATCAGCATACTCATGCATAGTTGCATTTTGACCCATCATAAGCCGTCATAATACCTATTTTCAAAAATCATAAAAATGCATATTGACTCATTTGAGTGGTCATAATGCCCATTTTCAAACCCAAAAATTATATTTTTAGCCTGTTACCAGCTACTATTACCGGTTAAAAACTCAAAAATAGCTTTTTCAAACAAATGTCCAGACCATCGTTATAAGCTACTGTACCTATGTTCTACAGTTGCGATTTACACAGATCTTTCGATATCAGAAATACATGGGCTGCCAAAATGACAAAAATGCCATTTCTTAGAAAAACATTATTTTTCTTTAAAAAGCACAGACCAAAGTTAGAAGCATAGCACGTATGCTCTTGCGATTGCTATTATACGGATCTTTTGTACTAGAAATGCTAAAATTGCCAAAATGATGAAAATGCCCTTTTCTCGAAATATGCTCATTTTTTAAAAAATGGCGCCGGCTTTAATTATGAGCTTGTGTACGTAATGGTCTATGGTTGTTCCTGGCCAAATCTTCCATATAAAAAATATTGGACTCCTCTATGGACTATGCCAACCTTTGCAAAAGCAATACAAACCAACTAAAATTGCATAAAACAGGGAAACTTCTCTTTTCAAAAGTCTAGTTTCATAACTGTCGCACCCAAATTTTTCGCACTTGAGGAATACACACACAAGCGGGAAAAATGATGTACTCTCTTGTTAGAACTCACCCTCCTAGAAGAATGAGTGTGACTAGGTTTGTATTGAAAATTGAGTTGAATAAAGGGCTTTTGAAAAAGGTTTGGAGTCGCCACCTAACTTGATTAAGGTGAGTTAGGTCACCTAAAAACTAAGCATAATCCAAAAACTACACTTAGGGTTTTTGGAAAATAATTTTGAAAATATCTTCTCAAGAGACGGTTTTTAAGAAAAACAGATTTTTTGGCAACCTTTGGAAACATTTAGCCCTTTTTGAAAAATAACTCCTTTTTTGGTCTTTCGAAATCAATGATCCCAGGTTCGGAGGTTGATTACGTGTAGGGAAGATGCACTAAGCCATCACCTACCCCACCCTTTCGGTACCTACATGTCAATCTACCCTAGATTCACCTATGAGAGTCTTCAACCAACATATGTTCAATCCTATCCACCATAGAAAAATAATGTTTAAAAACTATCATGATGCATGATATGCAAGTGCAATAGAAGAGAGTTGATTTAGAAATAGATTTGAAAAGAATTTGATTTGATTTTAGAAGAGATTTGAAAAGATGGAATTGGAATTGAAAAGTTTCAGAAATTGGGAAGTGAGATTTGAAAAATGTTGTGGAATTTGAGATTTGAAAAATGTGGAGACCGCACCCATAAGGGTTGCCTACGTATCCTTTTGGAGGAATCAGGTCAGTCGTAGTTCGGACAAGACTTTGATTGAAAATAGAAGAGCTGATTGGAAGAAAGAGATTGAATTGGAAATTGGATTGAATGATTGAGAGATTGAACTTTGATTGGAAGATTTGAAATTAGAATTTTGGAATTGAAAAGATTGGATTTGGATTTGGAAAAGTAGAACTTGGAAAGATTTAGACTTGTTTTGGAAAGATGGAGGTTTAGGAAAATCTAGACTTAAGAAAGATGAGACTTAGGAAAGACTCGAGAGTTTAAGAAAGATTGGATTTAGGAAATGTTCGAATTAGGAAAGGTCCGATTTAGAAGAGTTTCGAATGAGGAAAGTTTTCAAATTAGGAGAGTTTCAAAATTAGGAAAGTGTCATTTTAGGAAAGTTTTGATTTAGAAAAGTTTCAACTTAGGAAAGTTTTGGAATTAAGAAAGTTTCAACTTAGGAATGTTTTGAATTAAGAAAGTCTCATGTTAAGAAAGTTTCATTTTTGAAAAATTTCGTTTTAAGAAAGTTTCAATTTAGGAAAGATTTCAATTTAGAAAAATTTCAACTTAGGAAAGTTTTAGGTTTAGGAAAGTTTTGAAATTAGAAAGTTTCATTTTAAGACAGGTTTTGAAATAAAAAAGTGATGAATTTAGAAATGCTTTGAATTAGAAAAAGTTTAGTTTAATAAAGGTTTAGAATTTGGAAAGTTTCAACTTAAGAAAGTTTTGAATTTGGAATGTTTTGAAATAGGGAAGTTTTGAAAATAGGAAAGTTTTGAGTTTAGATTTGGAAAGATTTGAAGCTTTAGGAAGGTTCAGAATTTAAAAAGTTTGGAAGTTTGAGTTTTAGAAAATCTTGAAATTAGGAAAGGTTTGAATTTAGGAAAGATTGGAAAACCTAGATTTAGAGAGTTAAGATTTGGAAAAGGATAGAATTAGAAAAGGGTTGAATTTGAAATCTACGAAAGATTTTTATGTTCAAATTTTGGAAAGTTAAGATTTAGAAAAGTAGAAGATTAGGAAGGATTTGAACTAGGAAAGATTTAGATTTTGAGTCTAAAAGGGAAGGTTTGATTTTGTTTCCAAAAACGGTGGATAGGACCTAGATTCCTAAACGGGAAGATTTGATTTGACAAGGATTTGGAAAAGAAAGTTTCTAGAAACCCTAGATTTGGAAGTGTATAGTTTTGACATAGAAAAAAGGTTTTGGAAATGTGCATAGTTTGGATGTAGAAAACAAAAGGTTTTTAAAATCTAGGTTTGGGGCAAAGTTTGAAAACCATGTTTTTGGGAAGAAAATTAGGGTTTCCTAATTGTGAGTTGTAGGGCTTGACTTGGGCTCTAAGGAAAGAGGTTTTGGAAAGTGTGCTTTTGGAAACAAGGTTTTTAGAAGGGAATCCTAGAGAGAAATTTTTGGAAAGTAAATTTGAAGAGAGAGTTTTTGGAAAGTGATTTTAAAGAGAATGAGTTTTTGAAAAGTGTGTTTTTGGAAATGAAGATTTTAGAAGGAAAATCCTAGAGGGAGTTTCTAGAAGGAAGATTTTGGGAAGAGAGTTTTTTAAAAAGATTTTTAGGGTGCTTTTTTAGAAAGTGGATTTTGGAGAGAGTTTTGGAAAGGAGTTTGAAAAGAGAAGTTTTGGAAAACAACTTTGGAAAGAAGAATTTTTAGAAAGCATGTTGAAAAAGGAGGTTTTAGGAAAAGAGTTTTTTGAAAATAGAGTTTTTAGAAGGTGTAAAAACATCTCACTTTCCTAAAGCAATTCTAACCATAAGAGAGCTAGAACCACTTTAGGAAAGCAGTTTTGAAAACAACAAGATTTGAAAATATGGACCATATTGGTCACTTTAAATGTAACACTTTCCTAAAGCAACCCTAGCCATGGAAAGGCTAGAATCACCCTAGGATTGTGATTTTGAAAACACGTTTTGAAAAAGAGATTTTAATGTAATTTTGAAAACAAGTTGAATGCAAGTTTTGAAAACAAGGTTGAAAACGATTTTTGGAAGATGCAAGATCATGATATGCACAATGCAAGTTGGGGTCGTGAACATACAAGGTTAAGGCTTCACCACATAATCAAGGGGGCCGAACCCACGTGGTCTCCGATTAGCCTACAGGAAAGCCCCCGACACAGTGACCCTCCAATAGTCTAATCCTACACATGGACCGGGAGTCCCCTTGTTTCAAGCATGCAAAGAAAGGGGGGGAAAAAGACAAGGGATTAAAATAGAGAAAACCCAAGTGGGTTAGGAGAGAGAAGAGAGAGGGGGAAGTGCGGAAACGTAAAACGAAAGCCTATCTTGTGTCTTGTTTATTTTACGCTCCTTGCTTGTCTTCGGTCTTCGTCTTGATCTTCGTTTTCAATCTTCAAGAGTTGTCTGCAATCTTCAAACTTCAAATTGCAACTCTTCAAGTCTTCAAAAGGAGGGTTGGAGGCTAGTGTATAAGTGTATGGGGGTGTGTATAAGTGTATAGGAGGCTAGGGTTTAGTGTATGGTGGCTAGGGTTTGGAAAACCTAGGGAAGCTAGGGTTTAGGGAGTGCACGAGCTCTGTATATCGAAATATATGATTTTTAGACTGAGTTTGCGGACTTTTTTCATGTTGGAAGAGGCTCTGTATTTATAGAGAGAGGAATGTACTGGCGCCAGGCTAAATATTACACTGGCACCACCAGGAGTGGCGCCATGCCATTTTTTGGCTTGCGGCCACTACTAGTGGAGCCAGCCATTTAGGAAATGTTTAAGGTCGGCAAGCAACATATCTTTGACTAGATTTGGGCGCCTGTACTAGTGACTACCATGTAATTTTTAGCCTGGCTTCACTAGGAGTAACTTCGGAAAGTCCGGGAATGATTTGAAGAGGCCGGGAATGATCTGGAGAGCTGGAATGGGGCAGGAACACTTAGAATAGTGTCCCGGAGGTATTTGACTTGAAAAATGAGGATACGATGTGTCGGAGGGGTTGACCGAGCCGTTAGGGGCAAAACGGTCAATCGGGCCGGAAAGCTACCGGGACGAACTCAGACTGTCCCGAAAGAAGACTCGAGAATTGGAAACACTATTCAAAATGTTTCCAAAGGTTTCCGATTTGATTCCTAGAGCCGGTGTGGTTAGAAAAAGCGACCAGGCCACCAAGGGCAAAACGGTCATTTTGTACCGAGTTTGCCGGAACTGACTCGAAATGATCCGAAAGGATAAAGAGAGGTTGATAATACTATAAAAAGCATTCTCGGAAAGCTACCGGTTTGATACCCAGAGTCGGTGTGGTCGGAAAAGGATACCGGCCCACCAGGGGCAAAATGGTCATTTTGTACCGGGTTTGCCAGAACTGACTCGGAAAGATCCGAAAGGATGAAGGAAAGGTTGGGAATACTATAAGAAGTATCTCAGGAAGTTATCGGTTTGATACCCAGAGCCGGTGTGGTCGGAAAAGGTGACTGGCCCTCTAGAGGCTAAACGGTCATTTTGTACCGGATTTGCCGGAACTGACTCGGAATGATCCGAAAAGGTAAAGGAAGGTTGAGAATACTATAAGAAACAATCTCAGGAGATTAACAGTTTGATACACAGAGCTGGTGTGGTTCTCGAGGCGTTCGGATGCCTAGGGGCAAAATGATCATCTTGATCGAAAAGTCTCGGAATAGGCCCAAGGGGCAGTTTGGTCATTTTTCACCGAAGTGGGCTAGCAGGCACCGGTGCTGACCTGGGTTTTGAGTGTTTCTGCCACTCTGACTGCGGTCGTTGGGACACAGGGGTTTGCTGGCAATTCCCTATATTGACCTGTTTACGAGTATTTCCGCTACTCTGACGGTTGTGATGTTTGCGAGTATTTCCGCTACTCTAACAGTTCGGGATCATTCCCGAGACTACCTAATCTTGGGAAGCTGCTAAAGGGGACTTAGCGCCTGAGAAGTCAATTTTCTCGGAAGGCATGTCTAAACGGACATTTCTGTATTGGTGGGCTAGCGGGCGTCAAAGGTGGACCGTTCTATCATCTAAGGGACTTGGAGTCCCGTCCCAGTCGACAAGTTTAAAGGGACATACCGTTTCAAAGAGGTTTTTTTTTTTAAAAACATGCCAGACCGTCTCGAGGAATAAACTGTCTCGAAAGAGGGATTGGAAAGGGGACTTATTGTCTTCGGAAAGATGTGCCTGATTTGGAATTGTCTCGAGAGAGGGATTGGAAAGGGAACTTACCGTCTTCGGAAAGACGTGCCTGATTTGGAACCGTCTCGAGGAATAAACTGTCTCGAGAAAGGGATTGGAAAGGGGACTTACCGTCTTCGAAAAGACGTGCCTAATCTGGAACCGTCTCGAGGAATAAACTGTCTCGAGACAAGGATTAGAAAGGGGACTTACCATCTTTGAAAAGATGTGTTTGATTTGGAACCGTCTCGTGGAATAAACTATCTCAAGAGAGGGATTGGAAAAGGGTCTTATCGTCTTTGAAAAGACGTGCTTGATTTGGAACCGTCTCGAGGAATAAACTGTCTCAAGAGAGGGATTGAAAAGGGGTCTTATCGTCTTTGGAAAGACATGCCTGATTTGGAATCATCTCGAGGAATAAACTATCTCGAGAGAGGGATTGGAATTGGAAAGGGGACTTATCATCTTCGGAAAGACGTGCCTAATTTGGAACCGTCTCAAGGAATAAACTGTCTCGAGAGAGGGATTGGAAAGGGGTCTTATTGTCTTTGGAAAGACATGCCTGATTTGGAACCGTCTCGAGGAATAAACTGTCTTGAGAGAGGGATTGGAATTGGAAAGGGGACTTACCGTCTTTGGAAAGACGTGTCTAATTTGGAACCATCTCGAGGAATAAACTGTCTCGAGAGAAGGATTGGAAAGGGGACTTACCGCCTTCGGAAAGACGTGCCTGATTTGGAATCGTCTCAAGGAATAAACTGTCTCAAGAGAGGGATTGGAGTTGGGATTGGAAAGGATAATGCCCCCTAAGGGCGTTTTGGGTTATTTTTCCTCTATTTGGGCCTGGTGGGCTCATGAGGCGATGGACAGACGGGATTTGGACTTAGAGAGCTGGTTTCGATTGGAATACGTCTATATTGACTTGAGTACAAGTCTGGACGGAGCGTAGGCTGCCGAGCGGTCAAAAATGGGGTGCTTACAATAACATTCAACATAATCATGGATTTGATATCATAATTTTCTTATAACCCTTCTATCAAAGCCGGGAAGCTCTGTGGCTTCAGCCTCTTCCCATTTTGGTCATTTGAACTATGTCCAACTTAATTCTCACTTCATCGAGATATGTAGGCAGCCTAAGTAAGGGCTCAGTCATCTTTCTCCCAACATGCAAACAACAAGTCATTCTAAGCCAGAGTTCTATTTATAACTTTAGGGCACCAATCACACACTGAACTACGTTCGGCCTGATCCATGCATATCTAGGTACGCAGGTAGTCTGGGTCCTTTTCCCAAGCTCAGTCACACTTCCTCCAATAGGCAAGGAAAACATATTAAACTGAAGTTCTGTTATTAAACTTTGGGCCATCAAAGTCACTCCAAATTACATTTGGCTTG
Source organism: Euryodendron excelsum (assembly GCA_033060915.1). Classification (NCBI taxonomy): domain Eukaryota; kingdom Viridiplantae; phylum Streptophyta; class Magnoliopsida; order Ericales; family Pentaphylacaceae; genus Euryodendron; species Euryodendron excelsum. The sequence goes on from CM065396.1 coordinate 587,174, forward strand.
ATTTTTACACAGTTAGGATACGTATGCAATCTAGATTCTTGGCTTGGTCAAAACTCATCATACGAACTAGCATGTTTTGCTCTTCAATTGGAATACCATTTCAAAACCTCCCCTTAAAAAGAGGCAAGTCTTCCAAAGCCGGGCATATGCCCTTTTCCAAAATAACAGCATTGCATTCATATTGCATACATAAGTAGCATAGCAATTATGTTACCAGCATTTGTGCATCCGCTACATATGCACCTCCGCACTTAGCATACATATATAAGCAAAATCATTCTTGACTGCACAGGATTGACATGATGCATGTACATAAGCACGATGATGATAATGATAATGATGAATTTGATAGATACTGGAAAAGAGGTATCTAGAGCGAAGGTGATGCCAATTTTGGGCTAGGTTGGGTGTTTATGTTTGTATCATATATGCTTCTCAACACGTAACAGGATCCCCTCGCCTAGACTTGATTAAGCAGACCAACATGGAGTCAAACCATCAAGGGCCTTTCAAAATTGGCATAAATGCTTTTTCAAACTAATTGGAACCTTTCCAACTTGTATATCATGTTTTCTACATTAAAACCATGTTTTTAGCCTCTAAACTCATGTTTGAAAAAACACACTTTTTGGTGTCCTAGCACTCCTTAATTGTCAGGTGATGACTCCAAAAATTTTTCAAAACTAATGGCCATTTTCAAATCAAAATAAATCATACAAGCTGGGACAAAGACCCCCGTACGGTCTGGAGGTAATTGAACCTCCAAGTCAAATGAAAAATCTCATTCTAGGCCTCGTCTCATTCACAAGATATTTAGGTGGTCCAAAATGCGGTTGTGATAGCTGGTGACTCTACTGGGGACCCTATATAAAGATTCGAGTTATAGAAAACTCCTTCTAGCTACCCTTTTCTAGGAGTTCATCAAATTTAACATCATCATTACTGTTTGCTTACATATCATTGTATTCTAAGACTGATTTTGCTATTATTTTGTAGGAAAAGTTGAAATCTTGCACTTTAAATACCTACAATTTAAATATTTATCTTTACTTTACGCCTTTACTTTCTCACAAGAATCAATGGCGGGATATATGATAGGATGTATGAATAAGATGTATGGTAGAATGTATGACAGGATGGATGTACAGGTTGCGTGCATGTGTTATAAATATGGTGTGGCGATCAGGCTCCCTTCTAGTTTTCAAAAAAATACACACGCACGCAGGGCACAAAGCATTGAGCATAACATTTGTATTTAACCCTTTCTACCTTGTAGCTAGATATAGGGTGCCCAGTAAGCCTCAACATCAAACAAGACCTTGCTTGAATCACCAACCTAAAATGGCACTACCCAGGGGAGTGGGCCTAGGTTTAAAGATCTAGGGATTAAAGCTTTCTTAGGAAGCATTAGTCAACCTCTGAACCCTCATGCTGCATATTGCTCCCATAAAATAGAGGCTCAAAACCTGTATTATCAAGACACAATATGAATTTAAAAATGTGTTGGAAGGGAGTCACCCCATTTTCATATCTATCAAATATCAAACTGTCGTCATATACAAAGAGTCATGTCTAGATTTGTCCTAAAAACATGACTAGGCACGAGTTCCAAGTGACTTAATCCCTTATATCTCATACATGGCAGAAACCCTAGTAAACGGGATACACTTATCCCCTTAAAAAGGTACAGCCTACCCAAAACATTGCGGGGTCCATACCCTAAGGATATTTCATAGCATGCATAGGGAATGTATGTTTAAGAGAACTCTGTTTCTCGTTTCTCTAGAGTCAGTAAATCTAGGCAGCCATACCATCCAGAAATAGCAATCAGCCGATATACTGCCTAAATTTCTGGAGACACAAAGAAGACCTAGCATAGGTTCATGATTTCCTAATAAGATGTTCCTTCTTTCCCAATGTATTTGTAATTTTGGTACATTGAATCATGAGGGCTGTCAAATTAAAAATTCTGCCTCATAAATGAATGACCAAAATTACCATCTCATTATCTCAATGCATGAATGTATGATACAAAGCCCAGGTATAATGTGGGTTCTTAAACCCTATACATTTTTTAAAAACCTTTTTCAAAATCAACTTTCAAACATCATACGCTTGAAGTAACCCTAGGCCACCTATTGTTAGGGTTGTCCAAGTTAAAGTGAGATATACAGGTAAGGGTTCTAAAACCCTAAAGTGTCCAAATTCTAAGGGAAGTTTCTAACCCCTTTTTCTAAAAATATTTTCAAAATTCATAGCCTTGAAGGAGTTTAATTCCCACATTGCTAACCTCTCAAAGGCAATAAAACATCGACATGTCTTTCATAAGGTGTTCAAAAATTATTTCAAAAATCTTTTCAAGACAAGTTCACAAGAGCTTTTGCAAGTCTAAGTCCCACTTTTAAATTCCTAATCAAGTTTCCAAAACTTTCAAAACTCTCTTGAGTTATGTCCAAAAATATTTAAAACACTTCAAATCCCATTTCAAAAGTACTTCCAAAAACCTTCAAGTTCTATTTCAAAAACATTCCAACATCCAATTTCAAATCAAAACTCTCTTGATTTCAAGTTTCAAGACATTCTAAGACTCCCACAAGTCTCTTTCCAATCAAACCCTCATCTGAACTACGACTGACCTGATTCTCATCAAACGAGATACGTAGGCAACCTTCATAGGTGTGGTTATAACCCTCTTTTCAACTCAAATGCCCCTTTTCAAAATCCAACCCCAAGTTTCTTTCAAACTCTTTTTCAAATTGCATCATGTATTCATACATCTAAAAAGTGATGACTAAACCTTTCTTTTTTCAAAACATTTTCAAGTCGACATAGATGGACATTTAGGAACCGAAGATTCAAGTGAGTGAACCCAAGAGTGAATAAGCATGTAGGTATCGAAAGGGTGGGGTAAGATGAAGATCTTAGGATATCTTCCTTACACGTAACTAATATTTTAAAAACCAGACCGAACAGGCCAATTCAATCGCTTGAACTGTCAACCGATCGAAGAAATGGTCTTGTCAGCCCTCTAAACCCATTTTGGTTAAAACCCAGTCAAACCCAATAAGAACCATAGTTGAACAGGGACCCAGTCGATAAAATCGGTTGTTGGACAGTCCGGTTCAATTTTTAAGGCAAAATTTTAGATTTTAAGTATCAAAACAAGTGTAGAAAAAAAAAAGACACCTTTTATTACTATTAATAAATAAATTAATGATATAATTATGACATTACGGGTCAACAACGATTGACCCAACAGTTGAACCAATGACCTGTGACTCGCTCTCTTTTTTAGTTTACTCAACGGTCTGGTTTTTAAAACATTGCACGTAATCAAGCCCCGGACCATATATTTCTTTTTCAAAGACCAAAACTGGAGTCATTTTTCAAAAGGACTTTAAACATTTTCAAAGATTGCTAAACAACCCTATTTTCCAAAATACCTCTCAAGAGAACATTTTCAAAAACCTAAGTTTGATCCTTGGATTATACTTAGTTTTGGGTGACCTAACAAACTTTTAACCATGTTAGGTGGCAACTCCAAAACTTTTTCAAAATGCCCTTAATCAAATTAAGTTTTCAAGTTCAAACCCCCATTGCACATGTCATCTTAAAAGAGTAAGTTCTAACAGAGAGAGTATCATATTTTTTTCGGGCTAAGAGGGTTGGGGTAAAAATTGGGGTGCAACAAAATCCTTGCTCCATTTTACTCTAAACTCCCCTTTCAAGAATACCTAGAAAAAATTTTAAAAACACTCTCAACTCCCTTGAGTTGATTTTGAAATACTTTCAAAACTCTTTTGAGTTGATTTCAAAAATACTTTAAAAAAAAACTCCCTAAAGTAGGTTTCAAAAACTCTCTTGAGTTCATTTAAAAAACATCAAAAATTCTTTTGAGTTCATTTCAAAACAACTCTCCTGAGTAGATGTCAAAACACTTCAAGACTTTCTTGAGTCATTTAAAAAAATTCGAGTTCACTTCAAAACTTTCCATAAACTCCTATGAGTTTGTCTTCAAACTATTTTCATTCATGCGTTAACACGAACTACGAATGATCTAATTCTCGCCAAATGAGATACGTCGACAACCCAAGCAAACTTAGGTGTGGTCATCCCATCCTTCAAATACACATTTTCTTAAAATTTTATTTCTTATCAAACCTCATTTTCAAATTTTATTGAAACCTTCTATCTTCAAAAATACTTTAAAAAATGCATTATGCATCATCAATCCTTAAAGTGATGATAAAACTTTGTTTTCAAAACTATACAAGTGAATATTAATATACCAGAGATTCGCGAGTAGACTAAGGGTGTAGAGATATGTAGGTACTGATTTATATTGGGCAAAGTGTTGACTCAAGGTTAATCCCCATGTTGATTTTGATGATAACTAAATCTTACGTTATTCTACTAATACATTTACTTAGTATGCAGATTAATAATGATTAAAGATTTTAACTTAAAGTCTAATATATGTCAAAGTGGATGCACAATAAGCCAAATCAAGTCGTACAATCTAAGAGTCATGCAATGCACCAAACAGAGTAATGACACCTATTCCAACTCTAATCAAATGATTTGCATTCGAAGAGATTGAAGGTGTTCAAAAGAAGATTTCTTCAAGCGTGCATAGACTTAATGAGAAGGACTTGCATTTGAAGAGATTGAAGGTATTCAAAAGTAGACTTCATCAAGCATGCAAAGATTAATTGAAGATGACTTGATTTTGAAGGTGTTCGAAAAGAGAATTCATCTTAATTGCAAAATCTCTACAAAGAATCCAAGTAAAGACTTCACCTGAGATGTAAAGATGATATATGTTCAAGGAATTTGAAGATGTACAAGAGTAAACTTCATCAAGCTTATAAAAGACTCGTTGAAGTGATCCTAAAGCAAAAAAGAAGGATTAGTAGCACAAAGAAAGAGCTCGGCAATGAGGCATCATGAATATGAAGTTCTATATGGAAGAAAAAGTCATTCGCAACAAATGAAAAAAAGCACGGCAATAAGGAAGAAGAGCTCAGCATAAATGGAAAAAAGTTTTGGCAATTTAGCATCAAAGAAGATTTGTCTATCAAGAAGGAAATTCAATCCAAATTGAATGTAAGATAACCTTGATGGGTTGAAGATCTTAATCTATCATATTACACAAAAGAGAAGACTCTTTTGAAGATCTTATAGTATTGTTGAAGTTGAACTTGATCAAAGAAAGGATAAATGAAGATTTATGGGTAATGTGTCGACACATGAAAATGAAGAGTCGACATATGAAGACAGAAGCCAAAAATTTAAAGACAGCATGATCAAGTGTCAACACATGAAAGTGATGCATCAACACATAGAGACACTGAACAACATCTAAAAAATATAGGCCAGATGTGTCGACACATGAGATCAAGTGTCGACACTTGAAAAATAACAACTAGTTTTTCTAACGTTATAACTGACTGGACTTGCATTAAATGAGCCCCCAACAACCACCAATGGCCGAAATCAATACAGAATTTTATATACAAGCTTTCAACTGTATTTATATACAAGAGAGACAAGAAAAAACATCAACCATTGACTAATTAAGCTGAGAAAAATCTAAACATTCCTTTTGCCTTCATTTTGGTATTAAGTGAGCTTTTAATTTCCTATCCACTCTTGATAGAGAGTTTGTATTTTCGTTTGTATAACTTTATACACTTGTAAGTGAGCCTTTGTGAGTTCTCTTGTTAAAGAAAAAATCTTGTAAGTTGAAGTGGATATTAGACAAAATCATTTGGTAGCTGGAAGAACTTGAGAAAAAGTTTTTGTGTAAAAGTGAGCTGAGCACTTGGTAAATCAACACCTACTTTATAATTGGAGATTGCATAGTGAAAGAAGACTTCAAGGGGGTCTTGGGGTGAGGACGTAAACCACGAATGGTGGTTAAATCTCGGTAAATCTTGGTGTGTCTTCTCTTGCTCTGTTTTCATTTCTTTGTTGAATATATTACATTGCATATATCTTAAATCATTGTTTTATTGATTAAATTAGTTTTTAATCTATCTTAATTGTATTAATTTTTGAAAAACCCAATTTACCCCCCCCCCCCCTCTTGGGTTTCCTTTTGGGCTAACAATTGGTATCAGAGCTTGTATTCCTATTTTAGGCTTAACATCCTAGGAATAGATCCATGGCAACCAATTTTGGAAGCTCTCTAAATGAGGATCAATCCACAAACAGATCATCTATGTTTAATGGCACCAATTACAACTATTAGAAGAATAGAATGAAAATCTATATTCAATCGGTAGATTATGAATTATCAAGAATTATAGTAAATGGTCCCAAACTCCTACAACAAGAGTAGAAAGAACTGATGTCCCTAAACCTGAATCCGAATGGGATGAGGATGATTTGAAAATACTGTAATCTAATGTCAAAGCCATGAATATTCTATATTATGCACTTGATCCTAATGAATTCAATTACATTTCTACTTATGAATCAGTTAAAGAAATATGGGATAGATTAGAGGTAACACATGAAGGTACCAATCAAGTTAAGGAATCTAAAATCAATATTTTGGTACATAGTTATGAATTATTTAAAATGAAACTTGATGAGTCTATTACCGAAATGTTCACAAGATTCACCGATATTATTAATGGCTTAAAATCTCTTGGAAAGGTGTTTCCTAACAATGAACATGTGAGGAAAATTCTAAAATCTTTGCTAAAGGCTTGGAAAGCTAAAGTCACGGAAATTCAAGAAACAAAAGACCTCAATACTCTACCTCTTGAAGAACTTTTGGGCTCTCTCATGACTCATGAGCTCACTCAAAAGCAACATGCCCAAGAGGCTGAAGAGAAGAAGAAAAGGTTAGTTACATTCAAGTCCACCAATCAAGATGATAAGTCAGCAAGTGAGGAGGATGAGGATGAAATTGCTCTCATCACTCGAAAGTTTAGAAGATTCATGAAGAAGAAATGGAAAGGTGGAAAGAAGCATGAAGCCAAATGAGATTCTAGTAAAGAATCCACTGTCATATGCTATGAATGCAAGAAGCCTGGTCATATAAAGGCTAAATGCCCACTACTCAAAAAGAAAGGAAAGAAATACCAAGGGAAGAGGGCAATGGCAGCTATGACATGGAGTGATGATGAAGAATCAAGTTCCAAAGACGAAGACAAACCTCAAGAGGTGGCTAACCTTTGTCTTATGGCACATGAGGAAGACAATGAGGTATCAGACTCTTCCCAATTTACTTTCAATGAATTACAAGATGCATTTGATGATTTACTTTGTGAATTCAAAAAAATGAAAATAAAAAATGGACTCCTTAAAAAGATGGTCTTTACTCTTACTAAGGAAAATGAAGATTTACAAAAAGAAAAAGAAGTTTTGAAAAATGAAGTTTGTGCTTTAAATGATAAGATTAAAAAAAAATCTTTTTCCAAAAGATTCTTCAAAAGAAAACCAAATCTTGCTTGATAAAGTTAAAAGTTTGGAAACAACTCTTTTTAGATGTGTAAATGGAAAAGAAAAATTGGATGCAATCTTGGGAAAACAAAAATGCTAACTAGATAAAGGTGGTCTTGGCTTTGATCCTTTTAAATGAAAGAAATTTTCGAAAGGCAAATTTATTGCTTCAATTGAAAAACCAAAAATTTCATGCTTTTATTGTCACAAACTAAGACATCTTGCTAGCAGATGCTATGCTTTACAAAAATCTACTGCTCTTAGCAATGCATAGGTCCCTAGAAGACCATTGAGGACTAACCCTCAAGGACCTAAAATGATTTGGGTACCTAAGGTCAAATAAATTCTTTTTGTAGATATATCTTCAAGCTAAATCCAAGAAAGACCATTGATACTTGGATAGTAGATGCTCAAGGCATATGACGGGAGATGAAGCACAATTCACATCTCTCTCACCAAAGGATGGAGGTCTTGTCACTTTTGGAGACAATAGCAAATAGAAGATCATTGGTGTAGGTAGTGTTGGTAAGAATTCCTCTACCTCTATCGAAAATGTTTTACTTGTTAAAGGACTCAAACACAATCTTTTGAGCATTAGTCAACTTCGTGACAAAGTATGCAAGGTTGTATTTGAATCCTCTAAATGTGATGTAATTGACATGAATAGTAACAAGACCATTCTCACTGGGCATAGACAAGGCAACATATATGTTTTTGATCTTAATGATTTATCTTCTTGCAAAGTTGAATGCCTTACCGCTATGAATAGTGATAAAAGTTGGTTGTGGCATAGAAGACTTGGCCACATTAGTATGAGCATACTTTCAAAGGTTTCTAAAAATGATTTGGTCAAAGGACTTCCAAACATAAAATTTGACAAAGATAAAGTTTGTGATGCTTATCAATTGGGTAAGCAAACTCGAATTTTTTTCAAATCTATAAATATGTTCACTACCTCTAGGCCACTACAACTATTGCATATGAACTTATTTGAACCAACTAGGACTTTAAGTCTTGGTGGAAAGCAATATGCACTTGTTATTATTGATGACTATTCTAGATTTACATGGACATTCTTCCTAACTCACAAGGATGAGACAATTGTTTTTTTCACAAAATTTTGTAGAAAGGTTCAAAATGAAAAAGGTTTTTCAATTACTTCTATTAGGATTGATCATGAAGGGAAATTCGATTGTAAACCCTTTGAAATGTTTTGTGATGAAAATGGTTGTGATCACAACTTTTTAGCCCTTAGAACACCTCAACAAAATGGAGTTGTTGAGAGGAAAAACAGAGTTTTAAAAGAAATGGGTAGAACCATGCTTTGTGAAAATGGTTTGCTAAAGTATTTTTGGGCTAAAGAGGTTAACACAACTTGTTATGTTTTAAATCGAATTTTATTTAGAAAATTTTTTAACAAAACCCCTTTACGAACTTTGGAAAGATAAGAAATCAAATGTCTCATACTTTAGAGCTTTTGGATGCAAATGCTTTGCATTAAATAATAATAAAGATAACCTTGGAAAATTTGATGCAAAACCTGACGATGGTATATTTCTTGGATATTCAACACATAGTAATGCTTATAGAGTCTTTAATAAGAGAACTCTAATGGTTGAAGAATCAGTCCATATCACTTTTGATGAATATAACTCTCTTTCAAATAATATTATAAGTAATGATGTAGATGAGATAGAGCAAAACTTGGAAAAGCTAGATATATAACCAAGCTCAAATGAAGAACCTCAAAAGGAAAGAGAAGTGCAAGAAGCTCCTACAAGCCAACAAGAAATCAATGAAGGTCTACTTAAGGAATGAAAGTTTGTGCATAACCATCCTAAAATCCTAGGTGATCCTTCACAAGGAGTAAGAACTCAATCCTTTATCAGAAATACATGTAATCATCTTACATTTTTATCCCAAATAGAACCTAAATGTTTTAATGATGTTGAAAATAATGAGTTTTGAATTAATGCAATACAAGAAGAATTGAATCAACTCGAAAGGAATGAGGTGTAGCACCTTGTTCCTAGGCCTAATGATCATTTAGTCATCGGTACTAAATGGGTGTTTAGAAATAAAATGGATGAATCTGGAGTTATAGTGAGGAACAAGGCAAGACTTATTGCTCAAGGGTATAGCCAAGAGGAAGACATTGATTTTGATGAAATTTACACTCCTGTAGCTAGACTAGAGGCCATTAGAATTTTGCTTGCATTTGCTTGCTTTAAGGATTTTAAATTATATCAAATGAATGTTAAAAGTGCTTTCTTAAATGGTTTTATCACTGAAGAAGTTTTTGTTGAACAACCTCCTGGTTTTGAAGATCCAAAATTTCCTAACAATATTTTCAAACTAACAAAAGCTTTATATGGTTTGAAGCAAGCCCCAAGGGCTTGGTATGAAAGATTGAGTAAGTTTTTGATTGAAAAAGATTTTTCAAGAGGAAAAATAGATACCACTCCTTTTATCAAAATAAAAAATAACGTTATGCTTTTAGTGCAAATATATGTAGATGATATTATATTTGGTGTTACTAATGAGTCGCTTTACAAAGATTTTGCTAAGTGTATGCAGGGAGAATTCAAAATGAGTATGATGGGCGAACTTAACTACTTTCTCGGACTTCAAATCAAACAATACAAGGAAGTCATCTTCATCAACCGAGCCAAATATATCAAGGACTTGATCAAGAAGTTTGGCATGGAAGATGCAAAGCCTATAAGTACTTCAATGAGTACTACAACAAAATTGGATAAGAAAGGTAAATAAGTAGATACTAAACTTTATAAAAGCATGATAGGCTCCTTATTATATCTAATTGCCAGTAGACCAGATATAATGTTTAGTGTTTGCTTATGTGCTTGTTTTCAATCAAATCCTAAGGAATCTCATGTGATTGATGTGAAAAGAATTTTTCGTTATCTTAAGCACGCTCCTAACCTTAGATTGTGGTATCTAAATGTTACTTGTTTTAATTTAATTGCTTAAACTGACGCTAATTATGCGGGGAGTAGAGTTGATAGGAATAGCACAAGTGGTTCTTGCCAAATCCTAGGCAACATGATTATGTCTTGGTATAGCAAGAAACAAAATTCAGTTGCTCTTTCCACAGTTGAGGCTGAATATGTAGTAGCTGGTAGTTGTTGTGCTTAAGTGTTGTCGCATCCAGATTTTTTGCACTCGAGAAATACACACACAAGAGGAAAAAATACTGTACTCTCTCGTTAGAACTCACCCTCCTAAAAGAATGAGTGCGACTAGGTTTAAATTGAAAATACATTTGAATTAAGGGCTTTTGGAAAAAGTTTGGAGTCGCCACCTAACTTGATTAAGGTGAGTTAGGTCACCTAAAAACTAAGCATAATTTGAAAAACTACACTTAGGGTTTTTGGAAAAAGGTTTTGAAAATATCACCTCAAGAGAGGGTTTTTAAGGAAAACAGGTTGTTTGGCAACCCTTGGAAAACATTTAGCCCTTTTCTTGAAAATAACTCTGTTTTTGGTCTTTGAAAATAGTGATTCTAGGTTCGGAGGTTGGTTACGTGTAGGGAAGACGCACTAAGCCATCACCCTACCCCGCCCTTGCGGTACCTACATGTCTATTTACCTTAGATTCACCTATGAGAGTCTTCAACTAACAAATGTTCAATCATATTCACTTTGAAAAAAAATGTTTAAAAAGACATGAGGCATGATATGCAAGTGTAAGATAAAGAGAATTGGAAAATAGATTTAGAAAAGAAGAATTGAAGTTTGGAATTGGAAAGAAAGTTTAGAAATTAAAATTGAGAATTGAAAATAGATCTTTAGAATTGGAAGTTGGAAATAGAACATAGAATTAGAAACATGAAGAAAATTGTAGAATTGGAGATTTGAAAAGAGTTATGGAAATAAAAGTTTGAAAAATGTTGTGACCGCACCCATGAGGGTTGCCTACGTATCCTTTTAGAGGAATCAGGTCAGTCGTAGTTTGGACTAGAGTCCGATTGAAAATAAAAGAGTCGATTTGGAAAAGAGTTGAAGTTGGAATTCGAATTGGAATTGGAAGAGTAGGAAATTTGGACTTTGATTGGAAGATTTGAAAAGATTGGTTTTGAAAGACTTGGTTTTAGGAAACCTAGACTTAGGAACTCAAAAAAGAAGTATTGGACTTGACTTGGAAAGATTTTAGAAAAGATTTGACTCGAATGTTGGACTTTGAAGATTTAGAAAGATTGGAATTAAGAAATGTTCGAATTAGGAAAGTTTCGTTTTAGAAAAGTTTCAATTTAGGAAAGTTTCGAAATTAGGAAAGTTTTTTGGATTAGGAAAGTTTCAACTTAAGAAAGATTTCAATTTAGGAAAGATGTCAATTTAGGAAAATTTCAACTTAGGAAAGTTTTAGGTTTAGGAAATTTTTGAAATTGGAAAGTTTCATTTTAAGAAAGGTTTTGAAATAGGAAAGTGTTGAATTTAGAAATGTTTTGAATTAGGAAAAGTTTAGTTTAAGGAAGGTTTAGAATTTGGAAAGTTTCAACAGAAGAAAGTTTTAAATTTGGAATGTTTAGAATTTTAGAAAGATTTTAAATTAGGAAAGATTTGAATTTAGAAAGCTTTAGGATTTAGAAAGTTTTAGATTTGGAAAGATTTGAAGTTTAAGAAAGTTTAGAACTTAGAAAGTTTTAGAGTTTGAAAGCTTTGAATTTAGGAAGCCTAGGATTTAGAAAGTTTTTTTAGAGTTTGAGTTTTAGAAAACCTTGAGATTAGGAAAGGTTTGAGTTTAGGAAAGATTTGAAAACTTAGATTTAGAAAGTTAAGATTTGGAAAGAGGTAGAATTAGGAAAGATTTGGAAATTGAGTTTTAAAATTTAGGAAAGATTTTTATGTTCAAGTTTGAAAACTTAAGATTTAGGAAAGTAAAAGATTAGGAAAGATTTGACTTAGGTAAGATTTAGATTAAGAAGGGTTAAGATTCCTATTTCCTAAAACAAGGGATTGAATTTTGTTTCTAAAGGAGAAGGTTTGATTTTATTTCCAAAAATGGAGGATTGTATCTAATTTCTTAAATGAGAAGATTGGATTTGGTTTCCTAAATGGAAGATGGGATTTGATTTCCTAAAGGGAAGATTGGATTTGATAAGTTTTTGGAAGAGGAAGTTTCAGAAACCCTAGATTTGAAAGCATATAGTTTTGATGTAGAAAATAGGTTTTGGAAATATCGTTTTGACGTAGAAAATAGGTTTTGGAAATATCATTTTGACGTAGAAAACGGGAGGTTTTGGAAACCTAGGTTTTAAGACAAGATTAAAAATCATGTTTTTGAAATGAAAATTAGGGTTTCCTAATTGTTAGTTCTAGGCTTGACTTGGACTCTAAGAAAAGAGTTTTTGGAAAGTGTGTTTTTGAAAACAAATTTTTGGAAGGAAATCCTAGAGAGGAGTTTCTAGAATAAAGATTTTGGAAAGAGAGTTTTTAGAAAGATTTTTGGAAGAAGATTGTTGGAGAGAGTTTTTTAGGAAAGAGATTTAGGGGGAGAATGTTTTGGAAAGGAGTTTGAAAAGAGAAGTTTTGGAAAATAGATTTTTGGAGAGAGTTTTTAGAAAACAATTTTGGAAAGGAATTTAAAGAGAGTTTGTGGAAAGCATGTTGGAAAAGAGATTTTTAGGAGAAAGAGATTTTTGAAAAGAGAGTTTTTTGGAAAGTATAAAAACGTCTCACTTTCTTAAAGCGATTCTAACCATAAGAAGGCTAGAACCACTTTGAGAAAGTGGTTTTGAAAATAACGAGTTGAAAATATGGACCATGTTGGTCACTTTAAATGTAACATTTTCCTAAAACAACCCTAGCCATGAAAAGGCTAGAATCACCCTAGGGTTGTGATTTTGAAAACAAGTTTTTGGAAAAGAAGATTTTGAGGCAATTTTGAAAACAAGTTTTAATACAAGTTTTGAAAACGAGTTTGAAAACGATTTTTGGAAGAATGCAAGAAGATGATATGCACAATACAAATTTAGGGTCGTGAACATACAAGGTTAAGGCTTCACCATATAATCAAGGGGGCCGAACTCACGTGGTCTCCGATTAGACTAAAAGAAAGCCCCCGACACAGTGACCCTCCAATAGCCTAATCCTACACATGGACTAGGAGTCCCCTTGTTTCAAGCATGCAAAGAAAGGGGGGAAAGAGATGGGGATTAAAATAGAGAAAACCCAAGTGGGTTAGGAGGGAGAAGAGAGAGGGGGAAGTGCAGAAATTTAAATAAGAAGCCTACTTTGTGTCTTCTTTATTTTGCTTGGCTTTGCGCGCCTTGCTTTTCTTCGGTCTTCGCTTTACTTCAATCTTCAAGAGTTCATCTTCAATCTTCAAACCTTCAGATTGCAGCCGTTCAAGTCTTCAAATGAGAGTTGGAGGCTAGTGTATAAGTGTATGAGAGTGTATAGGAGTGTATAGGAGGCTAGGGTTTAATGTATGGTAGCTAGGGTGTGGAAAACCTAGGGAAGTTAGGGTTTTGAGAGTGTACGAACTCTGTGTATCAAAAATTAGGGTTTTAAGACTGAGTTTGTGGACCTTTTTCACATTGGAGGAGGCTTTGTAATTATAGAGAGAGGAATGCACTGCCGCTTGTTGTAGTGGCGCCAGGCCAAAAATTACACTGTGCCACTAGGAGTGGCGCCAGGCCATTTTTTGGCTTGTAGTGGCGCCAGCCATTTAGGAAATGTTTAAGGTTGGCAAGCAACGTATCTTAGAAGATTTGGGCGCCTGTACCAGTGACTACCTTGTAATTTTTAGCCTGGTTTCACTAGGAGTGACTCCAGAAAGTCTGGGGATGAATTAAAGGGGCCGAAAATGACCCGGAGAGCTGGAAAGGGATAGGAACCCTTAGAATAATGTCTCGGGGACAAAGGACTTGAAAAATGATGACAAAATTTGTTAGAATGGTTGACTAGGCCATTAGGGGCAAAACGGTCAACCGGATGGAAAGCTGCCGGGACGAACTTAGAATGTCCCGGGAGAAGACTCAAGTTTTGGAAATATTATTTAGAATGTTCCCAAAAGCTACCGGTTTGATACCCAGAGCTGGTGTGGTCAGAAAAGGTGACCAGCCCACCAAGGGCAAAACGGTCATTTTACGCTGGGTTTGCCGGAATTAACTCAAAATGATATGGAAAGATAAAGGAAGGCTAGAAATGCTATAAGGAGCATTCTCGAGAGGCTACCGGTTTGATACCCAGAGTCGGTGTGGTTCCCGGGGCACTCGGATGCCTAGGGGCAAAATGGTCATTTAGCTTCTAGTGGGCCTTACAGGCCCGAGAAGCAACCAATGGACTAAATTGGAGTTTAGAAATTAGGTTAGAGTCTAAGTATACATGTGATGTGTGAAAGTGAGCCCAGTCAGGCCGGAGATTGCCGAGTGAGCAAAAATGGGATGCTTACAAGTGTTATGGATTAAACAACAGTTAGAAGATTATGGTATTATATTTGATCATGTTCCTACTACGTGTGATAATACTAGTGCTATAAACTTGACTAAAAATCTCATTCAAGACTCTCACACAAAATACATTGAAATTAGATATCATTTTATACGAGATCATGTGCAAAAGGGTGATATTGAACTTGACTTTGTAAGCACAACTATGCAATTAGCTGACATCTTTATTAAACCATTAAGTGAAGATCAATTTTGCATGATAAGAATAGAATTGGGAATGAGTGACCCTATGTCTTAATATATGTTAAATTTAAGTGAAATTCATGTTATTTATGTTTAAATGTGATTATTGTATATATAAATTACATTTCTTGTATTCATGATTCATTGCAAGATCATATTAAAACATATTTTCTCTCCAAATTTGAAAAAGTCATTCCCTAAATCCTTATACTTCACATGCCTCAGTCTGGTTGCATGTGTCAACACACCATTTTTATGTGTCGACACATCACGACAGTGAACTCAAAAATGATTTGTTGACACATGTGTCAACACATCAAGTTCATGTGTCAACACATGAGTCAGGCCTGTATACTTTAACGGAGCCCACTTTACAAATATTCAAACTTTCCCTCTTTCTCTTTTTCTCTCCCGCTCCGCTGTTTGCACCAAACCCAACTGTCACCTTCGAACCATCACCAATCCTCACTCTAATCTCGCTATATACCCTAATTGATCTCTTCCCGATCTCTCATAACCATCTATCCACAACCCTCTTCTCAGTATCTCAACGCTTCAAACTATCGACATGGCTCCCAATACCTCTAAACCAAAAAAGATCTCAAAAGCCCTAGTCGTGGCTACAGCCCTTATTTCAAAATAGCAAAAGAGGAAATCAAAAGGAAATTCTGGTAAGGACAAAGGAAAAAGAAAAAGGAATAAGGCTGGAGAACTGGCATCCACAGCAGCCCTAGAACTTAATGAACTATATTTTAGTGAGGAAAAAGCCCAGGAAAGGTACACCTTAAGCTTCTCTTAGAAAGGTATTTAATAGGAGATGGGTAGATTACAAGTTCTTTAATCATCACAAGTTTGAATTTAGTACCAAATTGGGGATCCTAGCTTGGAAATCTATGACAACACTCAGGGATGATGTATATCCTGACCTGATTGCTCATTTTTATGCTAATACCGAAAGGGATCCTGGAGAGGTATCCATCAAG
Source organism: Euryodendron excelsum (assembly GCA_033060915.1). Taxonomy (NCBI): domain Eukaryota; kingdom Viridiplantae; phylum Streptophyta; class Magnoliopsida; order Ericales; family Pentaphylacaceae; genus Euryodendron; species Euryodendron excelsum. The sequence goes on from CM065396.1 coordinate 603,269, forward strand.
AGTTATGTTAAGGGTGTTTCCTTCACTTTAGATAGAGAAGTGATCAAACTTATTCTTGGAATCAAACTTGGTGGGGAGATTTATAGAGATAATATCTCTAGAAAAGATCAACTAAAAACTCTATATAGAAGGGATGTCGATGAATGCATACAACCTCTTCCCACTAATTTGCCTCTTGAATTGAGGCTAGTTTATCACTTTACCTGCACTATTTTTACTTCTAAAACTGGAAAGTATGAATATGTTTAAGGGAAGGAGTTGTTTTTCTTATAAGCATATTTGACTGATTCAATGATTGATTTGCCTCTATTTATCCTAAATCATATATATAAGGCTGTCATATCTAGAATCAGCTTGCTTTATGGAAAATTCTTAACCAAGGTTTTTAAGCATTTTGAAATTGATTTGAATAATAAGAAGAAAAGAACCCCAAGGCCATTAGTGATGAATACAATGAAAAGACACTCAAACGAATGGGGTATGATCTACAGAATAACAAGTGGACTCTAAAGAAAACTGGAGGAGAAAGTACTTCAAAGGGAAAGGCTCCATCTGGGAGCAGCTCCAGGCAGAGAAGCACAAAAAGAAGTTTGATTTCTGAATTTGAAGAAGGTACAGGGGATTTGACCACATTTATGGCTCAAGTAATAGAATCTTTGGACAAGTTGAATAAAAAGGCAGATATTGCAGCTACAAGGATGATGTTCATCGAAAGGAAGATGAAAGAACTCAAAAAGGAAGTACAAATGTTGAGAAATGGCAAAGACAATATCTTAGAAGAAGAAGAAGAAGATAAAGAAGAGGAAGAAGAAGTTGATGAAGAAGCTGAAGATAATGAGGAGGAAGAACAAGAAGGAGAAGAAGCAAGAGAAGAGGAAGACTCTTTAGCCACCAAATTTGATGATCACTAATCTCTCATTTCCTTATCCAATCTACCCCTACCTCCCTTCCCTTATCCTTTCCTTGTCCGTTCACATTCTCTCTTACCTTATCATTTTGCATGGCATTTTTTTTTTTTTTTTTAATTTTGTGGACATCAATTGTCCAATATTTTGTAATAAAATACTTTTGAATGCAATATAATCCTGTTCTTTTGCAAATTTGATGCCTTGATTGCTTGCTTGATTGCTTTCCTGATTATACATGTTATCTTGTTATAAGATTTTTTGCTATTGTAACTGTCTTTACTATATTTTTTCTTTTTTTTATATGAATTGACAAAAATGGGGAGAAGAAGAATTAAAGTACAATGAACTAAAATGGAAAATGATTGATGAATTGGCATTGACAACTTGGTTGCATTTGGCATTGAATGGAAATAAAATGAAATGAGCGACAATTGATGAATGATATGATATAGAGCATGTTCTTAGGGGGAATAACATGATAAAGGATTGTGTTTCCCTTAATTTGTTTTCAATTCACTGATAAAAACACCTTGAGAGTTGTTTCCTTTGAAAAGATTTTTTCTCTTAAGCATCAGTTGCCTAATTATAAAACAAAGGGGGAGTTATCTACAGCTATGAAAGCTGATCTTGTCCATTTTATTTAATCATATATCAATATCATTTGTAAAGGTTTTGTCATCATAAAAAAAAGGGGAGATTGTTGACTCAAGGTTGATCCCCATGTTGATTTTGATGATAACTAAACCTTGTGTTATTCTACTAATACATTTACCTAGTATGCAGATTAATAATGACTATAATTTAGACTTAAAGCTTTTAACTTAAAGTCTAATATATGTCAAAGTGGATCCACAATAAGCCAAATCAAGTCATGCAATCTAAGAGTCATGCAATGCACCAAACAGAGCAATGACACCTATTCCAACTATAATAAAATGATTTGCATTCGAAGAGATTGAAGGCGTTCAAAAGAAGATTTCTTCAAGTATGCATAGACTCAATGAAAATAACTTGCATTCGAAGAGATTAAAGGTATTCGAAAGTAGACTTCATCAAGCATCCAAAGAATAATTAAAGATGACTTGATTTTGAAGGTGTTCGAAAAGAGAATTCATCTTAATTACAAAATCTCTACAAAGAATCCAAGTAAAGATTTAACTGCGATGTAAAGATGATATATATTCAAAGAAATTGAAAATATTCAAGAGTAGACTTCATCAAGCTTATAAAAGACTCATTGAAGTGATCCTAAAGAAGAAAGAAGGATTAGTAGCACAAAAAAAAGAGCTCGGCAATGACGCATCATGAATATAAAGTTCTATATGGAAGAAAAAGTCATTAGCAGCAAATGAAAAAGAGTTCGACAATAAGGAAGAAGAGCTCGGAATAAATGGAAAGAAGTTTTGGCAACTTAGCATCAAAGAAGATTTGTCTATCAAGAAAGAAATTCAATCCAAATTGAATAGAAGATAACCTTGATGGGTTGAAGATCTTAATCAGTCATATTACTCCAAAGAGAAGACTCCTTCGAAGATCTTATAGTATTGTTGAAGCTGAACTTGATCAAAGGAAATATGAATAAAGATTTATGGGTAATGTGTCGACACATGAAAATAAAGAGTCGACATATGAAGACAGAAGCCAAAAATTTGAAGACAACATGATCAAGTGTCGGCACATGGAGACAGTGAACAATATTTGGAAAATGTAGGCTAGATGTGTCGACACATGAGATCAAGTGTCGACACTTGGGAAATAACAGCTAGTTTTTCTAAGGTTATAACTTACTGGACTTACATTAAATGAGCCCCCAACAACCACCAACGGATGAAATCAATACAGGGATTTGTATACAAGCTTCTAACTGCATTTATATACAAGAGAGACAAGAAAAACATCAACCATTGACTGATCAAGTTGGGAAAAATCTGAACATTCCTTTTGTCTTCATTTTGGCATTAAGTGAGCTTTTAATTTCCTATCCACTCTTGATAGAGAGTTTGTATTTTCATTTGTATAACTTTATACACTTGTAAGTGAGAGTTTGAGATTTCTCTTGTTAAAGAATAACTCTTGTAAGTTGAAGTGGATCTTGGACAAAACCACTTGGTAGCTGGAAGAACTTGAGAAGAAGTTCTTATGTAAAAGTGAGCTGAGCACTTGGTAAATCAGCACCTACTTTATAATTGGAGATTGCGTAGTGGAAGAAGATTTCAAGGAAGTCTTGGGGTGAGGACGTAGACCACGAATTGTGGTTGAACCTCGATAAATCTTGGTGTGTCGTCTCTTACTCTGTTTTCATTTATTCGTTGATTACATTGCATTGCATGTATCTTAAATCATTGTTCTATTGATTAAATTAGTTTTTAATCTATCTTAATTGTATTAATTTTCAAAAAATCCAATTCACCCCCCTCTTGGATTGCCTTTTGGGCCTATATAGAGTAGGGTGGTGATCTTAGAATACCTTCCCTATACGTAACCAACCACTGGACCATAGATTTCTTGTATGGAGACCAATCCAGAGTCATATTTTCAAAAATGCTTTAAAATGTTTTCAAAAGGTTGCTAAATACCTTCTCTAAAAGGCTTTTCAAAATATTTTTAAAAAACTTAAGTTTGGTCTTCGGATCATTCTTAGTTTTAGGTAACCTAACACACCTTGAATCATGTTAGGTGGCGACTCCAAACTTTTTTTTTTCTTCTAAAAAGCTCCTATAAAAGTCAAGTTTCAAGTAAAAACCCCATCGGTCTTATCTTTTTAGAAAGATGAATTATATCGGAGAGAGTATCAGTCTTTTTTAAAGTCAAGAGACTCTTGGGGTAAAAACCGAGACACGACATTAGTTACAATTACCATTTGCAGAAATGTGTGATCTTGAATAAAATAAGATCTTTTTTTGTAAGCTACAACTAGGCCGAAGCCCAAACAAACAACTAGACATAAGAACCTTTAGGGAAACCCCATTCAAGGGTATCTAAATCTAACCACTTCTGGACAGATGGTGGAGGATAAGTCAAGATTTCAACTTGTGTTGCACACAAAAGAGTATCATATGCCAGCTGGTTAGCACATTCGCTAGCTTTCCTTAATATTAACTGCAGCTCTCATACCCAGTCTTGTTGCATTACTTCCCTTATTCTAGAGATCAAATTGGAGTTAGGGTGTAGATCTTCTGGGTGCAATATGACATTAATAGCCTCTCGTGACTGATTCTATAACAACAGTCAATACCGTTGATCCCAAGCCAAGTGTATCCTTCCTGGGCCATGAGTGCAGTTTTGCTCACATCTTCAGGATGTACTCTTATTCGATGATGGATTGACTTGAGATATGATTTGAAAAAAAAAAAAAAAAAGTGTTGGTCCATGGAGTTCATCCAAAAGTTGATCTATAAAAAGTACGTGAAACTTGTCTTTAATAGTTTCCTATTGAAGGCCTTATAACCTACACATATTCTCTGTGTAATGGACTTCCTTTTAAACCAAAAGAACAAGGGAAGAAAAGGCACCGACACTAGGCTTAATAATTCCCTTATCAAGGATCTCTTTAACTATCTTTTCTATTTCATTTCTATGAATGTAAGGATACATGTATGATCTGACATTAGTATGCTGACTTCCAGGTTTCAATGGTATCTTGTCATCATGTGACATTGAGGTGGTAGGTCCTTTGGCTCTTGCAACATATTTGCCAACTCATATAGAACTATTGATAATTTTGAACTCCCTACTTCACCTTTCTTGTTGCATTGCAGAGCATAGAGTTGCGCCATAAACCCCTTGTGTAGTTTCTTTACGCTGTGTTTGGATAAAAGATTTGGTGATGGAACATAAAAGAAAAAGAAAAAGGTAAGGGAAAAGATGACAAAATTTCTCTTTCATTTTGTTCTCTTCTTCCTGATTTTTTCTTTTCCTTTGTTTTTTTTTTTTTTTTTTTTGTTGATAAATCTGGGTTTCCAATGCATCATTAGTATGTTTGGCATTGTTTTATGGTTATTGCAAGGTGGGGTTGCACACGAAAGAGGATATTGGAGAGCTTGATATGCATTATTGGGACCCTTAATTAAAAGCTTCAACTTTTTGGTCAAATGGTGACTTAACATAGTATCAGAGCTCTAGTTGGGAAGAGATCTTCAGTTCAAGTCTCTCTGTATGGATTTATTCTTTGATTGCATTCTATTTCTCTCTATCTTTGTATGTTGTATCTCTACGTGCAAAGTAGGGTTGCATATGAGGGAGGGCATTAGAGAGCTTGATATGTATTAACGGGACACTTACTTACCAGCTTAAACTTTTAGGTCAGGCGGTGACTTAACATGGTATCAAAGCTTTGGTTGAGAAAAGGTCTTAAGTTTAAATCTCTCCGTATGCATTTGTTTTCTGATTGCATTCTAATTTTCTCTATCTATGCATGTTGCATCTCCATGTACAAGGTGTGAAGTTGCACGTAAGGGAAGGTGTTGGAAAGCTTGATATGTATTGTTGGAATGCTTACTTAACAGTTTAAACTTTTAGGTGAAGTGGTGACTTAACAGTCTTCACCCCTCTAGACATGTGTCTTTAGATTAGTGGTAAACTATATGCTGAGATTTTGAAAATCCCCCTAAGGTAGAAAGCTAGTGAATTCCTAATACTACCACGTCACAACATTTCCGAAGGTATAATATCCATATAAGCTTGAAACTGAGTTCCATACATTTGTCATTGGAATCCTTTGCACATGGCTTGAGCCTGATTATTCAATTGACTTCTACTTGCTATTGGCACTTTGAGTGGCAAACTTTCCTATCTTACACCTAGCTAGTTTTCTTAGCCATGTCACCCCACCAGAATCAATCAAAATCACCACTTATCTTTTTTTAATCGCTCCTTTGACCTTTGTTATGCAAGTGTTCTTCCTAAAAATTGCACACACTAAAATTTTTAGTTCCTCATGAATTGCTGTCGATGATTCCTTTTCTTTCTCTTTAGATGTGAGATTGGTAAAAAGAATATTGATAGCCTTATTATTCCAGCTACAATTTTCAATTTAATTTAGTCTTATCCCATTGTAGTGTATCCAACAATGACAGTAGGATGTGTCCAACCCTTCAGGAGTGAAAGCGTAGACGTCCATCAATTGTTTTAAAAAAAGGCTCTTGTGCTTACTTTCCAATAGTCACAGTTGGTATCATCAAAGAGTTTTGTCTTATAGTTGACAATCCTTGGCAAATACATGTCTTCAAAACAATTAGGAATTCACTCATGAATTATAGAAAAAAAATTTTAAGAAAAGATTGAACTGACTTCGATACCAATTAAAAAAAAAACCTATTTTAAAGTTAGTCCAATTAAATCTATCCTAGTAGATTACAACAGATGCAACTAAAATAATAAAAGCAATAACATGAGGCATATAATTTTTATGCGAAAAACCTAACCGAAAAAAATTACGGGACTCTAGGCCATCCAATCAATGCACAATAAAGAACAGAATACAAGTTTGCAACTTACAAACCCAATTCTAGCTGAATCCCATGCACCTCAGGTATTGAATCCATGAACTTGTAGATGCACCTTATATTGACTAAATTGTCACAGTCACTATCATGTACCAATCCCTAGTATTGTTCCTCAATGCACATTGATCATTGAATCACCATAGCACCATCTGAATCCATTAAGCACTGATCTAGATTCACAATAAACTCTCTTGAAATAGAAATGTGACACCAAAGTCTTTAGAGATACTTTTGAATAAATTGATATAGCTTATGGCTAATTCTGTGGCCTCTGAATAACCTATGAATACTTTAGATTTTCTTTAGTAATATATTCTTTGTCTCTATATTTTGCATCCTCTTGCACTTCTATTTACAGTATAAGAAGTCCCTATAAGGTGCAAATCTAATTTGGTACAAAATCAGACTCCAAAACATATTAGAAAGCAAAGTTTTTAAGTTTGTCATAGCATGCCTTCGAGGCCGGTTTGAACTACATCAATCCATATGAATGCCTTGGCATCTGTTCAAACGCTCATGTGCAGTTCTAATTCTAATTTTTTGATTCTTCAAATTTATAATCTTCTGATTGTGTTTTGCACTATGGACTCAATTATACTAATAAACATATTACACCTTTGCTCACGAAATATGTCAACATTAAAATTCCTAACATAACTCTATAAATGGCTTTTTTTAGATCAATTTTTGTGGACCGGATTGACTACCTTTAATTGAAACTCGATCGATGCTCTGACATCTATATATAGACACACACATATTTTTATAGACATTTTAGGTATATGTAATGGAATTATTTATTTGAATGTATTAGTATATGTTACTGCTACAAAATAAGTGTTAGGGCTGGCGGACTTTTGTGTAAATAATGGGGTCCATGGCCCCTTCCCCCTCGTAGTTTTTGAAATTCCCTTTACTAACTCTCTATGTCATAAGTGTTACTACAATGTATAATGTTATGGCTCATAAATTATTTTAGGTATTACATAATAACATCATATCCATTGATTTGATTTTATATACAAGATGAAAAATATCGGGAAGACTTTTTTTATTTATGTAAATTATGTTAACCTATGAATTGCCTCAATTAAAAATGAAAGTCTTATCACTTATACATTTAAGATGCTAATTATATTGCTCAAAAACAATATGAAATCATTGAAGAAATAATAAAAATGACTTTGATGAAATTTTATGTAAAACATTATTCTCAAGTAGTAATGTACCAAAAGCTCAACTCAATTTTTTTGTTTTTTTTTTTTTGGTGCACTTAAACTGCCCTCCTCCCTCTCGAAGAAAAAAAAAATGGTTCTGCCTCTAATGGTTGTTAAATATGCATGTAATGGCTAATGTGTGGAGTAAGCTAGCTAGATATTTTTATTATTAAATTGTGGTAGCATCTATATAATAAAACACATCCCATTTTAAAAATGTCCTACATGGCACTTCAATCCAATGACTTAGATTTTTTAACTTCAAAACAACAGCTAGGTGGACTTAGCTCCTCTTCTCATCTTTGTTTTCCTGCTTAAATGAGTCAAACACTACAACAAACCACCTTTTTTGCTATGAAAACTATAGCTATGACTTAAAATTCATGGTACAAAATCATGCCTTTTGTGATAGAGAAGTGTTGTCGTCACAAAATAGTATAATTGTAGTTGTTTAGTGACCACTCCAATATCGTTTTAAAAAGCTTGTCTCATTTAGTTTAGCGCCGAATTTTGGCATTGGCAGTAAGACATTTTACCATGAAATTGTATTCATAAAAAAATTTCTGTAGCGAAAAGTATGATTTATTTTGTCACAATACTTAATTTGTCACAAATAAGCAGACTATATTACATTCAATGACCAATGTCCTTTGCGGCTAAATTACTGACCTTTAATAACCACACTATTCGTGGCGAAAAGCTGTCCACCTCAAAATGACGTGGTTTTGATTGTGCCTAATTAAACCCAACTGTCAAGCATTTTATATGAAAAGACCCAATTTTTCCCGTCGATAGAAATTTCTCTCTTTATGTTTCCCACGAATTTTAGATCTCACTCCTATCTCTATCACTTTCTAGGTTCACACCTTCTCAATCTGTTACTCTCTATTAATTGTCTCTTATTGAAGATTCCAATATGGAGGAAACTTTAGGCAAACTAGCTTAGATTTGCATTACCGAAGGTTGATTTGTTGTGTTAGGTTTGTACTTCATCCTAGCTTCCTCTTTCTCTCTCTTTTTCCTTCTTTTTTCTATTCTATTCTATATTGTTGAACTCAATCGATTCTTGTTCTTGAATAGTTTTTGTTCTTTTTTATATACGTTAATTGTTTCATGGTTTGGTTTTTTCATGGGTTTTTTATTGTTTGGGGTTTAGTTCTATAACTGGGTTCATCTACTCTATTGGCTTCCTCTTCCAATACGCAGTGGTCTAATAACTAAGCATAAGCCATAAAGGTGTTGTCTAGTGATGCCGAATGGAAGTAGCAGTTGTGTGGCGAGTGGCCATGGTCAATGCCTGGTGCTATTTGGGTCTTTGGGCATGGCTAGTAGTTATTAGGTGTTTGGTTGTTCCCTGTGAGATTAAGGATTTTAAGATAACCATTAAAGAAATAAAAGGATGGTTGTGTTTAAAAAAGGCAGGAACTCACATTTGTTATGGGCATATAATACATTTGATTGTTAGTTTTGATATCGTTCTCTCTTCTTTTTTGTTTGGATTTCACAAGTTGTGGATGAACTGCAGCTAGTCCATCTTTCATTCTCTCTGGCATCTTCATTATTTTTGTCCTACATAATTATTTAAGTGGCTATTGACATATAACTTTAATAATTCTAAAAGATTAGAATAAGAATAATCTAATATAAATTAATGATTCTTTTCTTTAGCTTTTATGTTATTGACATATATATATATATATATATGTACTTAACACGTTGTAAAGAGAGACAAGGAAGGGACTGAAAGTACCCTTAGGTTGAGCTTAGAATGATGTGTGTAAGCAAGACAACAGGTGGTTAGTGCTCTTAGGTTTGTTTAAGCTGCCTTGACTTCATAGTTTATTCTGCTTCTCTTAGATGAGATTTATGTTGTCTTTGTTAATCCTTCATTGTTTAGAATATGCTAAAATGGATGAGTTTATTGGATCATGTGATACCTTCAGTTTTCACTATAGAAATATGTCAGTATTCAACATATCTTGTGAAAGGAAATTTCTGGCTCAAATAAATTAGCAAATTAATGAGTGTCAGGATTTGGAAATCACAAATTACTAACAGGCTACTACAAATGTTTTCGATAGAAAGATTACTCAAACATAATCAAGTAATAGTCATATAGAATTGAAATTTCTTTATTTTTTTTTATTTCTTTTCATTCCTTTGCATATTGATCCATAATTCTTGTGAGACTTTGCAACTGTTGCATTGCCATCAAAATGATCTAGTTAGGACTATGGCTCCTAGCATTCAACGATCACCTCAGCTAGATAAATATTCGTAATGCATTTAAATATTCTTTTAATTATTGGAGAGTTGAAATGAAGTTTCTAAATTGGAAACTTAAATGACAGTCTTCCTAAGAACCCTAACTTTGCTTTTCTAGCCAATTGGCCTATTATTTAGTTTAGGAAGGGGCCAAGTTATTTGTTCCTTTATTTACCATAAATGCATTGGGATTCTAGGCTAAACACCGAGCCATTGCCCATTGTTGAAAACTTGAAGTCAACAAATGGTCTCTTGATAAAGTACTTTGATGAGGCCGTGGTCACAATGTATATGTACACTGTGAGGCACATTGTGAAAAGGAATTGTGTACACTGTTACCATGAGAATCATTGAGAATTAGTAAAGAGGACAAATATATAAAAAAAATTCAACAAACACAATGAGCAATGTTTCTTCTGGTGTCATATCTTGAGTCCCATTTTGTTTTTCTCCCTTTTTTTTCTATTTCTTCACAAGTTATATGAGCCTTAAATTTTTTTTTACTTGAAAACCTTGCATGAGCCAGAAATTTATGTGAGGCTTAAATTTGGACACCTTTTAGGAATATTAATGAGAAAACCATACATTCAAGAAAAATAAAAATAAAAAAGAAAAGCATTACATGAGCAATGTTCCTCAACCTTTAATAGAAAGGAAGCCAAGTGCATGCTAATTCAAACAGTAAATTATTTATTGTGATTTGAAAGAACTGATCTCTCTCTCTCTCTCTCTCTCTCTCTCTCTCTCTCTCTCTCTCTCTCTCTCTCTCTCTCTCCCTATTCGAAGTATTCATCCTCTTGCTATTCTTTTTCCTTTTCCATGATTAAGAGAGCATTAGAAGATTATTTTTTATTCCCTTGTGAATTTAATTTTTTAGATTCTTATCTTTTTTCTTTCAACTAGTAGAAATTTGAAGTGATGATGGTAGAATATGGAGATAGTTGCTATTTGTGCCATTTTTAGTATCTGCAAGTATGCACGTGTCTTGGTTGTTATTTTTTCTTCTCTGTGCATCGATGATTAGTTTTCTTAACCTCATTCTCTTTGAATTGAATCTTTTAGGCCTCTGCTTTAAAGATACTTACTATTTTGTAAATGAGCAACCTTGATACTTGGGCCTCATACCTCAGGAGTGGATTGGACCCTCATATTGTTGTTATTAGCTATCAAAATTTTAAATCATTAGCTGAACCCATTAGAAAAAAATTGGTTGCTGACAAGATTACCAAAGATTGACGTTCCTTATTTCTCCTCAACAAAATATGAATAGTTTCTTATCATTATTGAAATTGAAAATATCTCGAAAAGCTAATCATATATTGTTCTCTTTATTAGAATAATCAAGCCGTTACTACTGAATTTGTTAAAGAGATGAAATTTTATGCTCTACTCTGGTAAAGATCGACCTAGTTTTGATTTGCACATATAAGGTAAATCACAAATGCTCTCCTTACTACCTCTTTTGCCAAGACTCAATCAAGGTCATGACTTATGAATAAGATTAGAAGAAACTTTTAATTACATGAAAGACTGAAGTCTAGGAAGGATTGAACTCTGAATGGATGATCAAGAGACTTGACAATCATGCACAATAATTGTGTTCTTTTTAATTACATATTTATTTATTAGAAAAAGAAAAGCCAAATAATATTATTGTTGTTTCTAAACTGAGAAAAGCCAAATAACATTAACATTGACTCTAAACTTGAGCATCTTTAGTGGCTTTGGCCAAGTGGTTAAGACATGTGCCTGCTAATTTTTGTTTAAGAATTTGGTTGAGTATATGGGGTTTCTTAGATTTTATCTTTTCTAAATTTTTATTTAAGAATTTGGTGTGTTTGAATCTATGTTGTGTAATAAATTCATTATATACCAAATCATATCATGAAAGAATTTATTGATATTTATTTCTTTATTTTTTATGACATTTATGTAGAAAGTACATTACATTTTCAAATTATCCTTGTTTCTCTTTGGTTCATTGTCAATCCTTTGATTTGCAGTTTTTACTTCTAGTCTCCCATCGATTTGTGCTAGATTTGTAGGTTCACTGTCAATTTTTGATTTGCAGGTTTTACTTTCAATTTTACCAACTCATTTTCATAGGTGACTTATTCTACTTGTCAAAATGACCACTTTTTAGAATAAAGTTGTGACTTTGAAGTCGAGTTTAGATGATTTTTGTTTGAAGTTATATTAGTTGTTAGAAGTTTTTATTTCAACTTGAGCATGACCATCATGAACTTAAAGTTGTGGATCTTTGAGTTTAATGGTTCAAGCCCAACAAGGTGCACCAAAAATTCAAAATAAATAAGGAAAAAATCTCATTATAGGTGCAATGCAGTATGTCAACTATTAGGCGTTAGGGCGTGGCTCTCTTTCTTTTTTTTTTTTTTTTAATGGGCAAGAAACATTTGTCAATTTAAACCTTTAGAACAATGTCTTGTTGTATTGTAGGTTGACTATTCAAATTAACCTTGGTGATGTAGGACAGCTTTTAGAAACTTGGAGTCAAGCTGCCTACAATTGGTGCTATGGTGGGTTAGGTTTGCAAAAAAAACCAGTAGGGCTAAGATTCATTGTGGTAGATGAAAGATTATGGGGTTTGCAAATAGGAATTAGTTGAAATTAGGTTGGTTTTTAAAGTATCAAGGTGCAAATTTTGTATAGAAATCAGGTTGGATTTCTTTGGATAGTGGTGCAATCAAGGATTTCTCTTGGGTTTGTTTCAGCTGCCTTGACTTTATAGCTTATGCTGCTTGTAATTTGGAGGTATCTACCACATAGTTGTAGAGTGAGAGGGAGAGCTCTATGGGTTAGCGGACGAGGTGAAGTTCTGTGACAAAGGAGAGAGGATAAGTGGGTTTCGGCCATGTCGAGGGATTCTCTGTTGCAGTTAGTTGTTTTGCTGTTATAGTTAGTTGTTTTGGGTAGTCACGTGTGTTGTTCTCTTGGCCAAAATTGCTGCTACCATCACAAAAAAATTATCCAAAACTATCAAAACAGTTGGATTGATTAGCAATTTTGTTAAGGAGTGTTGTACGTAGGCACATGTCATATCTAGTGCAGGTAAATTACAAAGAAAATAGGAAACCAAGAATCTTAGTAATTTTGCTTAGAGTTTTTTTTTTTTAATCAATAAGACTTTCCTATAAAATCTGGCAATCTATCTCCCAGGAACCAAGACCATGTGAGGTTTTGGTGTCATATAATCAAGAGAATGTTTGATTTGCCCAGCTGGGCCTATTGGGTTTTTAACTCGAGAGAGAGAGAGAGAGAGAGAGAGAGAGAGAGAGAGAGAGAGAGAGAGAGAGAGAGAGGAAATGAGCTCATTCTATGATGGAGATTCCTACTAAAGAGTACCGCATGCACATCAGGACGAGAAAGTTTGGTTTACAATGATTTTCTTTGAAAGCACATGCACATACTTTAGCTTTCACTTGGCTTTAAATTATTCACCTTTGCTTATTTCTTCAGGATTTAAGCAGAAGCAGCCAACATGAATGGAAGTCCAACAAGGTTTGTCTCATCAAAATCCTGAGACAAGGAAGCAAAGTATTTACTTTGCTTGACCATTGTCACCCCAAGTGTGCTTGGACACCTCTCTCTCTCTCTCCACATCCATGGATGTCAATGTGCATGATTAGATTTCAAGATATGTTCTTTTGTCATGTCTTGTTCAATTAAATTCAGTTTGTAAATTAACTACCACTAACCTTCTATTTGTTTCTGTCTTCTAACTACAATAGATAAAGAAAGCTATATTATAGAAAGTAACATGGAATCATCTTATAGAAAAACTTATCATCATTGAAACTCCTTATGAAATTGAGATCATTTCGTAGAGAATTCTCTCTCTTCTACCTAATCCAAGCTTTTTGTCTAATTTTTTTACTTGGAGTAAAACAAAAAGAATGTCATCAGAATACCAACTCTAGAATTTTGTATGAAATAAGAAGATGATTAATGAGATATATCTTCCTTTCTTTAATCGCAGCAACTAACCAATGGTTTGAGTTATCAAGCAGCAGAGATAGAGGAAGGACGAAAGATAAAGGGAGAATTTTGGATAAGTTTTGTAGTGCATGAGTTTGTATTGATCTAAACTATATAGTTGATGTCTATATTTTGGCTAAAAAAACCATAAGTTTGATTTTGCATATTTTGGCATTAAATATCATAGCTTTTGGTGGTTGAAACAAATGCACTAGTTTCCATACTAAAACTACAACTCCGTGAAAAATTTTCAACTTAAAGCAAAATGATCATGATGATCCTTTACATAAAACAATAGAATTAGTAGTAAAAGTCTTAAGAAGCATTGAAGATTTTTATAGGAAAGTCTTATTGATCTGGATATTGTCTTCCATTATGTTTCTTTTTTTATTTTATATGTACTATAACTTTATGCAAAATGCATATTGACAACCATTGTGCAATTTTATGCTTGATTAAAATTTTAATATAGAATCTAATTGTACTTTATCTTCTTTTATTTGCAGACTTCATATTGGTGTGGACAAGTGCTTTGACATTGTGATGTTCATTCTAATATTTTGGAGACTTTGTATCGATATAGACAAATGCTTTTGACATTTTGATGCCCATTTAATACTTTGCAAACTTCTACCTATTGGTGTTTACTTCTATTTTAATATTGTGATGCAATCCAACCAGTAGTTAATGGATAAACTTCTAATGTAAATTTTGTGAATGTTGTTCATATCTAGTTGGAAACATTTGTTTTGGTAGCCCTTCATCGATGTATTTGATTCACATTAGTAGTAGTATATATGATTTTTGGTGTACCAATGAAACAAAAATTTCACTAGAATATGAATTCTTATTTTATAAGGTTGTGTGTATTTAATAGGTTAATTTTAAGAAATTTATCAGGTAACAATGATTATTGCGTGTGGGGCTACTGCATAAACAAGGACTTGAGGACAATTACCCATTTATTTGTAGCTAAAATAAATTTACATTTAGCTACCAATCAATTTTGTAGCCAAAGTTGGTCACAAAAGCTAAGTGGCTTTTGTGGGAATGGTTTGGTCGTAAATGGGTAACTATTTGGTCTCTAAGGCTTTTTCTCAGATGGAAAATGTTGTCACAAAAAGTAAGTGCCAAGTATTTGAGACAAAACTAATTGGTAACAAATGGGTCGGCTCAGCACATTGGTGACCATGGTATGTTGTTGCCAGAGAGCATTCATAAACCCTTTTGTGACGGAACAATTAGTCACAAAAAGAGGCAACGATATTTTTCTAATATTAAATTGGACTCTAGGGTGAAGAAAACAGTTTTTTGCGACCACTTTTTTTATCATATTAGAGACGTTGAATTGGTCAAAAAAAGGCATCCTTTTGTGACGACTTAAAGTTCATATCTAAATACCGCCCGTTTTTGTAACCAAAATACTACTTCGTCACTAATACTATTAGAGACAGGCTTACTGCCACGATCGGGCGACGACTCTATTTTTGTCACAAAAACTATTTGTGACGAAATTTGAACATCTAATGACAAGTTTTTTTGTAGCAAATAATGTTGTTTGTTATAGTGAAATCAGTTGTGGGTCCTATCAAATGAGTCTCACATACAATTTCATCTTTATGCTACCAATGTTGAAAAAGGCCAACTATCAATGTATAGAAAGACCAGCATACCATAGACCAATTTATGTGTATCATAGGTGGTTGTTGGGCTACCCAAAAAGCATTAAATGCTTTCTCACTATTGTAGCTTTAATACACACATTCATATAAGTTGTCTATACAACACAAAACAAAGCCAAAAGGAGAGATTGAAAAATTACTCTCTCCTTTTCTATGTGTTATGTGTTTGATTTAGTTTTTTAAAGTTGTTATTATATATGCATTACACTAAAAAATTTCCTTATACTCCACGGTTAAGCTAAATGTTGCATTTTTTTATCTTCATTGTTAGTTTTTTACTACAGAGAGAGATAAGATGGGTCTCTATTGTTAGACAAAGAAAGTCAGTATAAAAAACAATATGATAGGTCTCCATTTTAGTGGGAGGATGGGTTTGACAGTGGGGGGCCTAAGAGGTGCATGGTGGTGTTTCAGTACTTGGTGAAGAGGGAAGAGAGGTTGTTTTGGCTAGGTGAAATAGAATGAGAGAAGAAAAAGGTGTGTATTGACCGAGAGATAGAGGTGGTTTGACTGGTGTGTGTTAGCTAGAAAGGAATGAGAAGGGTTGGTGTGTGCTAGCCAATTACCGGAACATCAAAAATCAACACCGAGAGAGAGAGAGAGAGAGAGAGAGAGTCACATCCCTATCCCAATTAAACATTATTAATGTCATATTAGGCAAGACGTGATCGCACAAGTCAACATACCTGCGAACGACACCTTAACACACACCCACTTACATCATTACAAACCTAAGTACATAAATAACTCTCATATCTCAAGCTAACATGAGGTAAAATACAAATATAACTCAAATCCCAACATCTTATGCAAATATGATGAGAAACTTAAAGTAAAGCAACAAGAGCCTTCCCAAGCCCCGAGACACGACATCTTGACATTGACATGAATTTCACTGCAATTAAGACCAAGACTACAGTGAACCAAACCGTCATCTCCACGTTACCTGTCAAAATAGTTCGTGTGGGTATGAACTAATTGTCAACGTGCTCACGATAGATAATCAAACTCATAAAGAATGATATATATATATATATAATCACAGAATCAGCTATCAATAGATAATCCATTAATCAGTGATATATAATCATCCATAAAATACCAACATCAATGATATGTAATCATTCTCTCATCACCACCGACAATATAATATGCTTCATGAAATGCAATATATCTTGTGATACAATGCATGAAACACTCGAATGTGGCCATGATTTAGAGAGTGTTGACCCAATATATCGATATCTCGTTATCAAAGAATGCCCACCGTGGCACCCCTGAGATAGTCCACCGTGACTAAGCCTTTGGTTAGCCCACCACAGCTAACTGTCTCCAATACAATGCAAGGCATACAATATGGATGGTATGCAATGCCACCTTATATATCTATAATCATCAATATCTCCACATAACTCCTCATATGTATAAATGTCATAACCCGAAACTTGGCCTATACGAATATAGGATGCATGACCGGCCAGTAGCGTGGCTATCTAAGGCTGCATTACATAAACTGGTTGAACACTTGTGTATGATCGTTTAAAATGATACATAGTTGTGGAATTTAAAACTTATAAACTTAAAATAATATGTGTCATACATGGCAGAACTGTGCTTAATCCTAAAATATAAACATATATATGGGCCTAATGCAAGGCCACCATAAATGTATACCAATATAAGTTTACAACACATTAAGGGTCCAACCCAGTATCAGTACATAACATAAGGCCAGTGGGCCGTAGTCCAAATATTCACGTAATGTTTCTCCCTCTAAGGCCTTCCTTCCAGTTTGGTTACCTGAAAATATTTTTAGAAAATGTAAAGTAATGCTTAGTGAATAACGATGATGCACGAGCATAAAATATCATGGACTAACATTTTTATTTAATGTACATGACAATAGAGGTACATTTATGCATATATGGCATGAACTTAGACACGTATAAGCGTAAGCTTAAAAACACATGTGGCATAGGCTTTCGTATTAAAACATTTCATCATTTCTAAAACATAATGTTGATAAAGAGAGGCATGCATGTCGTAGCATGATCTCGTAGAGCATAACATAGCTTGTCATGAGCATAACCTATCACAAACTCATAAAAGTATATCTTAGCTCATCCTATAACATTAGACACATCAAATATCATCGTTCTCGGAAATGTATAAAGCGTAGATTAGAAACATAGGTAGCATAAGCATCAAATTAAAATATTATATCGTAAGCTTTCACAATAAAATGTTATAACATTTCGAACATAGTATCATAGGAGTGAGATGCAAATCGTAACATGATTATGTATGGCATAACGTAGCTTGTCATAAGCATACCATGGCATGGTACCATAAGGCATATCGTAATATCGTAAAAAGAAAAGATACACCATGGCACTAATGCTTATAGAAACATACATAACTTGTCGTGAAACATTTGAACAAATTATACTTCTCATTCTAGAACATAAGTGTGTTATGTCTTTACATCAGAGTTAGGCTCCACATTAGCAACCTTAATGTCGCGCCCAGATTTTTTGCACTCAAGAAATACACACACAAGTGGAAAAAATACTGTACTCTCCTGTTAGAACTCATCCTCCTAAAAGAATGAGTGCAACTAGATTTGAATTAAAAATTGATTTTGAATAAGGGCTTTTAGAAAACAATTTCGAGTCGCTACCTAACTTGATTAAGGTGAGTTAAGTTACCTAAAAGCTAAGCACAATCTGAAGATTACACTTAGGGTTTTTGAAAATACTTCCTCAAGAGAGGGTTTTTAGGAAAATAGGTTGTTTGGCGACCTTTGAAAATATTTAAGCTCTTTTTTTAAAAAAAAAAATAACTCCATTTGGTCTTTGAAAACAGTTATCTAGGTTTGGAGGTTGGTTACGTGTAAGGAAGATACACTAAGCCATCACCCTACCCCTCCCTTGCAGTACCTACATGTCTATTCACCCTAGGTTCACCCATTAAAGTCTTCAATTAATAAATGTCTAAAACTATCCACTTTTAAAAAGAATGTTTAAAAGGAAAAGACATGATGCATGATATGCAAATGCAATAGAAAGATTTTAATTTAGAAATAGATTTTGAGGAAAAGATCTAAAGTTTAAGAATAGACTTGAAAAGAAGATTTGATCCTGAAAATAGATTTGAAAAGATTTGATTTAATTTTGAAAATAGACTTGAAAAGATAGATTTGATTTTGAAAGAAAAATTTTAGAAATTGGAAATAGAGATTTGAAAATAGTTATGACCGCACCCGTGACGGTTGCCTATAGATCCCTTTTGAGGAATCAGGTCAGTCGTAGTTCGGACAAGAGTCTGATAGAAAATAGAAGGTTTGATTTGAAAAAACAATTTTGATTTGAAAAATGGTTTGATTTGAACTTAGAATAGAAGATTTGAAATTAGAATTTGGAATTGAAAATATTGGACTTTGATTTGAAAAAATAGAACTAGGAAGAAGGATTTGGACTTGTTTTAGAAAGATTGAGATTTAGAAAACCTAGACTTAAGAAAGATAGCATTTAGAAGAGACTTGAGATTAAGAAAGATTTGACTTGAATGTTAAACTTTGAAGATTAAGGAAAGATTGGATTTAAGAAATGTTCAAATTAGGAAAGTTTCAAAATAGGAAAGTTTCATTTTAGGAAAGATTTAACTTAGGAAAGTTTCGAATTTAGAAAGATTTGACTTCAGAAAGTTTTAAATTTAGAAAGATTTGAAATTTAGAAAATTTTAGAATTTTAGAAAGATTCGAAGTTTGAGTTTTAGAAATACTTGAAATTAGGAAAGGTTTGAGTTTAAGAAAGATTTGGAAAGTTGAAATTTGGAAAGGTATGGAATTAGAAAGATTAAAAAACTTAAAGTTTAAGGAAAGATTTGAAAGTCTAAGTTTTGGAAACTTAAGGTTTAGGAAGGTATGAGATTAGGAAGGATTGAATTAGGAAAGATTTGGATTGGGAAAGATTTGAATTTCCATTTCCTAAAACAAACGATTGGATTTTGTTTCTAAAAGGAGGTGATTTGGTTTTATTTCCAAAAACGAAGGATTGGATCTAGTTTCCTAAATGGGAGATTGGATTTGGTTTCCTAAAGGGAAGATTGGATTTGACGTGGAATTGAAAAGATGAAGTTTTGAAAATCCTAGATTTTGTGCTAGAAAATAGGATTTGGAAATATATAATTTTGATGTAGAAAGTAGGATTTGGAAACCTAAAGTTCGAGACCAAAATAGGAAATTGGAAATTATATTTTTGAAAAGAAAATTAGGGTTTCCTAACCATGGCTTTAGGGTTTAACTTAGACTCCAAGAAAAGAAATTTTGGAAAGTAAAACTTTTGGAAAGAAAGATTTTTGAAAAAAGATCTTAGAAAGGAGTTTTTAGAAAGTGAATTTGAAAAAAGTGCTTTTGGAAAGAGTTTTTTAAGAAGGAAACTTAAGGAATGTGTTTAGAAAGTGAATTTTGAAGAGAGCTTTTTGAAAAGGAGTTTGAAAAGAATTTTTAGGAAAGTAAGTTTTGTGAAGGGAGTTTTTAGAAAGCAATTTTAGAAAGGCGATTGGAGAGAATTTTTAGAAAGTATATTGGAGAAAATATTTTAGAGAATAGACGTGAAAAGAGATTTTGGAGAGGATTTAAAAAGGAATTTTGGACAGTAAGTTTAGAAAGCAATTTGGAAACGGATGGACTTTCGCAAGCCTCTAAAAATATCTCATTTTTCTAAAACGATTCTAATCATAAGAGGGTTAGGACCATTCTAAGATTGTGGTTTTGAAAACAACAAGGACTTGAAAATATGGACTATAATGGCCACTTTAAATGTAACACTTTCCTAAAGCAACCCTAACCATGAAAATGCTAGAATCACCTTAGGATTGTAATTTTGAAAATAAGTTTTTGAAGAAGAAAACTTTAATGCAATTATTGAAAACGGTTTTGACGCAAGTTTTGAAAACAAGTCTGAAAACGGATTTTGGACAGTGCATGATCATGATATGCACAATGCAAGTTGGGGTCGTGAATATACATGGTTAAAGGCTTCACCACATAATCAGGAGGGCCAAACCCACGTGGTCTCCAGTTAGACTAAGAGAAAGCCCCCGACACAGTGACTTTCAATAACCTAATCTTACACATGGACCGAGAAGTCCCTTGTTTCAAGCATGCAAGAAAAGGGGGATAAAAGATAGGGGATTAAAATAGAAGAAAACCCAAGTGGGCTAGGAGAGAGAAGAGAGGGGGGAGAAATTGTGTAAACATAAATAAGAAGCCTACCTTGTGTCTTCTTTTATTTACTTTGTTTTGCTCGCTTTCTTTACTTCGATCTTCATTTTGCCTTGCGTCGATCTTTGAGAGCTTGCTTTGATCTTCGGGAGCTTCAGAGTTGCAGCACTTTAAGTCTTCAATGGAGGATTTGGAGGCTAATATATAAGTGTATAAGAGTGTATGTGAGTGTATGGGAGTGTATGGGGGCTAGGGTTTGGTGTATAGAGGCTAGGGTTTAGAAAACCTAAAGAGAACTACGGTTTGGAAAGGCTTCGAGCTCTGTGTATCAAAGAAGAGAGTTTTTAAACTGAGTTTGCGGACCCTTTTCACGCTGGAGGAGGCTCTGTATTTATAGACAGAGGATTGACCTGGTGCCTGTTGCAGTGGCGCCAGGCCAAATTTTGGGTTAGCACCACTTAGGAAAGTTTTAAGGTCAGCAAGCAACGTATCTTCAAAAGATTTAGGTGCCTGTACTAGTGACTACCATGCAATATTTAGTCTGGCCACACTAAGAGTGACTCTGGAAGGTCCAGGAATGATTTAAAAAGGCTGGAAAGGAATAGGAACCCTTAGAATATTATCTCAAGGGTAGTAGACTTGAAGAATGATGATAGGATGTGTTGAAAGGGTTAACCAGGTCATTAGGGGCAAAACAATCAATCGGGCCGGAAAGCTACCATGATGGACTCAAAATATCTCGAAAGAAGACTAGAGACTTGGAAACATCACTTAGAATGTCCCAAGAGGTTATTAGTTTGATACCCAGAGCCGGTGTGCTTAGAAAAGGCGACCGGCTCATCAGGGGCAAAACGGTCATTTGGTATCAGGTTTGCCGGAACTGACTCAAAATGATTCAGAAATGTATCGAAAGGATGGGGATACTATCAAAAG
>CM065396.1:630000-645000 GCA_033060915.1 Euryodendron excelsum
CTTTTGACCTCCTTTACTATCTAACATCCAAAACCATGTTAGATTGGGAAACATAATTCGTAATTATTCAACAATATAAAATCATGATCCATACTCCTCTAACATGATATATGGAATGCCAATCAGGTATTAAAATAAGATGTCATATGTCTAACTCGTCTCCCAATGCAATGCAATAGCTTAAAAGTATCAAAATCCACCAAGTCTTCTAATCTGCCAATACTGACACAGGCCTCATAACATGGACATAATTTCATAAGCTTATACCAAAAAATTTCAAAACTTGAGGAATACAAAATTGACATCTCAGAGAGTATCCAGACCAAATTTCATATTTTTTGAACAAACCTAAGTATTTATTTGGTATTTTATAAACTAGGGCAGTGTTGCAAAAATAAAAATTTAACTGTAGATGGTCCATCTTTGAGAGGTTCTTAATATAGGCAAACGACATCCAAATGACCTTAAATTTGGTATATCCTCTCATCCATATTTCTAATGGATATAATAAAAATTTCACAACGTTTTGAATACTCTAACTTGGTCAAATATTATTTTCAAGGTAGGGGTCGCAGATTAGGATAATAGATTTCATTAGTAATAGTCCAACTTATAAAATTCACAAAATTCAAAAATACAATATTTTTTTGGTGAGACCAAAGCTCAAATTACTAGTATAATACTAAATTCAAGTATTCAAATATTCATCTAGAAATAATATTTTTAGCTAAATTAATGTATCACAAAATAGCAAATATAATTCCTTCATGCAAAGCATGAAGACTTTGGGCTTCCACCATGAAAACCACCAATCACCTCTCTCTTCCATCATCTTTCTCCATCTCCTCTCATGGCATCAAACGTACTAACATGCACTAAGCCATGGAAATGAAATAGATCAAGCAAGAATATGATAAATCTTACCTCAATTGATGAATACAAGTTTTTTTTCTCTTGAATTCCCTTCGAATTCCCTTCTCTCTCTCTCTCTCTCTCTCTCTCTCTCTCTCTCTCTATATATATATATATATATATGATGGCAACAAATATCTCTTGACTTCCTCTCCTCTTTTTTTTTTTTCTCTCTCCCATGATGATAGGCCACCCACACTCCACTAGCTTTTCTTTTTCTTTTCTTTTCTTTTTTTTTTTTTTTTGTCTCTCCATTAGCCTTATCCTCCTCTTGTATTCTCTCTCTCTCTCTCTATCCAAAGCCTCTTTTCTCTCTTGACTTCTCTTGTGACTAGCAAGTCAAAATAGACACAAGAGTGTATCTCACACTCTTAAGTGACTCATGCACACACTTACTAATGACTCACCACTCAACTCACCATCTAACTCACCAATTGCCACATGCCACACACACATGCACCCACATAATTTTACATACCAATTAACTATGCAATAAATGTAATTGGTTACTTATGAAATTAAGATCTCACAGAGAGAGAGAGAGAGAGAGAGAGAGAGAGAGAGAGAGCACTATTAGAGATGAACATACTACAAAAATTTATTATGTTTGGTTTTGGTTTAAGGTTTTCAATTTTTTAAAAATTATTGAAATTGCATTTAGTAAATTAGTTTAAAATTTTATTTTTGTCAAAGTCTCTATTTAGTAAGTTGGTTCCAAACTCTTATTTTTAAAATTTTTTGAAAACATTTCAGTAATAGTTTTTTTATTTTTGCATTTTGAAAATTTGATTTCATATGTAAATAACAAGCGAAATTGTTTTCAAAGTTCTCATGTTTTGTTTTGAAGGACATAAAAACAAAAATAGATCCATTTCTTTTATTTTTAAGTACACAAAAAATAAAAATAAAAACGAGAATGATATCAAATAGGATGATTTCTTCCCAATTTTTAATGATGAAAAAATATATTTTGTCAAATAAGAAACTACCCTAAAAGAAAAAAAAAATCTTTCAAAGCCTTTTGTATTGTTGTTTATGTAACAACAAATTTATTTTTAAAAATATTTTAGAGATACATGCGGTCATAATGACATAAATTAATTTAGCTTCTTTTCTTACAGGCTAATTTAGGCACTTTTTATAATTCCGTCTCTGATTTGACCAATCATATTATTGTGACGTATTTTTCACATTCAATTCTTCATTCAAAATTGTCAAAGTTAAATGAAATATCTTATTGGAGGTGCTGTAGGCACGGGTGATGTCTAAGTATACATATAAATATACACATAGACAGATACGGGAAGAAAGTCTTGGGACGGAGCGTGGAAGAACAATTAGAAGGGGTGCAAAACATTCACAGACCGTTAAAGATCAAAGAATTTTTCAACGACACCCAAATTGGGTTGAGGATAAAGTCATGGGCTAGGCCCACAATAAGGAAATTGGCCTACTATGAAATTGGAGTGCATTTCCCTGAAACGATGCACGAACATGTACAGGCCCAAAGACTAGAAGGCCGCACAGTTAGCTTTTGTGTTTGCCTAAGTGGGCGCTCAATCATTCTCATTCACAATGTACCAATATAAATGCCAGTAGGGTCCAATGTAAATGCCAAGACCCGGCCTACCTTACTTCACCATACCTTTAGTAGATGCATAGATAGATAGAGCCTACCATAAGAGTTGCTAATTTCTACCATAAAACTCTCATTGTTACACATTCTCAATATAAAGTATGATTGCAATTTTTTTTTATAAGATACGATTTTCTGTTTGTTTGGCAGAAACAAACTCCCAATCTTTCATAATTTTAAGTAGTGTCTTGGATTTGACCGTAGGTTGGGACCTACTACTAGTAGTACACCTTACATGGAATTAGGTTAGTTGGTTACCTAATCCATGCATAGAGAATTTAGAAAGCTATGGGTGTTTGGGGTGTGGGTGGGCAGATGGGTTTCTTAAATATTATGAATGGTAGGTAGAGCAGATCGAAGAGAGAGAGCGTGTATGCGTGTGTGGTGTGTGGGGGTTGGGTTAAATAGCCTTAACCAACTTGCTGTCACTCCCACAGTTGAGGGTTCTTGTCTAAAGTTGTAAACTTCTACAAACTTATTAGAGAACCCCAAAACCGAGAAGACCTACCTCGAGGATTCATAGTTCTATATCCATATAGATAGATAGATTGAGACATAGCCAAAATACATTGAATTTATCGGCTGATTGATATAACGGAGTAGAGAAAGAGTACAAATAATGGAAGGGGAAGCAGCGGCAGCAGCAGTAGTGGAGAACAAGCAGATCATATTCAAAGGGTTCATAGAGGGAATGCCAAAGGAGACAGACATGGAGCTGAAGGTGGGTAACAAAATTCAGCTCATCAAGGCTCCTGCATTGCTAGTGAAGAACCTCTACCTCTCCTGCGATCCTTACATGCGAGGCCGCATGCGCAACTTCTACGGCTCCTACATCCCTCCTTTCGTCCCCGGTTCGGTAATACCTAATATACGTACATATATGATTTGTATGATCACTTCATGAACTCCTAGTGAATATATCTATCGATTTGAATGATAAATTAATGGTATTTATGTCGACCACTCCCATAGGTTCAAGCACACACACAAACACACATTGGCTATGGATCTGTACCTTCAGTTCCCATGACTGTTGGGTGGAGCATCCTTAAGCCATGATTATTGTTTGTTCTACTTTCATACTTTTGCGAGAACCTTTTTCTGTTTTGTAAATTCATGAAATGGGGTACCTTATTAGTTCAAAACTTCTAGTATACTCACTTTCTAACACACAAACACACATGAATTTCAATTTCACCATACTCAGTATGTGCCACCCTCCTTCCAAAATTGGTAAACTGCTGCTGTATTTTGGCGAAGGTAATAGAAGGATTCGGTGTTTCCAGAGTTGTGAATTCTGATAACCCGAATTTCAGGCCTGGCGATTTAATTACAGGGATGACAGGTTGGGAAGAATACAGCTTGATTCAGAAAAGTGAACAGTTGAGAAAGATCCAGCAAGATGATATCCCTCTTTCTTACTACTTGGGTCTTCTTGGTACAACTCATGTCTTTCTGTTTCAATATCTTGCCATCCAAATAAATGCATTGGAAGGCTTTCTCCTCTGGCACAAACACACACAAATAAATGCACACGTTCTGTTCCTGTGAAAGTTTTAGCATGACTCGATTGCTTAACCATCCAACTGCAGGGTTGCAAATATGTCCATAAAAAATGTCCAATTAGCTAAACCTCCTCACATTTGATGCAAAAACTCAGTGACACCCACCAACGAGGCAGAAATGAAAATTCAATTCAAGTAGGGTGTATTTTAAGTAAACAATAATTCTTCTTCTTCTCCTCTCAACCATGGTGCTTGTCATTCATTAAAGGTGCTTTGACTAACTTGTGTTACCATGTCTTGCTTGAATCAAGTCCCTGATGTGACACCTAATGTTGCTTCAATGGCTTTATCGGTGCCCATGGCCTTCTGACTACTGATGTCTTATTCCCTTAAATATGGTCTTATCAACAAGGATTCATGAATGGAGTCCGTTAGGATCAAACACATCATCTCAATTCTAGTCATCTAGCATAGATTCCCAGTCCAACAGTCATGAAGTCATCAAAATCAAATCAGCTAGCATGACCAACGTAAAATTTGTTTTCTATATTCTTTTCCAAATTTTTTTTAGTGGGAGGCCATGAAGTATAGCATCACTCCTAGTAGTCAGTCTTCTTTGGAACTTTACTGCATGTCAGATGGCTCTCACAACTTTGTTTTCTACGTTAGTATAGAGCACCACAATGTCATTCTATTCGTAAAATAAACACTTGTTAGTCTACCATCATAATTCATTAGTATTTGAGTTTTCAGATTTACCTAACCAGATTTGTTTTCTTTCTCTCTTTTATTTATTTATTTTTAATTTGACCTGAGTTGGCGAAAGTCTCAATTGTTATGGAATGATTTTTTCAAATAAAACCACCTTTCTTAATCCTTGTGTTCTCTGGCTTGCAATCGAGTGAACCCTTAAACTTGAAAAAGGGGGGAAAAAAAAAAAAACAGCATCTTCATTCCACCCATTCACTTTCTCTCTGAAACAGCCAACAACCACTTCTAGCAGTTGACTGGACAGGCCTTAACTGCTTAGCGTATTTGTCTATGTCTTTCATACAGTATTGTTTCATATCTCAAGCTTTAGTTACCTGGAGTAGTTGTGTAACTACAATTTTTTGGCACAGGTATGCCAGGTTTTACTGCTTATGCTGGATTTTATGAGGTTTGTGCCCCTAGAAAAGGAGATTATCTTTTTGTCTCTGCTGCATCTGGAGCAGTTGGACAGCTTGTTGGCCAACTGGCTAAGCTACATGGATGCTATGTAGTTGGAAGTGCTGGCACAAGCCAGAAAGTAAGTTTCTTCTAAGTAGATCTTTGAAGTAGGCTGTTTGACAATTGATTGCTGTTTGAACTGACAAGACTCATAATTTCTGGAATGCGGGCATATTAGGTTGATCTTCTGAAGAATAAGCTTGGTTTTGATGAAGCTTTCAACTACAAAGAAGAGCCAGACCTTGATGCAGCATTGAAAAGGTCAGTAGAGTTCTTTTAAGAAAATGAGTATGATAATTATATGGAAGAAAATGATCTCACTAGAAAAAAAAAAAAGAAAAAAGATGATTTGGGTTGTTTCTAGCACACTTAAAGATTGAACTAAAGTTGCAGAGAGCTTTACTGATATGTTGCCTAAGAGATTATTTTGTGATCAAATGCTTTAGTAGGCTGTTTCACACAATCATCATATCTCTTCCTGTTATTTCACCATTTTTCTCTTACAATTGATTCCCCAACATTGTTTTCCTTCCCAAAAATTATTTTGGGTGCTTTCCATATAAGCATACAGACCGACACACACGTAAAGGGCACACGTATTTGATTTTATTTAGGTATAAATATAAGCCAATAATTAAGGGATTCAACCTTTTTCCCAATGAAAGCTGTATAAGTTGAGTTCACCCAGCTCATGTCAAGCTTACTCAGCTATGATTGGATGGAGTTCAAACTCAGTCGGTTTTTTTTTTTTGGTTAAGCCCACTTTTTCTGCCCCAGGGGGCAGAGAAGGGGGCATCAAACCTGTCAGTATCAAAATTGAATTGGAAACGAGGATTGCATATGTGCATGCATAATTTTAACAAATAGAAAAGGGTAAACGAACTGGTGGTTTTGCTTTTATCTTCGAACCCTTAATTTTTGGCATTTTGATACCTTAATTAAACATGTCTTCAAACCCTTAGTGTTCAGCATTTTGATACCTTAATTAAACATGAAGGAAAGAATCATAACTTGTAGTTCTTTTTGGAACTTGAAATCTGTTCCCCTGTCCTCTTTTCTATTTTATTTCCCTTATCATTGATGAAAATTAGAAAGACACTCCACAATGCTCAACTTACCAACATGAATAGAATCTGTACATTTTACTTATAACAGCATTTGAAAGCCCAAATCCATCATTTGAAGTGATTACATAGGAAAAAGGATTTAGGATTGAACCAAAAATCTGGATCTGTTTGTAAACTGTGCTGGGGGATGAGTTCTTGCAACTATTTGTAATCACCATAAAATATCAAAATTAAAAAATTTGATGCTCCTTTCTTGTCTGTAGTTAGTGCATTTCTTTGGCAATATTAGGTAAACGCTTGTTGAGGTGCAACCTCCTTGCTTCGCAGTTTTATTTAGTGTTTTTTGGTCGAGTTCCTTGCTGAAAAACCAAAACCACTGGTTGTTCTAGATGTTGGATACTGGTATAAAAACCTGAGGTATCAAACAAATGCTCTTATCTTAGTTAAAAAAACAAGAAACTGCTCTAGTTATGCACCTAATGGTGATATTTAAGAAGGATGCTTTTGTAGGCATGCAAAATTTCAGCCAATTACAAATTATCACATGTTACAAATGCATGGAAATATAACACAATTATTGGTGAATCGAATATTGCCATGTGTCTAATAGGGTCTCAAAATTTGACCACATGTCAGATAAATAATTTTTATTTCTTTAAAATAAATAAATGAATGAAGAGGTCATTATCAAACATCTGTTGATAAATATTAATTTTATTTCTTTAAAGTTAAGAATAATAAAGAGATAATAATCACACAACTAGAGTCTTATCATGACTCTCTTTCACCCTCAACTATAAATAGGAATGACCTCCATCAAATTGAAGAGGCATTCTTCACACACAAATCAAGAAAGGAAAACTCCATCGTATTAAAGCTTCTGAATCCTCGAAGAACTTCTCACCTAAGCAGTTGAGGGTCCATCAATCTCTACGACAATTGAAATTGAAGATCAGAGATTCAAATCAAAGAGTTGTTGTGAAATCTTAAAAGTTTAATATCTTTTTCCATCAAATTAAAGTGGATGTTATAGTTTTATTTGAGATCAAGTTGTCAAGCCCTCAAGTCTAACACAACGCAAATTCATCATCTTCTTCACGCACATTGAGGAGGATTTGGCCTCAGGAACACGCTGTCAAGGCCTCAGGTCAAAATACTTGAAGAGAATAATCAGGTGGATCATTTTTTTTTTCCAGAATATCATGAGATTGTACTCGTTCTATTTTAATTAATAAATTTATATTTTTCTCTATTTTCTTTCTTATTTATTTTTGCAGGATTGAGATTGTCTACATTTCATAATGGGGAGATCCATTTCTCTTGATAGGATCTTGACACCATGTAAATGATGCAAATGGAAGGTCTGGATGAGGCCACATCATTCCCTGTAATAAGCAACCCAAAACCTATGTCGTTTCGTGTCAAGAAATTATAAAATAATAAACTAATGGAGATGAAGGCTTTCCTCTGTTAAGTATACCATCGATAGTCAAATACCAAAATCTGGAAATAATACAGAAGTCCTAAACCTAATAGAGTCGGCTGAACTTAATGAAAGCTACAATTTCTCATCAGCTAAAGAAGATCATGAAGCCTGAAATCAATGGTTCATGAGCTAGATAGCTTTCTCCTCTTTATGTGTTATTCAAAATGTAAACTAGCAAATGCATGAGACTTTTTTCAGTTATGAAACAAATGGTTCGTTTGTAGTTCTACTAAGGAAGTGAATGCTGCCATCATTCGTTTACAGAAAGAAAGCATTCAGTGCGGTTTGAAGTGGAGCTTTTGCCGTGTCTTCTCATCCCATGACACAAAGCACAATTTACTTTGGAATCTTGAATGAAGGCCTTTGTTGACAATTATTATAATAATCGTAGGGTAGAGAGAGACAGAGAGGAGAGTGATCTAGAAGAAATGTAGAACAGAGGAATGCTGCTTTTAGATTTTGGTTTTTGAAATTTTGACAGTATACCCAACGCCTTGCGTTTAATATTTTATAGTTTCTTGGTATAAACTACATAGATTTGAGTCTGCTTAATAAAACTCCAAGCCTTCTATATGCTTCATTTCTGCAGGGTCAAGATCCTGTAAGATCAATGGACCTCTCCATTACATATATGAAATGGAGAGAATCTCAATCCCTAGAGTCTTCTTGAAATTGCCTCTGTAACTGTGTTACACAAGCTTAGATATTTTGCTTAAGAGTACTCATGTTGACATCTGAAGGGACCTCAATACAATCACTTCTATGTTCTAGCTTAAAGTGAGACATCTTGATGGACCACGTGAAGAATGGTTTCTTTTCAAAGGATAATGTTTATCAGATTTATGACAATCTGCATGGCAAATGATATTTGAACAATACTCTTTCTTTTCTTGTGCTGCACTGTGTTCGATGGCTGATGACAATTCTCAACTCTATTATGCTATGTATCATCCTTTTTTTTTTTTTTTTTTGCTGGAGGCTGCCGAGATATGTCTCTATAGTGGTGTAGCCTCGGGTATATGGACGATAGTCAATCTCAATCTTTTTACCAAATTCTTTCTTGTTTAATACGCAGGTACTTTCCACAAGGCATTGACATTTACTTTGACAATGTGGGTGGAGCCATGCTTGATGCAGCACTTTTAAACATGAGGATCCATGGCAGGATTGCCATTTGCGGGATGGTGTCTGAGCAAAGCTTGTCTAACCCCAAAGGGATTTACAACTTGTTCAATCTCATATCGAAGCGCATAAGGATGCAGGGATTCCTGCAGAGCGATTACTTGCATTTGTTCCCACGCTTTTTGGAAGATGTCATTGGTTACTACAAGAAAGGGAAGATTGTTTACATTGAAGATATGAACGAAGGCTTGGAAAGTGCCCCAGCTGCATTTGTTGGGCTATATTCTGGAAAAAATGTTGGTAAGCAGGTCGTCTGTGTAGCCCGTGAATAATAAGGCAATCCAACTACTGAAAGAAGGGTGGCCTGTTGTCACAACTCGGCCTTTCCTGAGTCTTCAATCCATTATATCCTTGTAACAGTAGGGGGTAGACAGCTATTATCTGCTTTGAGATTTCTGTTTGTGTTTACAATTTTATAGTGTTGTTTGCACTTCTCAGGTCAGGAATAAAAATCTATGATCGGTACTTTTATTAGGTTACACATCGCGATTGGCTTTTGATAAAATAGAAGGTTAATTACACTTAGCGCAGATATATTTTACATGAAATTTTACTTTGGGGTCTGTATTTTTAGTTGTAACAGTTAAACACTTGCAATTACAAAAAAATTCCAATTTTATCCTTATGTTAGCTTTAACATTTTATACAAAATTTTACTTTAAGATCTTGATTTTTAATTGTAATAATTAACCCTAGTTCAATTTTAACCTTATGTTTGCTTGAAATTGGAAGTTTTTGTAAATGCAAGGGCAAAGTGTAGGATATAAAGTGTAATTAATTCTAAAATAAAATAAAATTATTTTGCTTTCTTCCTCAAGTGCCAGCGGTAACTCCGTACTTCTATTTTTTTAAACTTTAATTATCGCCCTTACAAAGGAAACCATCATTAGAAAGTCAAAAGAGTAGGGAATGTTACAATCACAAAATCAGTGCATCTGCCAAATTCATACAAGAAATTTCATTAAGCAAAATCAAAGATTTCATCAAACAAGAAGGTACTGTTATCTTCATTTTTGTCCTCCGCCTGCTCAACTAGCCTTGCTTATTACGGTTTTTTTGTCAAGTGGAAGAGAACACAGAAGGAAGGGGGAGTAACTCCATACTCTTAGAGCATTTCCAAAGGTCTTGATAAACCCATCCCCTTAGTTATTTTAAAGAGTAGAAAAGCCCATTTCACTCCTCCATCGGTCTCTCCACTTCACTATCTACTTTACATTTAATCAGAATGGTCTCTAAATCTAGCGAGTGGATATGGCTCTCATCTTTTATTCCCCTCCTCCACCATGTCTTCTCCAACCATCTTGAGAGAGCTGCAACAAGCTCTGGTTCTTCTTCAATACTAGGTATAGCTCTCTCTCTCTCTCTCTCTCTCTCTCTCTCTCTCTCTCTCACTGTCCCTTCCCCCTCCCTCACAGTCACCGTCCCTCCTCCCCTCCGTCACAGTGTGCACCCCCCCCCCCCCCCCCCCCCCCCCCCCCCTCCCTCTCAACGCCTTCCCTCCCTCACTGTAATGGTTGTATTTTACATCTATAGTTGGGTTGAATTTTATGGAGCTTGACTCTCTAGTTTTCAAGGTTTGTTCCCAATTTGGGGTTTTGAGGTCAGTGAATCTATATGAATGCTTTTACTGGTGATTGTGAAATTCATGGACTTTTTAAATTGTTTAGCTTGGGTGTGTACTGTTTTTGTATTATTGTGGGAAGTTTCTGTTACCTAGAAAGCAGCTCGAGAGAGGGGGTGGGGGGTGAATTGTGTCACGCCCCTTAACCCGGCCTACGCGAGTTTAGGATACATAACCGGCCAGTAACAAGGCTACCCGAGACTACATTACATAAACTGATTGATCACCTGTGTATCATCATTTAAAATTTGAGGAAATAGAATCTTTTATAACTTTAAATATAATCCGTATCATACATGGTAGAGCTGTGCCTAATCCAAAACATAACATATGTAAGGACCAAATCAAGGTCCACCAAAGTTCTAGCATTATATCATTACAAAACATTGGGTCTAGTCCTCAAATATTTTACAAAATATAGGCCTGTGGGCCGTAGCTCAAAATTCACGTATGACCTCATTCTAGGGCCTCTCGGATTGGCTACCTGAAAATTATTTGAGAAAACGTAAGCTAATACTTAGTGAATAACAATAATGCATGAGTGAGAAAATATCATGGACTATCAATTATCCAATGTATAAGTAGATAAACATTTATGCATAAGTGTGGAATCATGCGACGTAAGAAGCATAGGCTTGAAAACATAAGTGTCATGCTACCATTCGAACATTTCATAACATGGAATCGTAAGAGATATGCACTATAACATTAACCTTAATTTGATATACCATAATTCATCATAAAGTATTTGAACGTATCATAGTTCTCGTTAAAACATAAGTGTGCTACAATTCAATATTAGAGCTAGGCACCACATTAGTAACCTTAAAGGTCACATATAGGGCTTTTTAGGCCGTGGGATGCCTCCCGAACATGGCAATAGTTTATTTTGTGTCCCCTATTGTAAGACTATCATTGCTAGATTAAGGTTTTGTCATGAAAGATCTTGAGTTGGCACCATAGATTGGAAATCTTATTTCTCTACCATTTAAAGCATTCTAGTCCATGGGTTCTCATTTCATAATGTAAGTAAAATTTGTATGTATTTGAAAGTATGACATTTATATTGAATACGACCTTGAAGCATTGAAAACATATGTAAAACATTGTATGATATGGTTTGAACTTAAAATAGTTGGAAAGTAATATAATTTACTCATGGCATATCGTTACTCACCTTTCTCCGATAAAATGCGTGTTAAACAAGGTGTTCCTACACAAAGTGCATATAAAAGTATAGAAATATCAATACAAGACTTCAAGGCAAAGCAATAACACATAAATTGAGACTAAGCACATAAGTCCCTTAACCCCAACTCATCAACACCTCACTCACACAACGGGAGAGCGAGGCTAAACTCTAGGACAAAGCCCCAACGTAAAACGAGAACATAAGGTTGAGGTTTGAATATGAAAGCCAAGATGTCAACTCCTTCATCACCTCCTAACCACTCTCAAGAATAAATTCACACTCCAGGCTAGTTCCATTAGAAAATAGGCTTAAATGCTTTTAATTTGATAGGTCATGGGCCAAAAACACATTTCGGATGAAGAAGTTATACCTCACGGAAGGTGGACTAAAATTCTAAAAAATAATGTTGTTGGCATAGATTTTGGATCAAATGTAAACTTCCATATCTCTCAATCTATAAGGAATTAGAGTACAAATTTATATGGGTACAAAGGTCTATGAGTCTACTTTCTAACACTTTAAACGGTGCATCAATTTGAATTTTCTAGAAAAAGTTATGTCCGTTTTACTAAACAGTGCTGAAGTAGGCAGGCCGTTAAAAAGGCCTAACCAGGCCGTTTGAACTTCAGGCCAAAATGACCAAGCCGTTCGAATGCCCAAATTGGCCGTTCGAACGCTAGGAAAAAATGAAAAAAATACCCTTTTTGACCATTTGAACGCCCGAAAGGGCCATTCGAATGCCAGGGAAAGCGAAAATCTCTGCTCTCGGGCCGTTCGAACGACCATGTTGGGCGTTCAAACACTCCCATCTGCACAACAGCAATTTTCAATCCAAAACTCTCCCAAAATCCCTCCAAACACATCCCAACCTTCTCAATACTCTTAGGGCTCAAAGATTAGTTTACAAGGATGACAATAACTCAAAATGGGGGAGAAAGAACAATTAAAATAAAGGGATCTAGAGTTGAACTCAAAAACCTAACATTTTACATATTTGGGGATTTTTCAAACCACCGCTTCCAATCTTTAACAATGAGCATCAAGGTCTCAAAATCATGTAGATGGGACCCAAGGGGTGCCCTAAATTCAATGACAACACTCCTAGATGCATATATACAAATACCTAACTCAACTCACCAAGATAGATACATTTACATATATAATTTTGTAGAGAGATGAAGTCTTACCTTTCTCTAAGCTTGGTTCAGTCTTCTATTGGCTTCAATCTCTTCCTTCAAGCTTCTTCCTCCTCTTTCTCTTCTCCTCTTCTCCCTCTCTTCTCTCTCAACCAGTTGAAAAGTGTGAGTTGTGTGTATATAAGTGTATATAAGATGATACACATAGGAATAATCTCATGTGTCTACCCTATAGGCTTAAGTTACAACATAAGCTCTCATTAGTCATTTTTTACCCAAAAAGAAGAAATAATTAATATTAAACATTACATACACTAGAAATTCTCATTAATATAAATAAATAGAGGTTTGGGATATCACATCCTTCCCCCCTTAAATAAGTTTGGTGCCCAAACTTGATACAAGCTATCATTCAAACAAAAAGGGATAACGCTCCTGGATCTTGTCTTCACGTTTCCAAGTAGATTCCCCCCAAGTGTGGTTCTGCCATAAAACTCATACCAACGGAATGACCTTGTTCCTAAGAACTTAGTCATGGCAATTAAGAATCTCAATCGGTCTCCCAACATAGCTTAAATCTTCACTAATGGCCAAGGGATAGTGATCAATCACGTGTGTCAGGTCATGGACATACCTCAGTAGAATCGAAACATGAAAGACATTGTGAACTTGTGAAAGTTTCGGAGGAAGAGCAATACGATAAGCAACAGGTCCAACCCGTTCAAGAACTTCAAACGGTCTGATGTACCTTGGACTAAGCTTTCCCTTCTTACCGAAGCGATTTATCCCCTTGGAAGAAGATACCTTCAAGAACACGTGGCCCCCTTCTTCAAACCCTAAGTCCCATCTTTGCACATCTGCATAACTCTTTTGGCGACTTTTAGTAGTTTGCAGTCATTGCTGAATGATCTTGATCTTGTCGGTGGTCAATTGCACAATCTCTGGTCCAAGAATCTTCCTCTCTTCGACCTCGGCCCAACAAACTGGAGATCTACACTTCCTCCCATAAAGCGCTTCATAAAGTGCCATTCCAATGCTTACATAAAAACTGTTGTTGTAGGCGAACTCCACCAAAGGTAGGTGATCCTCCTAACTTCCTTGAAAGTTGAGAACACATCACCGCAACATGTCTTCTAGGGTTTGAATGGTCCTTTCTGATTGCCCATTGATTTGCAGATGAAAAGTTGTGTTGAACTTTAACTCGGTGCCTAAAGCTTTTTGCAAACTCTTCTAAAATTTTGACATAAATCTCAAGTCTCGATCGGACACTATCGAAACTGGCGTACCGTGTAATCGAAAAATTTTTGTAATGTAGAGGGTCGCATGGTTTGATAAGGAGTATGTAGTCTTCACTAGTAAGAAATGTGCGGACTTGGTAAGGTGGTCAACAATAACACATATAGCATCACAACCTTGTGGTGATCTCGATAATCTGACAACGAAATCCATGGTGATATGCTCCCACTTCCATTTTGGTATCGGTAAAGGTTGAAATAGTCCCGCTAATCTTTGATGTTCTGCTTTGATCTATTGGCCTTGTAGGCATTATGATACGAACTCAGCTATTTCTTTCTTCATTCCCGGTCACCAAAATGTCTCCTTCAAATCCTGATACATCTTTGTGCCTCCTGGATGCATAGTGAACTTTGTATTGTGGTCTTCTTCCAAAACTTGCCTCCTAGTTTTGGCTATATTTGGAACATACAATCAGCTTTTGAACTTTAAAGCACCATCATGCAAGGTGAAATCAGGCTTCAAATTCGTTCCTATATCTTCATAGATCTTCCACAAGTAAGGGTCTTCAAGTTGCCATTGCTTCACAATATCTATCAACATCGGTTGGGCGTTCATGGTGGAAGCATCATATTAGTTCCCAGTGCAACAATTTCAATCTCCGATCTCTCCAAGTCAAGGAGCAAGGGCCGCTAAAACGTGACAAGACATGCTAGGTTGGTGGTAAACTTCCGGCTCAAGGCATCAGCCACCATATTGGCCTTGCTCGGATACTATTGAATGAGAATGTCGTAGTCTTTGATCAATTCGAGCCATCTTCT
>CM065396.1:655000-787500 GCA_033060915.1 Euryodendron excelsum
TTTCTCGGCGGCATGGTTAACTATACGCGCACAACAAAACATTAAACATTTAACATAACACTACATAAATTACACCAGGGCATGTCATTATACATGCAGCATACACACACATACACGCATAGCACAGACCTAGAATTCTATCTAGACATGACTTAATCTTACGGTGTCAACCTATAGCTCTGATACCACACTTTCACGCCCCGTAACCCGGTCTACGCGGATTTAGAGTACATGACCGGCTTGTACCAAGGCTACTCGAGGCCGCATTACATAAACTAGTTGATCACTTATGCATAATCATTTAAAATTTCCACAAATAGAATCATTTATGACTTAAAATATAATCCGTGTCATACATGGTAGAGTTGTACCTAATCCAAAACATAACATACATAAGGACCAAATCAATGTCCACCAAAGTTATATCATTATATCATTACAAAACATTTGGTCCAGCTCTTAAACATTTTTTAAAACATAGGCCCGTAAGTCGTAACTCAAAATCCACGTATGGCCTCGCTCTAGGGCCTCCCGGATTGGCTATCTAAAAATCATTTGAGAAAATGTAAGCTAATACTTAGTGAATAATAATGATGCATGAGCAAGAAAATATCATGGACTAGCAATTATCCAGCGTATAGGTAGATAAAATTTATGCATAAGTGTGGAATCTTGCGACGTAAGAAGTATAGGCTTGAAAACATAAGTGTCATGCTACCATTCGAACATTTCATAACATGTTATCGTAAAAGAGATGCACTATAACATTATCCTTGATTTGATATATCATAATTTATTATAAAGCATTTGAATGTATCATAGTTCTCGTTAAAACATAAGTGTGCTACAACTCGACATTAGAGCTAGGCTCCACATTAGTAACCTTAAAGGTCACACATAGGGCCTTTTAGGCAGTGGGACGTCTCCGAATATGGCAATAGTTTATTTTGTGTCCCTTATCATAGGACCATCGTTGCTAGATTAAGGTCTTGCCACGAAAGACCTCGAGTTGGCACCATAGATTGGAAATCTTACATCGCTACCATTTAAAGCATTCTGGTCCATGTGTTCTCATTTTATAATGTAAGTAAAAACTTGTATGTATTTAAAAGTATGACATTTATATTGAATATGACCTTAATGCATTGAAAACATATATAAAACATTGTATGATATGGTTTGAAATTAAAACAGATAGAAAGTAGTAGAATTTACTCATGGCATATCGTTACTCACATCTCTTCGATAAAATGGGTCTTAAACAAGGTGTTCCTACACAAAATGCACAT
This sequence comes from Euryodendron excelsum, assembly GCA_033060915.1. Taxonomy (NCBI): domain Eukaryota; kingdom Viridiplantae; phylum Streptophyta; class Magnoliopsida; order Ericales; family Pentaphylacaceae; genus Euryodendron; species Euryodendron excelsum. Next base: position 656,290 of record CM065396.1, read on the forward strand.
AGAAGTATAGAAATATCAATACGAGATTCCAAGGTAAAGCAATAACACATAAACCGAGACTAAGCGCATAAGTCCCTCAACCCCGACTCATCAACACCTCACTCACACAACGGGAGAGCAAGGCTAAATTTTAAGACAAAGCCCCAATGTAAGACGAGAACATAAGGTTGAGGTTTGAACATGAAAGTCAGGACGTTAACTCCTTCATCGCGTTCTACCCACCTCTCAATAATGAATTCACACTTTAGGTTAGTTCCATTAGAAAATAGGCTTAAATGAATTTAATTTGATAGGTTATGGGCCAAAAACACATTTCGGATGAAAAAGTTATGCCTCACGGAAGGTGGACTAAAATTCTTGAAAACAATGTTATTGGCATAGATTTTGGGTCAACTTTAAACTTCCATATCTCTCAATCTATAAGGAAATAGAGTACAAACTTTATATGGGTACAAAGGCGTATGAATCTACTTTCTAATGTTATAAACAATGCATCAATCCATGTTTTTTTAGAGGATGTTATGCCCATTTTACTAAATAGTGCCGAAGCTGGTAGGCCGATTGAATTCCTAATCAGGCCATTCGAACTTCGGGCCAAAATGACCAAGCCGTTCAAATGCCAGGCAAAAATGGAAAAACACCATCTCTAACCATTTGAAAGCTCGGAAAGGCTGTTCGAATGCTAGGGAAAGTGAAAATCTCTGCTCTTGGGCCGTTCGAATGGCCATGTTGGGTGTTCGAATGCTCCTACTTGCGCAGCAGCAATATTCAACCCAAAACTCTCCCAAAACCCCTCCAAACACATCCCAACCTTCCTCATACTCTTACAGCTCAAAGATTAGTCCACAAAGATGACAATAACTCACAATAGGGGAGAAAGAACAATTAAAACAAAAGAATCTAGAGTTCACCTAAAAAACCCTAACATTTTACATATTTGGGGATTTTTCAAATCATCACTCTCAATCTTCAACAATAAGCATCAAGCTCTCAAAAGCATGTAAATGGGACCCAAAGGGTCCCCCAAACTCAATGATAACACTCCTAGATGCATATATACAAATACCCAATGCAACCCACCAAGATAAATATATATACATATATAATTTTGTAGAGAGATGAAGTCTTACATTTCTCCAAACATGGTTAAGTCTTCTATTGGCTTCAATCTCATCCTCCAAGCTTCTTCCCCCTCTTTCTCTTCTCCTTTTCTCCCTCTCTTCTCTCTCCAAACATAAGTTACAACATAAGCTCTCATTGGCCATTTTTGACCCAAAAGAAGAAATAACTAACATTAAACATTGCATACACTAGAAATTTTCATTAATATAAATAAATAGAGGTTCAGGATATTACAAATTGAGTTTTTCTAATTTTAACTTATTCAGTAAAATGAGCAAACTCACAACAAAAATGAGAAGTCTCACAAGCTACTGAGAATCGATTTATACAGACAGTCAAATAAGCAAACTCAAAACACAATATGAGCAATCTCAAAAACTTCTAACACTAGTTTTCATAAACAAAAATATGAGCAGACTCAATACTTTAAATGTGCAATCTCATAAACTTTAGAAAGCTATTTTAACACCTGATATTCAATCAAACCCAATGTCACGCCTTAATTTTTATAAAAATTGAGTTTTAAAGAATAACAAGTATAGAGTTGAAAAGTCAAAATCAAAATTAGGATCCACATAAGATTTTAGTTAAAATAGGTTTTGAAATTCATTTTAAAAGAGAGTTTTTATTTTAAAAATTTCTAAAAAAAACTACTTGGGTCCATTCGTGTTTTGAACAATTCTAATTTTGTAATACTTGTTTAAAACCTATTTTTAAAGAAAATATTAGTTCCTCAAAATATCCAAACTCCAACCACATCCCAAACTCCAAACCAATTTCTACGTTCACAACTCATCCTCAAAATCAAACTGCAAGAAGAACTAAGTCATGGCAAAGTACCAACATAAGTAAATCTCTGAACGAAACAAAAGAACAATAATACAATCATTCAATTAAATCCAAAATTAAGATAGAGACCACCGCGTAACCCTTGAAGAGTAAATCAAAATTTCCTAAAGGATTGATATCAAAAGGTTTTTCTAACAAGATGAAATGGAGGAAGAAGAAGAAAAGAAAGGTAAAAAAAGAAAGAAAGGAGCAGAGAGGAGATCTACATCAGAGAGAGAGAGAGAGAGAGAGAGAGAGAGAGAGAGAGAGAGAGAGAGCGAGAGAGAAGTAAAGTTTGATATTTTAAACTAATTTTTTTATATAATAACCAAAAGCCCCCAAAGTTTTCATGAAATTTTAAAAAACGACCCACCTTCTTTTTTACTTTTTGACTGGGTCTTCACATCCTCCCCAACTAAGAAAATAGTTTCGTCCTCAAAATTTAAAACGTACCAAACTAGTAAACAAGTCAAGGGTATTTAGAATACAACTCGGATGCTTATTCCCACTTAACCTTGTCAACCCTGTGATGTCACCACATCACTTTCATCCAAAGAATAATCTTACCCCCAAGAATCTGATCTCTAAAGTCAACAATCTATACTATATGTTCCTCAAATGATACATCCTCCTCTAGTTCTAAGTCTGACTAATCTAACACGCGTGAAAGATCTGGCTCGTACTTTGTCAACATCGTGACGTGGAAAATATTGTGCACTCTCAAAAAATGTAGTGACAATGACAACTAATATGTAACAACCTAACTCTCCCAAGAATCTAAAATGCCCAACGTAATGCGGTGATAACTTCCCATTCCAACCAAATCTACTCAAACCTCTCTGTGGTGAACCTTTGGAAAGACGTGGTCACCCGTCTCGAACTCTAAAGGTCATCTCTACTGATTTGCGTAACCCTTTTGATGACTCTAAGCTTTGAGTGTTTGCTATCAAATCACTTATTCCTTCTTGATCGTTTCCTAAATTAAATATGATCTCATACCAACTGCATTACTCGACTCAATCCAACAAACTAATAACGTATATGGTTAACCGTACAAGGCCTCAAAATGTGTCATCCCAATGCTTGATTGATAGCTAATGGTGTAAGTAAACTCTACCAAGGTAAATGTGTCACGTCCTATAACCCGGCCTATGCGGATTTAGGGTATATAACCGGCCAGTAGCAAGGCTACCCAAGGCCGCATTACATAAACTGGTTGATCACTTGTGCATAATCATTTAAAATGATGCATAATTGCGAAAAATAGAACTTTTGATAACTTGAAATCATAATCTGTGTCATATATGGCAGAGTTGTGCCTAGTCCAAATCATAACATTCATATGAGCCTAATCAAGGCTCACTATAGTTATAACATTTATACCATTACAAAACATTGGGGTCTAGCCCTCAAACATATTACAAAACATGGGTTCGTGGGCCGTAACTCAAAATACACATATGGCCTCGCTTTAGGGCCTCCCAGATTGGGTACCTGAAAATCATTTGAGAAAACGTAAACTAACGCTTAGTGAATAACAATAATGCATGAGCATAAAATACTATATTTACTATACATGACAATAGAAGTACATTTATGCACAAGTGGCACGAACTTAGAAACATATAAGTATAATCTTAAAAACACTTGGAGCATAGGCTTTTGTATTAAAACATTTAATCATTTTTAAAATATAATGTTAAAGAAGAGCGGCAGTCACATTGTAGCATGAACTAGTAAAGTGTGATATAGCTTGTCATTAGCATAATATATCATAACTTGTGAGTGTACATCTTAGCTCCTCGTATAACCTTAGAGATATCTATATCATTACTCTTGGAATCGTATAAAGCGTAGATATGAAAGCATAGGTAGCATAAGTATCATATTGAGACATTATATCATTTGAACATAGTATCATAGGCGTGAGATATAAATCGTAACATGGTATGGTACAGTGAGGCATATCATATTATCGCAGAAAGAAGAGATATATTGTTACATTAATACTTGTGAAAACATATGCAGCTTATCTTGAAGCATTTGAATAAATTATAATTTTTCATTCTAGTACATAAGAGCGTCGTGTCTTTACATTGGAGCTAGGCTCCGCATCAATAACCATAAAGGTCACCACTAATACTTGTGAAAACATACGTAGCTTGTCTTGAAGCATTTGAATAAATCATATTTTTCATTCTAGTACATAAGAGTGTCGTGTCTTTACATCAGAGCTAGACTCCGCATCAGTAACCATAAAGGTCACCATAGGGCTCTTTAGGCCAACATTAGAGCTAGGCTCCACATCAGTAACCATAAAGGTCACCACATTAGTAACTGTAAAGGTCACCATAGGGCTCTTTAGGCCAACATCAGAGCTAGGCTCCATATCAGTAACCATAAAGGTCACCATAGGGCTCTTTAGGCCAACATATCCCTCATTTCACCCCATTTAAGAGGTCTTTCTGGTATTGGGCATCATAGTAACCATAAGGGTCACGCATAAGGCTTTCTAAACTAACATAGCAACTAAGAAGTTCACGCATAGGCTCCTTAAGTTAACATAGTAACCGTGAAGGTCACGCATAGGCTCTTTAGGCCAACATAGTAACCATGAAAGTCACACATAGGCTCCTTAGGCCAACATAGTAACTGCGAAGGTCACGCATAGGCTCTTTAGGCCAACATAGTAACCATGACGGTCACGTATAGGCTCCTTAGGCCAACATAGTAACCGCGAAGGTCACACATAGGCCCTTTAGGCTAACATGGTAACCATGAAGGTCACACATAGGCTCTTTAGGCCAACCATCAAAGCTAGGCTCAGTCATTAAGAGCTACGCTCAGTTATTAGCAACATAGAGTGCTTTAAGCCAATCATAAGAGCAAGGCTCAATCGTGAGACAAGGCTTAGTCATTAAGACCTACGTTCAGTCATTAGCACATAGAGTGCTTTAGACCAATCATAAGAGCTAGGCTCAGTTATAGTAACCATAAAGGTCACCCATAGGCTTTTTAAGTCAATCATAAGAGCTATACTCAGTTATAGTAACTATAAAGGTCATATCTAGACTTTTAAGCCAAGGGATGTCTCCCAACATGGTGATAGATTATTTCATGTCCCCTACCGTAGGACCATCGTTGCTAGGTTAGGGTCTTGCCACCAAAAGACCTTGAGTTAGAGTCGTACGTTGAGAATCTTACATCTACTTTATGTGAACGTTCTAGTTCGTAGGTTGTAGTTCAAATCATAGATAAGATTCGTACATAATTCAAAGCATAACATTCATACCTAAACGTAATCATTGATATGTTGAAATAAATAGAAAGAAATGCATGAAACGTAATTGAACTTAAAGCACTTAGAGAGTAATAAGTTTTACTCATGGCATATCGTTACTCACCTCTCTTTAGTTGAAGAGGCGATAAACGAGGTGTTCCTCTCTTTAAGCTTGCCCAAGCCTCCAATGGCTGCTCTTGGCTTGGGTGGAGGCTCTCCAAGTTCTCTCTCTTCCTTCAATCTCCTCCCTCCTCTTTCTCTTCTCCTCTTCTCCCTCTCGTCTTCTACCAAACAGTTGGGTGTGTGTGTGTGTGTATGTGTGTTTTGTGTATATAAGGATGATATACATGGGAATAATCCCATGTGTCTTACTCCAAGGGCTTAAGCTACATCACAAACTTTTATTGGTCATTTTTGACCCAAATGATGTAATAATTGTTATTAAACCATACAAACACTACAAGTTCACATTAATTTAAATAAATAGAGGTTCGGGATATCACAAAGTGATCCTCCTAGCTGCCCCGAAAGTTAAGTACACATGCTCGTAGCTTGTCCTCCAAGATTTGAATTATCCACATCGACTGCCCGCTGGATTATACTAAACACCTTGCAATATGGCCACACAAAAGATAAGTACCTCAACAAGAACTCAACATAGACCCAATAGTCATTACCCATAAATCTAAGGACCTTTCCAAGCTGTTTACATGACTCAATAGTTCAAATCTCACCACCCATCAATAATCACCACACCCACTTGCAACACCATCTACATGTCGAAGCTTAACTATTGGAAAGGGAAAAGGGGATCATGAAACAAGGACCAAGAGCACCAAACTTCCCTTGGGGACCAATTCTTTAGCCGTTAACAATTAAGAAAATAGAGTACAAGTTTATACCCATCCATTACATAATCACTGTGAGAGTACTGGGACAAACCCAACAATCCTCCAACATAAAATGGAACGAAATATACGCCTCAGATCTTAAAGCAAGATAACAAACCAGAACCTCATGAACAACCAAAACCACCTCCATGCACCATAGCCAAAACTTAAACGCTTTTCATAACAAGCCACATTTTATTCATTTACTTGAATGTCAACAATAGAACCTCTAAGGTTAAGGCTTAACATCACTAATATTTCAACTCAACCCAACACACACATGCCATCTTAGATATGCTAGAGGATTTGTCCAATAAATCTTTAGTCAACCCAAGACCATCTCAACTAAAATGACACAGCACACCGAGCTGCAAACCTTACTAATCTCATGCGTCCACGAACTCGTAACGCTCATCCCCATTCAAACATTTAATTCTCTCACTGATTCCAGCTCCCAACATGACACAGTAATACTATTCCAACTGACCCATTCAATTAGAGCACCACCCATTTTCCTGTCTTTGGAAGACAACTCTTATTCATTTGTAGCTGCCACTTGTCATTGGAAAGTGAATATAATGATGCAATGACAGGTAATATAATGATGTAATGGCAGTTATATGGTGATGATAAGCATAATGAAGATGCATACATGATACCCTACTCCAACCGATTGGAACACAACTTTAACATATGACGATAATATGCATGAATGACATTTAAAATGATCATGCATGCATAATACCTGTATCATCCCACATGAGTGGCCCGGAACATTATGTGTTTGAATCTGTACTCTTTACTACTGAAGATTTTCCTAATGATATTACTGTCTTTAGTCTAGCCCAATACCCCAAAATTCCTTTAACCGGAAAATTTTATCTTTCCCACTGTTTGTTATTATTCTCTTACTGTTTCAACCCAATCTTGATTCAGTCCGTCCTAATGGTACATAATCGATAACTCATTAACAGAATCCCCTCAAAATCTTTGACATTTTTTTCAACTGCCTGAATATCTTAGTCTTTTTTTTTTTTTTTCAAGTTGCCCATTTACATTCAGTTGACATATTGACACATAAGTACCATTGAAAATAGTAATCTCCATCTGAATCACACGTCACATACATATAAACTTAACTAAGCTTGTTTTATTACCATCCTGATAACCCGTTCAGATTCCATGACCATATATTTTGTCGCTTGAATCAACTCCTCATATCACTCCCGTGATTTGAACACAAACTTACACAATACCAAAAACACGCATTTATAGCATTCATTTAACCATAAGCATCTACACAAGCGTGTACCCCATGTCGTTTTGCCAATATTCTTCTTAACTATTCTAACATCTCATTATGTACCGTGATACCCAAATTCAAATGCCCATGCACATTCACTGAGTTTTCAACGTACTCTTAAACTCATAACATCATTAAAAGATTCGTTCACATACTATAACACAAAGTAAATTGCAGTCATCAATAAGTTACATCAAACTTATGGTAATTCACACTGCACATAATTAACAAATATTCCATTTTAGGTTTCTTTTAGTATCGGTAAATTTTTTTAATTTCTTTCATCCTTTGTCGCAAATTTTCGTATACAACCGAGTTAACATAAACGAGCTAAGATACTCAACTTGTTCAACACTTACTAAGCATTAGTCCATATTAGTGCTCCATTTATTGAGGTTTCAATATTATAGGGGTTACAAATAAATTAACATTCTCAACCATTACCATTTAACTAAAGTTTCTAACTTTCTTCCCATGTGTCACACTATCATGTATGCAATTTTAAACCCAATATCATAATAACCAAAAACAACTTCTCACATACATATTATCAAACACTATATGGGTACATAGTTGTCACTATCCCAAATTCTTTCAAAATGCAAATCAATTGACATAATATTTACCCCCCTTGCCTATTATACAAGGAATGTACCTATCATGTATACAACTCACTCCACTTATAGAACAAGGTGTAACAACCTATACATATAGTAAAGATTAACGAAAATGGAGATAAAGCAAAGGGAATAAGGGAGTCTAATTAATTCCAAATAATTTTTTTCATAATCATTTATAAAATCTTGTTAAAACTAGCTAATTAACAATAATGGTAAAAATAACACAAGTATCTCAACTAAAGAAATTATTTGGCAAAGAAAATTTTTTTTGCACATCAGGCACAACTTTAAAATTCATTTTATGAAAATATACAGGGCCACAAATCTTGAAAATCTCCATAAACAATGATCTACCTCATGTCTACTTCAAAACTCAATTTGAATCACTGAAAAAGATTAGCTACACATCGAATTATGATTAAAATAATTTAAGCTGGTCAAATTTTGGCCTTTTGAAGAAAAAACTATATAACACTCTCAATTTCAATCCATAGGATACCTAGGATAAATCAAAATAAAGCTAACTTGAAATAGAATATCCCATTAAAACAGTTTTTAAAAATATACAAAAACAATAGGGAGTTATAAGGGTCTGGATACAACTAATACATAACACACAGTTTTAGCAAATAGGCTAAATAATATGCTACCAAGTTTTATTACAACAAATTACAAATTGTAAATAAGCTAAATTATACTCCGCTCCTAGTTTTAATATTTATAATATCGTCAAAATTTTCAAAACTAATCATTATAAAATTTCACATAACAACTGCCAAACTATAACAAATAAGTGTCAAGATTTACAATTCTCATGCATACAACCTTTCAAGTACTCATATCTTCAAAATAATAAATTTAAATAAAATATTATCTTAACAAGGAAACCCTCTGATTTGATCTCCCTAATACCCATACCCATATGTTCTGGATGCCTCACCTTTGCAAGTTTCAAACTCAAACTTTGAATATAAATCACACCCACATCCTTGCATTTCCACTTTAGCAATAACACGTTAAAGATATTTGCTAACTTCTCATACATTTTTATTACAAATTTAACAATTCTACATTATGACATACACTTCAAGTATATCATCTTTTCACAAATTTATACTCACATCATGCCATTGTATTCCTAACACATAGCACAAAGTAGGTGACCACTTTCACAACAATTCTAAATACGACACTGTCACGCCTCGAATTCGGCCTATATAGATTTTGGGTGCATGACCAGTCAGTAGCTTGGCTATCCAAGGCCGCATTACATAACTCGAATGAACATCGGTGCATTTATCATTTAAAAGATACATAATTGCGGAATTAAAACTTTATAAACGTAAAGTAAAACGTGTGTCATACATAGTAGAGCGGTGCCTAATCTCAAAAACATAAACATTCTATAAGATGGACCTATCAAAGGCCACCACAGTTACAACATTATAATATTACAACACATTAGGGTCAAACCCTTATGTCAGTATGTAACATAAGACCCGTGAGTCGCAGTCCAAATATCCACATAATGGGCCTCCCTCAATGCCTCCCAGTTTGGTCATCTGAAAACATTTTTAGAAACATAAGCTAACGCTTAGTGAATAACAATAATGCATGAGCATAAAATACTATAGACTACATTTATATTTAATGTACATGACAATAGAGGTGCATTTATGCATATGTGGCATGAACTTAGAAATGTACAAGTGTAAACTTGAAAACACATATGGCATAGGCTTTCGTATTTAAGCATTTAATCTTTCTATAACATAATGTTGAAAAAGAGAGACAGGCATGTCGTAGCATAAACTAATAGAGTATAACTTAAATTGTCATTAGCATAACATATCATATCTTATAAGCAAACATCTTAGCTTGTTGTATAATATTAGACACATCAAATAGTATTATTCTTGGTAGCGTGTAAAGCGTAGATTTGGAAACGTAGGTAGCATAAGTATCATATTAAAATATTATATCATTTCAAACATAATATCATAGGAGTGAGACGCCAATCGTACATGATTGTGTATGGCATAATGTGGCTTGTCATAAGTATACCATAGCATGGTATTGCAAGGCATATCATACTATCATAAAAAGGAGTGATATATCGTGACATTAATACTTGTGGAAACATATGCAACTTGTCTTGAAGCAATTGAATAAACCATATTTCTTGTTCTAGAACATAAGTGTGTCATGTCTTTAAATCAGAGCTAGGCTCAGCATCAGTAAGCATAAAGGTCGCACGTAAGGCTTTTTAGGCTAATATCAGAGCTACGCTCCGCATCAATAACTGTAAAGGTCACATATAAGGTTCTTTAGGCCGACATCAGAGCTAAGCTCCATATCAGTAACCATAAAAGTCACTATAGGACTCTTTAAGCCAACATCAAAGCTAGACTCCACATTAGTAACCTTAAAGGTCACACATAAGGCTCTTTAGGCCAATATATCCCTCACTTCACCCCACTTAAGAGGTCTTTTTGGTATTGAGAATCATAGTAACCACAAGGGTCACGCATAAGGCTCTTTAGGCCAATATATCCCTCACTTCACCCCACTTAAGAGGTCTTTCTGGTATTGTGAATCATATTAACCACAAGGATCACGCATAAGGCTCTTTAAGTCAACATATCCCTCACTTCACCCCACTTAAGAGGTTTTTCAAGTATTGAGAATCATAGTAACCCCAAGGGTCATGCATAAGGCTCTTTAGATCAACATAAGAGCTAGGCTCAGTCATTAAGAGCTATGCTCAGTTCATAAGCAACATAGAATGCTTTAAGCCAATCATGCGAGTGGGGCTCAATAATGAGAGTAGGGCTCAGTTCATTAGCAACATAAAGTGGTTCTAGCCAATTATGAGAACAAGGCTTGATCATAAGAACTAGGCTTAGTCAATAAGAGCTATGCTTAGTTATTAACAACCATCAAGGTCACACATAGGCTCCTTACGCCAATCATAAGAGCTAGGCTCAGTTATAGTAACCATAAAGGTCACACATAGGCTTATCATAAGAGCTAGGCTTAGTTATAGTAACTATAAAGGTCACACATAGGCTTATCATAAGAGCTAGGCTCAGTTATAGTAACCATAAAGGTCACTCTTTAAGCCAAGGGACGTCTCCCAATATGGCGGTAAATTATTACATGTCCCCTACCGTAGAACCATCATTGCTAGTTTAGGGTCTTGCCACAAAAGACCTTGAGTTGGAGTCATACATTAGGAATCTTACAGCTACTGTATGTAAATGTTTCAGTCCATGGGTTGTGATTTATATCATAAGTAAAGTTCGTATGTAATTCAAAGCATGACATTTATACTTAATAATTGATGCATTAAAATAAATGGAAATAATACATGAAACGTAATTGAACTTGAAAGTATTTGAAAAGTAATAGGTTTTACTCATGGCATATCATTACTCACGGCATATCGTTACTCACCTTTATCCAATGGAACGGGTGTTAAGCAAGCTGCTCCTACACATAATTCACATAGAAACATAGAATATCAATACACGACGCTAAGGTAAGGTAATAACACATAAATCGAGGTTAATCACATAACTCCCTCAATCCCGATTCATCAACACCTCACTCTCTCAATAGAAGAACGAGGTTGAACCCTAGGACAAAGCCCCAATGTTGAACGAGAACATAAAGTTGAGGTTTGAATATAAAAGCCGGACGTTGACTCCTGTAAGCACCCCATTTTTTACGCTCGGCAGTCTACACTCCGTCCAGACTTGTTTTCAAGTCATTGTGGGCATATTCCAATCGAAACCAATTCTCTAGGTCCAAATTTTGTCTTTCCATCACTTCGCGGGCCTGTCAGGCACAAATAGAGGCAAAATGACCAAAATGCCCTTAGGGGCATTATCCTTTCCTATTCCAATTCCAGTCCCTCTCTTGAGACAGTTTATTCCTCGAGATGGTCCGAGTAGCAAAACTACTCACAAAACCGTTAGAGTGGCGGAAACACTCACAATCCAGGCACGTCTCTTTGGAGACGGTAAGACCCCTTTCCAATCCTACTCTCGAGACAGTTTATTCCTCGAGACGGCTCCAATCCAGGCACGTCTCTTTGGAGACGGTAAGACCCCTTTCCAATCCTACTCTCGAGACAGTTTATTCCTCGAGACGGCTCCAATCCAGGCACGTCTCTTCTGAGATGGTAAGACCCCTTTCCAATCCCTCTCTCGAGACAGTTTATTCCTCGAGACGGTCCGAGTAGCAAAACTACTCACAAAACCGTTAGAGTAGCGAAAATACTCACAAATCATCAACCCCGTCCGAGTAGCGGAAATACTCACACCGTTAGTGTGGCGGAAACACTCAAAACCTAGGTCAACACCAGTGGCTGTTAGCCCACTTCGGTGGAAAAGGACCAAACTACCCTTAGGACCTTTTCTGAGACTTTCCGGTCAAGATGACCATTTTGCCCCTAGGCATCCGAACGCCCCGGGAACCACACCGGCTCTGAGTATCAAACCGGTAATATCCCGAGAATACTTTTTATAGTATTCTCAATCTTCCTTTACCTTTCCGGATCATTCCGAGTCAGTTCCGGCCAACCCGGTACAAAATGACCGTTTTGCCCCTGGAGGGCCGGTCTCCTTCTTCGACCATACTGGCTTTGAGTATCAAACTGGTAATGTCCCGAGAATAATTTTTATAGTATTCTCAACCTTCCTTTACCTTTCCGGATCGTTCCGAGTGAGTTCTGGCCAACCCGATACAAAATGACCGTTTTGCCCCTAGAGGGCCGGTCTCCTTCTTCAACCATACCGGCTTTGAGTATCAAACCGGTAATATCCTGAGAATACTTTTTATAGTATTCTCAACCTTCCTTTACCTTTCCGGACCATTCCGAGTTAGTTCTGGCCAACCCGGTACAAAATGACCGTTTTGCCCCTGGAGGGCCGGTCTCCTTCTTCGACCATACCGGCTTTGAGTATCAAACTAGTAATGTCCCAAGAATACTTTTTATAGTATTTTCAACCTTTCTTTACCTTTTTGGATCATTCCGAGTCAGTTCCGGCCAACCCGATACAAAATGACCGTTTTGCCCCTAGAGGGCCGGTCTCCTTCTTCGACCATATCGGCTTTGAGTATCAAACAGGTAATGTCCCAAGAATACTTTTTATAGTATTCTCAACCTTCCTTTACCTTTCCGGACCATTCCGAGTCAGTTCCGGCCAACCCGGTACAAAATGACCGTTTTGCCTCTAGAGGGCCGGTCTCCTTCTTTGACCATACCGGCTTTGAGTATCAAACCGGTAATGTCCCGAGAATACTTTTTATAGTATTCTCAACCTTCCTTTACCTTTCCGGATCATTCCGAGTCAGTTTCGGCCAACCCGGTACAAAATGACCGTTTTGCCCCTAGAGGGCCGGTCTCCTTCTTCGACCATACCGGCTTTGAGTATCAAACCGGTAATGTCTTGAGAATAAGTTTTATAGTATTCTCAACCTTCCTTTACCTTTCCGGACCATTCCGAGTCAGTTCCGGCAAACCTGGTACAAAATGACCGTTTTGCCCCTAGTGGGCCGGTCTCCTTTTCTGACCACGTTGGCTCTGGGAATCAAACCGGTAACCTTTGGGAACATTCTAAATAATGTTTCCAGATCCCAAGTCTTATTCCGGGACAATCCGAGTTCGCCTCGACAGTTTCTTAGTCCGATTGACCGTTTTGCCCCTAAAGGCCCGGTTAACCTCTCCGACACATCTTATCCTCACTTTTCAAGTCAAATACCTCCAGGACACTATTTTAAGTGTTCCTGCTCCTTTTCGGCCCCCCCGATCATTCCCGGCTCCTTCAAATCATTCCCGGACTTCCCGGAGTCATTCCTAGTGAAGCCAGGCTAAAATTTACATGGTAGTCACTAGTACAGGCGCCCAAATCTAGTCAAAGATACGTTGCTTGCCGACCTTAAACCTTTCCTAATTGGCTGGCGCCACTAGTAGTGGCGCCAAGCCAAACAATGGCCTGGCGCCACTCCTAGTGGCGCTAGTGTAAAGTTTGCCCTGGCGCCACTGCAACAGGCGCTAGGTTTGTCCAACTTCTATAAATACAGAGCCTCGTTCAACGTGAAAAGGGTATGCAAACTTAACCTAAGAATCCTATATTTCGATATACAGAGCTCGAGTACCTCCTAAACCCTAGCCACCCTAAACAAACCCTAGCCTCCTATACACTCATACATTAGTCTTCAACCATCCTTTGAAGACTTGAAGAGCCGCCATCCAAAGCTTGAAGACAACTCTTGAAGGCTGAAGGTGAAGATCAAGATAAAGTTCGAAGACCGAAGACCGCAGACAGCGCGGCGCGCAAAATAAAGAAGACATACGGTAGGTTTTCTCTTTAATTTTCTGCACTTCCCCCCTCTCTCTTCTCTCTCCAACCCACTTGGGTTTTTTCTATTTTAATCCCGTATCTCTTTCCCCCCCTTTCTTTGTATGCTTGAAACAAGGAGATTCCTGGTTCATGTATAGGATTGGGCTATTGGAGAGTCACCGCGTCGGGGGCTTTCTTCTAGTCTAACCAAAGACCACGTGGGTCCGGCCCCCTTGATTATGTGGTGGAGCCTTAACCTTGTATGTTCACGACCCCAAATTGCATTGTGCATATCATAATCTTACATCTTCCAAAATTCGTTTTCAAAATTGTTTTCAAAATCGTTTTCAAACTTGTTTTCAAAATTGCATCAAAATCTCTTTTTCAAAAACTTGTTTTCAAAACCACAATTCTAGGGTGATTCTAGCCTTTCCATGGCTAGGGTTGCTTTAGGAAAGTGTTACATCAAAAGTGACCTTTTGGTCTATATTTTCAAATCTTATTGTTTTCCAAAACCACTTTTTTAAAGTGGTTCTAGCCCTCTTTTGGCTAGAATTGCTTTAGGAAAGTGAGATGTTTTTACACCTTCTAAAAGCTCTCTTTAAAAATCTCTTCCTGAAAATCTCTTTTTCAACATACTTTCCTAAAACTCTCCTCTTCAAAATTGTTTTCAAAAACTCCATTCCAAAATCTATTTTTCAAAACTCTCTTTTTCAACTCCTCTCCAAAATCTTTTCCTCAAAATTCACTTTCTAAAATCACTCCCTAGATTCACTTTCCTAAAAAAATCTCTCCTAAAAATCTTTTCAAAAACTCTCTTTTCTAAAATCTTCCTTCTAGAAATTCCCCTTTAGGTTTTCCTTCCAAAATCTTCATTTCTAAAAACACACTTTCCAAAAAATCTTTCCTTAGAGCCCCAAATCAAGCCCTAGAACCCACAATTAGGAAACCCTAATTTTCTTTCCAAAAATATGGTTTTCAAACTTTGCCCCAAACCTAGGTTTCCAAAATCTCTTGTCTTCACATCCAAACTATACATGTTTCCAAAACCTTTTTTCTATGTCAAAACTATAATTTTCCAAATCTAGGGTTTCTAGAATCTCCTTTTCCAAATCCTTCCTAAATCCAATCTCCCCGTTTAGGAAACTAGATCCCGTCCTCCGTTTTTGGAAACAAAATCCAACCTTTCTCTTTAAGAAACCAAATCCAATCTCTTCTTAATCCAAAACTTTCCTATTTTCAAAACCTTTCCATTTTCAAAACCTTTCTTAAAATGGAGCTTTCTTAATTCAAAACTTTCTAAACTCAAAGCTTTCTTAATTCAAAACTTTCCCTTTCTTAATTCAAACATTTCCTAAGTTGAAAATTTCCCTTTTTCAAACCTTTCCAAAAACGAAACTTTCCAATTTTCAAAACTTTCCTATTTTCAAAACTTTCCTAAGTCGAAAATTTTCCTAATTCAAAACTCTCCAAAAGTGAAACTTTCCTAAGTTGAAACTTTCATAAACCAAAACTTTCCTAATTCAAAAACTTTCCAAAAATGAAACTTTCTTAATTCGAAACTTTCCTAAATCAGACCTTTCCTAATTCGAACATCTCCTAAAATCCAATCTTTCCAAATCTTCCAAGCCAAGTCAAATCTTTCCTAGGTCTCTTCTTTTTCCTAAGTCTAGGTTTTCTTAAACCTTCTCTTCTCCAAAACAAGTCCAAATCTATCTTTTCAAATCAAAGTCCAATCTTTTCCAAAATTTTAATTTCCAATCTCCTTTTCTAATCTCAAATCAAATCCAATTTTCAATTCAATCTCTTTCTTCCAATCCAATCTCTCTCTTCAAGTCAATCTCTTTTCAATCGGACTCTGGTCCGAACTACAACTGACCTAATTCCCCCAAAGGGATACGTAGGCAACCTTCATAGGTGCGGTCACAATACTTTTCAAACTTTCAATTCCACCCTCATGGGTGCGGTTTTCAAAATCTTTTCAAATCTAAAATTCCTATTTCAAAATTTCTATTTTCAAATTTCTACTTTCAATTTTTAAACTTTTCAATTTCAATACCATCTCTTCAAATCTATTTTCAAATCAAATCAATTTCTTTTCAAATCAATTTCTATTTTCCATTTCTCTTAACTTGCACTTGCATATCATGCATCATGTTAGTTTTCAAACATTGTTTTTCAAAGTGAATAGGGTTGAATTACAGTTAGTCGAAAACTCTCATAGGTGAATCTAGGGTAGATTGACATGTAGGTACCGAAAGGGCGGGGTAGGGTGATAGCTTAGTGCGTCTTCCCTACACGTAACCAACCTCCAAACCTAGGATCACTGATTTCAAAGACCAAAAAGGAGTTATTTTTCCAAAAAGGGCTAAATGTTTTCCAAAGGTTGCCAAACAACCTGTTTTCCTAAAAACCCTCTCTTGAGGAGATCTTTTCAAATCGTTTTTCAAAAACCCTAAGTGTAGTTTTCGGACTATGCTTAGTTTTTAGGTGACCTAACTCACCTTAATCAAGTTAGGTGCCGACTCCGAATCTTTTTCAAAAGCCCTTTATTCACACAAGTTTTTCAATTCAAACCTAGTCGCACTCATTCTTTTAGGAGGGTGAGTTCTAACGACAGAGTACAGCATTTTTCCCGCTTGTGTGAGTATTCCTCGAGTGCGAAAAATCTGGGCGCGACAGCTGGCGACTCCGCTGGGGACACTTAGAGGGTTAGGCCGTTAGTCATGTCTCTTTACCCTTTACCTATGTAGAGTCTTCAATTAACTTGGTTCAATCCTATCCACTTTAAATTTTCAAAAATGTTGTCAAAAAACAAACATGCATTCATTCATCTTATCTTGTATTATGTTTGTCATTCATATACTGAGCCTTATAATTTCCAATATCACAACACATGCAGGTTCAAGATGAGCCTTATAATTTCCAATCTAACCAACTGGTCGCTTCTCGGGTTCACAAGGACCCGCTGGAGCCATATGCACCATTATTCCAGGCAGCTTTTCGAACAGGACGGTCCTGGAAACCAACGCCATCTAGGTAGCTTCTCGGGATCGGGCGATATTGAGGATCAACACCTCATCAAATTTCAGACGGTTCACTTTTGGCGCCCACTAGCCCACCCACATAGAATGTTCGTCATTTGGTATTTCTCCGAGACCGAGTGTTCTCAGAGACCAACACCAGCATTCCAGGTAGCTTTCTGGGACTAGGCATTCTTAGGAACCAACACCACCCTTATAGGTAGTTCTCTAAGACCGGGCGTTCTTAGAGACCAACACCGCATGGGTAGTTTTCCGAGACTGGGCGGTCTCAGGAACCAACACCTAGGTCAACACCGGCGCCTGCTAGCCCGACTCGGTGAAAAAAGACCAAATCCGCCTTTTGGGCCTCCAGGCACGTTTTGGGAAAGTTCAAAATCTCTCAAAACGATAAGTCCATCCTTCCAAAATGTTACTAAACCATCAGGCATCCCCTGCACGCCATTGGTCCAATTCCGGTCCCATTCTGGCTCATCCCAGTCAAAATGACCGTTTTGCCCCTGAAAATCCAAACATGACCTGAAACAGCACCGGTCTTGGGATTTCGAGCAAAGGGCTTCACCATACACCCTTGTTTAACCCGATGAGGACCCTACGACATTAAACACTCACGACTTGATAAAGGTTCCCTAAAGTGTCTCTTAGATGTTCCGCCTAAATTGTCCTTTCTCCCGATTCCCAAGTTATAATGCACTGTCAACTGACTTGAGAAATGCGTAAATCAGGGAATTCTTGAAAGCCCATTCATAGATCTTTCCATCGATACAGCTTGATTGGATAGATCGCTTCTCGAAGCCTTTCATTGTATGGCCCAAACCTAGTTACTTTTGACAACCCTTGGAGCGTCTCGCAGACGCTTCGCCAAGGTTGACTTTTTTCCCAATTCCCTTATTGAAACGCACTGTCAAATAGCTTGAGAAATGCGTGAATCTAGGAATTCCTAAAAGTATTTCCAGAGTACTTTCCATCGGTACGGTCCGATCAAAAGGATTGCTTCCCAAAGGCCTCGATCACACGAAACGAAAATAGCTACTTTCAAACACCCTCGGAACGTATCACAGACGCTCCACAAAAGTGACCTTTTATGCACGCTTCCTGGAATGATATCCCCTACTTCTAAACATAATTCAAACTTTTCAAAAACATAAAAGTTCACCTGAAGCCCTGGGAGAATATCCCGAGTGCAACCGATTTTCCCGAAACCTTCTCGATTGACTCAATTATCGAGGCAAAGTTTGGACGAACCTTCCCGGTGATGGAGCATATGCTACATGCGCTCAAATTTTGATCAGATTGACCAAATTTCGATCAACAGTCGAGATTTATCCAGTACATGGGGTGCCATGTGTCATTCTGGCAATGGAATAGTACTTGCTGATGTCTTACATGCGCAGGGTCAAATTTTGGCCAAGCGCATATAGTATATGCACCAGGCTTGTTCCAAAATCTCTGTAAATACCAGACCACCCTTTGCATATTCCAACTCCGATTTCTGATGCGAAGCTCTGCTGAGGTCACTCCAGAACTGCAAATCTCTATACACACTTCATCCCTCCAACACTTAGGTTAGATTTCACCATCCCCAAGCCTATATACTTCACATATAAAGCCTTATACACCATCAAACACTCCCCACCAGCCCTCTAAGCCTTCTTGAAGTCATTCAAGCTCCAATCAAAGCATCTTTGGAAGACTACAAGTGTGTTGAAGGCAAAAAGTGGTATCTCTTTTACATTTGTGTCTTCCCCACTCTTTTCTTCTCCCTCCTAGCCTACTTAGGCTATTCTCTATTTTAACCCCCATCTACAACCCCCCATTCTTGCATGCTTGAGCCAAGAGGGCTATTAGATTATGCCTAGAGGAAAGCAAGTGAAAGCCACCATGTAAGGGGACCTCTCACTAGCCTACTTTGAGATGGTATGACCTAAGAGCCCCTTGTTTATGTGGTGTAGCCTAAAAGCCTTGTATGTGGTCATGACCCCTTGCATATTACTATTTTGATCATGTTTTGTATGCTTGACTTCATTTTATGCTTATTGTCATGTTCCACAATGCTTACATTGCTCTTATTTTTATGCCATTTCCAAGCTCTATATTTCTTCCAAAAATTGTTCCAAGAGTTGGCTCCTTGAAGTTTAGGATGAGACTTTAGAAATCATGCCTTAGGAAATCCCCTACTAACCCCTTAACTCTCACCTTGGCATCATGACATTTCAACTTGCATAAAGGTTGCTTTCCAATTCTCTAATTTTCAAGGTTTCCATTCTTTTAAGTGTAATGGTTGGAATGGCCCCATGGAACCCTCTCTTGAGTGGTTTTCCTTTTATTTGGCCATAGGAACCCTCTCTTGATAGAATGGCCTCCTACAAAAATGGTTTTCAAACTCTTTTAAAAAATAGTTATCAAAAACTCATTCCCTCCATCTTTGCATTAAAAATGGTGCCTTAAAAAGTTGTCATTACCACGTTGATTTTTGGACCCTTTACACTCTTGTCAAGATTATGGTTATAATGGCCGTGAGGAAATCTTCCTTGGAATGGTCTCCAATCACCAACCATATAAACCATACTCTTGACTAGAGTTAAAATTTTCATGGAAATGATCTTCAAAAGGGTTGTGAACCAAAGTCCTTTGCATAGCATAAGTTATTTTTCAAAACCCTTTTTAAAAGTGCATGAAACCAACTTTCAAAACCATTTCCCAATCCAACTCTAGGCTAACTTGACCCTAGTTGACCAACCCTAGGTTAACTTGACCCTAGTTGCCGAACCCTAGGTTAACTTGACCCTAGTTCACTCACCTTAGGTTAACCTAACCCTAAGTCATCCTAACCTTAGGTTAACCATACCCTAGGTAATTAACACTAAGTCATCCTAACCTTAGGTTAAACCTACCCTAGTTCGTTAACCCTAGGTCACCTTAACCTTAGGTTAACCCAACCTTAGTTAGTTAACCATAGGTCATTTTAACCCTAGGTTAACCTAACCCAAGTTAGTCAATCTTAGGTCACCTCTAACCCTAAGCCAACCCAATCTAGATTAATACACTTCAAGGTTCCAACTCTTGAACCCTTCTCTAAATGATCACTCAATTTTAAACCATTCTCATAACCCACTTTTCCAAAACCTCCCACTCTCTTGATTTAAAAAAAAAAAAGCAACTCCACAAATTCTTCAAATGTCCTTACACTCCATCTTTAAGGCATTTCCAAAAATGTTCTCAAAAGGTCACAAACCTAAAGTGTCCCTAGCCCCCTCATGGTTAGGGATTCCAAAGATAAGTGATAAATCAAAGAACAACCCCTAAGGTTGTCCATATTAGGATTTCAAACCCTTAGCCATTTCCAAAAACCACTTTCAAAAACTAATTCATCGAAACATTCCTCCAAGGTTTTCAAAGCAAGACACTTTCAAGTTCTCTTGAGCCATACCAAAGCATTTTTTTCAAAACTCTCTTAAGTTAACCCAAAAACTCTTTCAAAACGCTCCACCATTCAATTTCGAGTCAAGACTTCTAAGACCACAAAGAGTCTTCAACTTCCAAAGGCCTCAAAGTGTCTTAAACATTTTCAAAGACCTCAAAGTGTCTTAAACTTTTTCAAAGACCCCAAAGTGTCTTCAAACCTTCCAAAGGCCCTAATGTGCCTATTTTCCATCGGGCTCTTGTCCGAACTACGAATGACTTGATTCTCGCCAAATGAGATATGTAGGCAACCTAAAATGGTGCGGTCATAACTTTTATTCCAACTCCAATCCCTTTTTAAAAAATTCTAATCAATTCAAAGTTCATATTCCACACTCTTTCAAAACCCTTATTATTTTCAAACTTCTTCCAAAAACTTGCATCATGCATCATCCATCCGAAAAGTGATGACTAAACCCCGTTTTCAAAATTCTAAAGTGGATATTAAGTGGACATTGGTAACCGGTTATTCTAGTGAGTGAACAAAGGGTGATTAGACATGTAAGTACCGAAAGGGCCGGGTAGGGTGATGATCTTAGGATATCTTCCCTACACGTAACCAACCCCCGAACCATAGATTTCTATTTTCAAATGACCAAAATGGAGTTATTTTCCAAAAAGGGCTTAAATCTTTCCAAAGGTTGCCAGACAACCTATTTTCTTAAAAACCATCTCTTGAGAGAGTTTTCAAAACTTTTTCCAAAAAAAAAAAACCCTAAGTTTAATCTTCGGACTAACACTTCATTTTAGGTGCCCTAACTCACCTTAATCAAGTTAGTTGGCGACTCCTATTTTTCTAAAACGTCCTTAGTCAAACCAATTTTCAAACCTAGTCGCACTTGTCCTTCTAAGAGGACGAGTTCTAGTGACCGAGTTCCGTGCTTTAGGGTCTCCGAGCCAAAAGGACCTTGGACACCCAAAACCCGGGGCACGACAGATGATAATAACTCAAAATGGGGGAGAAAGAACAATTAAAATAATGGGATCTAGAGTTGAACTCAAAGCCCTAACATTTTACATATTTGGGGATTTCAATCCCAAACTCTCAAATCATTCGATGGGGTTTACCATACTCTAGGTTTAAACAATTTGAGACTCAAAGAAGTCCCCCACAACAACCCAACAACACAACCCAATAAGATAGATACATATACATACATAATTTGTAGAGAGAAAAATGAAACCTTACCTTTCTTCAAGCTTGTTCAAGTCTTCTAATGGTTTCAATCTCTTCCTTCACCTCTCCTTCAAGCTCTTCTTCCTTCAATCTCCCCTTCCCTCTTTCTCTTCTCTCTTCTCTCTCTCACAACCGGTCGGGTGTGTGTGTGTTTTGTGTGTATATAAGAGTATATAAGATGATACACATGGGAATAATCCCATGTGTCTCACCTTATAGGCTTAAGCTACAACATAAGCTCCCATTGGTCACTCTTAACCCAACTGAGGCAATAATTAACATTAAACAATACAAATACTAGAAGTTCTCATTAATAGAAATAAATAGAGGTTCGGGATATTACATCCTTCCCCCCTTGAATAAGTTTGGTGCCCAAACTTGATACAATCTATCATTCAAACAAAAAGGGTTAACACTTCTTGAATCCCAAACTCCTGAGCCATTAAGAGTCTAGGTAGCTTATCAAGTGAGACATTGGGAACTCCCAGACAACATGGACATCTCCCAAGGAGGGTGGACATTGTGTGCCAACATTGTTACACAAGGAGGTACGATTATCATTTAGTCTAACGACGTGTTTGTATGAACAAAATGGGATATGGGAGGAGGCACAAGCCTATTCCTTTAATAACAAGTCTCGGGTGGGTGGAAGAATGAAACCCAAGTCGCTCAAGTTCACATTCAATACTGGCATGATGAGGGGATGACCAACTCAATCCTAAGATGACATCAAAATAATGCATTTCTAGGTATAGGATTTACGAGCATGAATACGTTACTAATAAGATTCCCTCAATGGTTGTAAGTCTTATCACATACCACAAAACCTTCGGGAGATAAAAGGTAAAGAAAACATAATTTGAGGGTTCTGAAAAGGTATGCAATCATTTAATAACAATATGAGACAAACATACGTGTGGAGCTATAATTTATAAGACCTAATCACATAAGATGAAGTTTTTGAGTAGCAAGGGTGAACACAACATACTCGAGGGGGTACTACAGACATATGCAAGTGTTGAGTAAAGAGATACGAGGCAATTAAATCACTTCGAAAGCAATAAGATATGTGCTGGTCGATGATAACTAGAAAGTATACCTGACACTACAGAGTTGATAGTTGGGGTGTTTCCCAGGATAAGTTGATTTTCCTTTCTATTAGCCTTAGACGGCTGAACCGAGGCTAATGCTGATGTCCTAGATTTTTGTATTCTATTCTTCTTTAGAAAGTCCCTCACTTGGTGTCCAATTTGGCCGCATCCATAACAAGCTTTGCTTCTTAAAAGACATGTGCCCCAATGTTTCTTTTGACAAGTTGGACAAGTTGGTATTTTATTAAACGTACAATTCCCTCGGTCCCTGGTGTTCCCACGTGAGGCAGACGAG
Source organism: Euryodendron excelsum (assembly GCA_033060915.1). Taxonomy (NCBI): domain Eukaryota; kingdom Viridiplantae; phylum Streptophyta; class Magnoliopsida; order Ericales; family Pentaphylacaceae; genus Euryodendron; species Euryodendron excelsum. The sequence continues at coordinate 679,749 of CM065396.1, forward strand.
TTCCCACTTGAGGATCCCGAATTATGTCGCTTTGAGCTTTGTCCCCTACATTAGTCACTCTCGGTCCTCTTTTTGTGCTCCTCTCGGTATTGCGTCGAATCATTAATTGCTCCTTCAAAAGTCCCCCGAAATGTCGGGGGCCTCAGTTGCTGGATTTGTTCGATGGGGTTCGAGCCATCTCTTCCACTCTTGGCACCTATGCTATTAACGACTCAGGCGTGTTGGTTGTGTAGCTAAGAGTAACTTGGACCTCTTGAATGAGTCCGTCTAAGATCCTCTCAATACGATCCATTCAGTCCTCGAGCCCTCTGGCTCCTCTATGAACCCTTCCTTTAGGCTATATACTATTCATACAAATGCATCAACTGTCAAGCATGAAACATAGTATTACTACATGAAATACACCTTGACATGTCATTATACACATAGGTTACATATACATACACATAACACATAATCAAGTCAAACCTAGAATTCTATCTAGACACTACTCAATCTTACGGTGTCAAACTATAGCTCTGATACCACGCTGTCACTCCTTGAATTCGGCCTATATGGATTTAAGGTGCATGACCAGCCAGTACCTTGGCTACCCAAGGCCACATTACATAACTCGGTTGAACACCCGTGCATTTATCATTTAAAAGATACATAATTGCGGAATTAAAACTTTATAAATTTAAAGTAAAACGTGTGTCATACATAGCAAAGCGATGCCTAATCTCGAAAACATAAACATTTCATAAGATGGACCTATCAAAGGCCACCACAGTTACAACATTACAACATATTAGGGTCAAACCCTTATATCAGTACGTAACATAAGACCCATGAGCCGCAGTCCAAATATCCACTTAATGTGCATCCCTCAAGGCCTCCCAGTTTGGTCACCTGAAAAACATTTTTAGAAACTTAAGCTAATACTTAGTGAATAACAATAATGCATGAGCATAAAATACTATAGACTACATTTATATTTAATGTACATGATAATAGAGGTGTATTTATGCATATGTGACATGAACTTAGAAACGTACAAGTGTAAACTTCAAAACACATATGGCATATGTTTTCGTATTAAAACATTTTATCTTTCTATAACATAATGTCAAAAAAGAGAGACAGACACGTCGTAGCATGACCTATAGAGTATAACTTAAATTGTCATTAGCATAACATATCATATCTTGTAAGCGTGCATCTTAGCTCGTTGTATAATATTAGACACATCAAATAGCATTATTCTTGGTAACGTATAAAGTATATATTTGGAAACGTAGGTAGCATAAGTATCTTATTGAAATATTATATCATTTCGAACATAATATTATAAGAGTGAGACACAAATCGTACATGATCGTGTATGGCATAATGTGGCTTGTCATAAGTATACCACGGCATGGTACTGTAAGACGTATCATACTATCATAAAAGGAGCGATATATCATGACATTAATACTTGTGGAAACATATGCAACTTGTCTTGAAGCATTTGAATAAACCATATTTCTCGTTCTAGAACATAAGTGTGTAATGTCTTTAAATTAGAGCCAGGCTCCGCATCAGTAACCATAAAGGTCGCATATAGGGCTCTTTAGGCCACATTAGAGCTACGTTCCGCATCAGTAACCGTAAAGGTCACACAAAGGGCTCTTTAGGCCAACATCAGAGCTAAGATCCGCATCAGTAACCATAAAAGTCACTATAGGGCTCTTTAGGCCAACATCAAAGCTAAGCTCCGCATCAGTAACCATAAAAATCACCATAGGGCTCTTTAGGCCAATATCAAAACTAGGCTCCACATCACTAACCTTAAAGGTCACACATAAGGCTCTTTAAGCCAACATATCCCTCACTTCACCCCACTTAAGAGGTCTTTCTAGTATTGGGAATCATAGTAACTACAAGGGTCATGCATAAGGCTCTTTAGGCCAACATATCCCTCACTTCACCCCACTTAAGAGGTTTTGCTGGTATTAGGAATTATATTAACCACAAGGGTCACATATAAGGCTCATTAGGCCAACATATCCCTCACTTCACCCCACTTAAAAGGTCTTTTTGGTATTGGGAATCATAGTAACCCCAAGGGTCATGCATAAGGCTCTTTAGACCAACATCAAACCTAGGCTCAGTCGTTAAGAGCTATGCTCAGTTCACAAGCAACATAGAGTGCTTTAAGCCAATCATGAGAGTAGGGTTCCATCGTGAGAGTAAGGCTCAGTTCATTAGCAACATAAAGTGGTTCTAGCCAATTATGAGCGCAAGGCTCGATCAAGAGAACTAGGCTTAGTCATTAAGAGCTACGCTCATTTAGTAGCAACCATAAAGGTCACACATAGGCTTCTTACGCCAGTTATAAGAGCTAGGCTCAGTTATAGTAACCATAAAGGTCACACATAGGCTTATCATAAAAGCTAGGCTCAGTTGTAGTAATCATAAAGGTCACTCTTTAAGTCAAGGGATGTCTCCCAATATGGTGGTAGATTATTTCGTGTCCCCTACCATAGGACCATCGTTGCTAGTTTAGGGTCTTGTCACAAAAGACCTTGAGTTGGAGTCATACATTAGGAATCTTCCATCTACTTCATGTAAACGTTCTAGTCCATGGGTTGTGATTCATGCCATAAATAAAGTTCATATGTAATTCAAAGCATGACATTTATACTTAATCATTGATGCATTGAAATAATTGGAAAGCAATGCATGAAGTGTAATTGAACTTGAAAGCATTTGGAAAGTAATAGGTTTTACTCATGGCATATCGTTACTCACCTCTATCTAACAGAACGGGTGTTAAGCAAGGTGCTCCTACATATAACTCACATAGAAACATGGAACATCAATACACGATGCTAAGGCAAGACAATAACGCATAAATCGAGACTAAGCACATAACTCCCTTAATCCTGATTCATCAACACCTCACTCTCTCAATGGGAGAATGGGGTTGAACTTTAGGACAAAGCCCCAACGTAGAATGAGAACACGAAGTTGAGGTTTGAATATGGAAGCCGGGACGTTGACTCCATCATCACGTCCCAACCACCTTTCAAGGATGAGTTCACACTCTACGTTAGTTTCATTTGAAAATAGGCTTAAAGGTCTTTAATTTGATAGGTCATGAGCCAAAAACACATTTCGGGTGAAGAAGTTATGCCTCATAGAAAGTGGACTAAAATTCTAAAAAATAATGTTGTTGGCATAGATTTTGGGTCAACTTTAGACTTTCATATCTCTCAATCTATAAAGAATTAGAGTGCAAAATTTATATAGATACAAAGGTCTATGACTCTATTTTCTAATGCTTTAAACGGTGCATCAATCTGAGTTTTTTTAAAGAAAGTTATACCCATTTTACTAAACAGTGCTGAAGATGGCAGGCCGTTCGAACGCCAGGCAAAAATAGAAAAACACCTCTCTGCCGTTTGAATGCCCAGAAGGGTCGTTTGAATGCCAGCCAAAGGGAAAATCTCTGCTCTCGGGCCATTTGAACAACCATGTGAATGCCCCCACCTGTGCAACAGTAATTTTTGACCTAAAACTCTCCCAAAACCCCTCTAAACACAACCAAACCTTGCCAATACTCTTAGGGCTAAAAGATTTGCCCACAAGGATGACAATACCTCAAAATGGGGGAGAAAGAATAATTAAAACAAAGGGATCTAGAGTTGTACTCAAAGCCTTAACATTTTATATATTTGGGGATTTCAATCCCACACTCTCAAATCTTTCAATGGGGTTTACCATACTCTAGGTTTAGACAATTTGGAACTCAAAGAAGTCCCTCACAACAATCCAACAATACAATCCAACAAGATAGATACATATACATACATAATTTGTTGAGAGAGAAATGAAACCTTACCTTTCTTCAAGCTTGTTCATGTATTCGAATGGCTTCAATCTCTTCCTTCATCTCTCCTTCAAGCTCTTCTTCCTTCACTATCCCCTTCCCTCTTTCTCTTCTCTCTTCTCTCTCTCTCAACTGGTTAGGTGTGTGTGTGTGTTTTGTGTGTATATAAGAGTATATAAGATGATACACATGGGAATAATCCCATGGGTCTCACCCTATAGGCTTCAGCAACAACATAAGCTCCCATTGGTCACTCTTGACCCAATTGAGGCAATAATTAACATTAAACAATGCAAATACTAGAAATTCTCATTAATATAAATAAATAGAGGTTCGGGATATCATAGACACAATATATCATACTCACTTTCAATTGCACACATTTATCATGTAACCCGTCTCATATATCCAAGTATCCTTAGAACATGTATAGTACATGAAATAACATCAATCTTAGTCAACCAACCATATGCTATGCATGAAACACACTTATGCAAACCCACATCGAGGCAAAACCTCTCCCCATGGTCATTAGGTATTTGAACCCAGTACTCTGATACTAAGTTGTCACGCCCTAATTTTTATAAAAGCCGAGTTTTAAGGAATAAAAAGTATAGCGTTGAAAAGTCAAAGCCAAAATTAGGATCCACATTAAATTTTAGTCAAAATAGGTTTTGAAATTCATTTTAAAAGATAGTTTTTATTTGAAAATTTTCTAAAACAAAACTGTGTGGGTCTATTCATGTTTTGAACAAATCTAATTTTGTAATACCAGTTTAAAACCTATTTTTAAAGAAAATGTTAATTCCTCAAAATATTCAAACTCCAAACCAAAATTTCTACGTTCACAACTCATCTTAAAAATCAAACGACAAAAAGAACTAAGTCATGGCAAACTACCAACATAAGTAAATCTCCGAATAAAACAAAATAATAATAATACAATCATTCAATTAAATCTAAAATTAAGATAGAGATATAATTTAACTTAACAGTAAAATAACTAAAACCAACTGATAAAACAAGATGGGGTTAAAATATAAAATAAACCTCCATTGTTCTAATCCAAGTCCTCAAGTCTGCTGCCCGAGGGCCCACCTGCAATTGTTATAGAGTGAGCATTTCCAAGGCTTAGTAGGAGGTTATGCTATCGAGCTAATAAAAATGAGGTGACATGTGCAAGTGTACAGATAAGGATGTAGTAGAGTAAAGAAATACAGTTTGTTTATCCTAACTCCTAACCTGATGCTCAATGATAGGATAGAAGCACACATATAAATCAACCAAATAAAGATCAAACAATTATAACATCAATCTGCAAACAATCTAGTCACCAATAACAACACAATGAAATTGACTCTATAAGACTGAAACTAAAATGATAAATGCATAAATAAATAAATAAATAATATTAGAACTCACCCAAGTCCAACCCAATACAAGTGCATAATACAACCGACCGTATTGAGGAGGGGATACAATTTCACCTGCAATCTTTTTCGCTCTTTATGGGATATCATCTAAGAAATGCGTGCTTTCTAGTAATTCCACTATTTATGGGCCGCACTTAAAGGACGTGTGTATCCCGTCAAATAAGGCACCAATCCTTTATTCTAATGCAAATCCTAGGGCCCGGGGCTTCAAGCCCATCCCCAACCATGCCTAACTACCGATAGACTTTAAACCAAGTCTCAACCAAGAGAAATATCATATGGAGGCAAAACAGGCAATACCTAAATCACAAAACTCATAACATAATCACTAATAAATACTCAATACATTTAAACATTTTTAATTATGAATTTTTATGCTCATTTTGCAGTATGTCAGGAGTCAAAATTATTCAATTAATTTATTCAAACCAACCAACACCTTAAACATAACTCATATTCACGTGAATCACACAAATACCAAACTAATTACATGATTCAATTATTTTATGACAAAACCCTCAATTTCTGTCAAGTAATTAAACATGGCAAAACCCTAGGTTTTCATCCACAATATTCAATAACCCACAAAGTATCAATTACTTAGCACATAATGCTAAATATAGCAAGAATCAATTAAGAAGGTCAACAAATAAAATAATGATCAACTTTTAAGTTTATGTAAAACTTAAAAATTTACCTAAAAAATCCTATAAGCATGATTTCTACCCCTAACAACATTTATAACTTAAAAATATAACCCAATAGGAAAACCCATGTGTCGCCCAGATTTTTCGCACTCGAGGAATACTCACACAAGCGGAAAAAATGCTGTACTCTCTCGTTAGAACTCACCCTGCTAGAAGAATGAGTGCGACTAGGTTTGAATTGAAAATTGGTTTGAATAAATGGCCTTTGAAAAAGATTCGGAGTCGCCACCTAACTTGATTAAGGTGAGTTAGGTCACCTAAAAACTAAGCATAGTCCGAAAACTACACTTAGGGTTTTTGAAAAACGATTTGAGAATATCTCCTCGAGAGAGGGTTTTTAAAGAAAACAGGTTGTTTGGCAACCTTTGGAAAACATTTAGCCCTTTTTAGAAAAAATAACTCCCTTTTTGGTCTTTGAAATCAGTGATCCTAAGTTCGGAGGTTGGTTACGTGTAGGGAAGACGCACTAAGCTATCACCCTACCCCGCCCTTTCGGTACCTACATGTCAATCTACCTTAGATTCACCTATGAGAGTCTTTAACTAACTATGGTTCAATCCTATCCATTTTACAAAAACAATGTTTGAAAAATATAATGCATGATATGCAAGTGCAATAGAAAAGAATTGAAAAATAGATTTGGAAAAAGAGATTGATTTGATTTGAAAATATATTTGAAAAGATGGAATTGAAATTGGAAAGTTTGAAAATTTGCAAATAGAAATTTGAAATTGAAATTTTGAAATTGGAATTTTGAAAATAGATGGGAATTTGAGATTTGAAAAGATTTTGAAAACCGCACCCATGAGGGTGGAATTGAAAGTTTGAAAAGTATTGTGACCGCACCTATGAAGGTTGCCTACGTATCCCTTTGGGGGAATCAGGTCAGTCGTAGTTTGGATCGGAGTCCGATTGAAAATAGAAGGTTTGATTTGAAAAGAGATTGAATTGAAAATTGAATTTGATTTGAGATTAGAAGAGGAGATTGGAAATTAAAATTTTGGAAAAGATTGGACTTTGATTTGAAAAGATAGATTTGGACTTGTTTTGGAAAAAAGAAGGTTTAAGAAAACCTAGACTTAGGAAAGAGAAGAGACCTAGGAAAGATTTGACTTGGCTTGGAAGATTTGGAAAGATTGGATTTTAGGAGATGTTCGAATTAGGAAAGGTCTGATTTAGAAAAGTTTCGAATTAAGAAAGTTTCATTTTTGGAAAGTTTTTGAATTAGGAAAGTTTCAGCTTAGGAAAGTTTTGAATTAGGAAAGTTTTCAAATTAGGAGAGTTTCGAATTTAGAAATGTTTGAAAAAGGGAAGTTTTGATTTTGGAAAGTTTTGAAAACAAGGAAGTTTTGAAAATAAGAAAGTTTCGTTTTGGGAAAGGTTTGAAAAAGGAAAGTTTTCAATTTAGGAAATGTTTTAATTAAGAAAGATTTAAGTTTAGAAAAGTCTTAGATTTGGAAAGATTTGAAGTTTAAGAAAGTTTAGAATTTAGAAAGTTTTAGGTTTAGAAAGATTTAACTTAAGAAAGTTTTGAATTTAGGAAGTTTTGGACTTAAAAAGATTTGATATTTTGAAAGTTTAGGATTTAGAAAGTTTTAAAGTTTAGAAAGATTTAAGATTTTAGAAAGTTTTAGAGTTTTAGAAAATCTTGAGATTAGGAAAGGTTTGAGTTTAAGAAAGATTTGAAAGCTTGGATTTGAAAAAGATTTTGGAAAGGGGTAGAATTAGGAAAGGGTTGAACTAGGTAAGATGTGAAAGTTGAGTTTTAAAGTTTAGGAAAGATTTTTATGTTCAAGTTTTGAAAACTTAAGATTTAGGAAAGTGGAAGTTTAGGAAGGATTTGAATTAGGGAAGAGTTGGATTAGGAAGAGATTGGATTTGGTTTCTAAAAAAGAAAAGTTGGATTTTATTTCCAAAAACGGAGGACGGAATCTAGTTTCCTAAACGGAGAGATTTGATTTGGTTTCCTAAAAGGAAGATAAGATTTGGGTAAGGATTTGGAAAGGGAAATTCTAGAAACCCTAGTTTTGCAAAATTATAGTTTTGACATAGAAAATAGGTTTTGGAAACATGTATAGTTTTGATGTGAAAACAAGAGGTTTTAGAAGCCTAAGTTTGGGGCAAAGTTTGAAAATCATGTTTTTGGAAAGAAAATTTAGGGTTTCCTAATTGTGGGTTCTAGGGCTTCACTTGGGCTCTAAGAAAAGAGTTTTTTGGAAAGTGCGTTTTTGAAAACGAAGGTTTTCTAGAAGGGAATCCTAGGGAGGAGTTTTTGGAAAGTGAATTTGAAGATAGAATTTTTGGAAAAAAGATTTTAAAGAGAAGGAATTTTGGAAAGTGTGTTTTTAGAAACGTAGATTTTAGAAGGAAAATCCTAGAGGGGAATTTCTAGAAGGAAAATTTTGGAAAAGAGAGTTTTTGGAAAGATTTTTAGGGAGCGTTTTTGGAAAGTGAATTTTTAAGAGAGAGAGTTTTGGAAAGGAGTTGAAAAAGAAAGCTTTGAAAAATATATTTTTGGAGGGAGTTTTTGAAAACAATTTTGAGGAGGAGAGTTTTAGGAAAGTATGTTGAAAAAGAGATTTTTTAGAAGAGATTTTTAAAAAGAGTTTTTAGAAGGTGTAAAAAAACATCTCACTTTCCTAAAGCAATTCTAACCATAGGAAGGCTAGAACCACTTTAGGAAAGCGGTTTTGAAAAATAATAAGATTTGAAAATATAGACTATAAAAGGTCACTTTTAATGTAACACTTTCCTAAAGCAACCCTAGCCATGGAAATGCTAGAATCACCCTAGGATTGTGATTTTGAAAACATGTTTTTGAAAAAGAGCTTTTGATGCAATTTTGAAAACAAGTTTGAAAACAACTTTTTGAAAACGAATTTTGGAAGATGCAAGACTATAATATGCACAATGCAATTTGGGGTCGTGAACATACAAGGTTAAGCCTTCACCACATAATCAAGGGGGCCGGACCCACGTGGTCTTTGGTTAGACTAGAAGAAAGCCCCCGACACGGTGACTCTCCAATAGCCCAATCCTACACATGGACCGGGAATCCCCTTGTTTCAAGCATGCAAAGAAAGGGGGGGAAAGAGATGGGGGATTAAAATAGAGAAAACCCAAGTGGGTTGGAGAGAGAAGAGAGAGGGGGGAAGTGCAGAAAATTAAATAGGGAGCCTACCTTGTATCTTGTTTATTTTGCGCGCTGTGCGGTCTTCGGTCTTCGGTCTTTGTCTTGATCTTCACCTTCAGTCTTCAAGGGTTGTTTTCAAGCTTTGGATGGCAGCTCTTCAAGTCTTCGAAGGGTGGTTAAAGGCTAGTGTATGAGTGTATGGGGGAGTGTATGAGTGTATAGGAGGCTAGGGTTTGCGTATAGTGGCTAGGGTTTAGTGTAGGGTGGCTAGGGTTTGGAGAACCTAAGAAAACTAGGGTTTTTGGAGGTGCTCGAGCTCTGTATATCGAATTGTGTGATTTCTAGGTTAAGTTTGCAGACCCCTTTCACGTTGAATGAGACTCTGTATTTATAGAGGTTGGACAAAACTGGCGCCTGTTGTAGTGGCGCCAGGCCAAATTATACACTAGCGCCACTAGGAGTGGTGCCAGGCCATTTTTTGGCTTGGCGCCACTACTAGTGGCACCAGCCAATTAGGAAAGATTCAAGGTCGGCAAGCAACGTATCTTTGACTAGATTTGGGCGCCTGTACTAGTGACTACCATGTAAATTTTAGCCTGGCTTCACTAGGAGTGACTCCGGAAAGTCCGGGAATGATTTGAAGGAGCCGGGAAGGACCCAGAAGGCTGGAAAGGAGCAGGAACACTTAAAATAGTGTCCTGGAGGTATTTGACTTGAAAAATGAGGACAAAATGTGTCGAAGAGGTTGACCGGGCCTTTAGGGGCAAAACGATCAATCGGACTAAGAAATTGCCAGGGCGAATTCGGATTGTCTCGGAAAAAGACTTGGGATCTGGAAACATTATTTAGAATGTTCACAGAGGTTTCCGGTTTGATTCCCAGAGCCGGCGTGGTTAGAAAAGGAGACCGGCCCACTAGGGGCAAAACGGTCATTTTGTACTGGGTTTGTCGGAACTGACTCGGAATGGTCCGGAAAGGTAAAGCGGAGGTTGAGAATACTATAAAAAGTATTCTCAGGAGGTTACCGGTTTGATAGCCAGAGCCGGTGTGGTTCCCGGGGTGTTCAGATGCCTAGGGGCAAAATGGTCATCTTGACCGAAAAGTCTCGGAAAAGGTCCTAAGGGTAGTCTGGTCATTTTTCACCGAAGTGAGCTAACAGACACTGGTGTTAACCTGGGTTTTGAGTGTTTCCGCCACTCTAACGGTGTGAGTATTTCTGCTACTCGGACGAGGTTGATGATTTGTGAGTATTTCCGCTACTCGGACAGGGTTGATGATTTGTGAGTATTTCCGCTACTCTAACGGTTCTGTGAGTATTTCCGCTACTCTAACGGCTCTGTGAGTATTTCCGCTACTCTAACGGTCTGTGAGTATTTCCGTTACTCTAACGGTTTTGTGAGTATTTCCGCTACTCAACGGTTCTGTGAGTATTTTTGCTACTCTAATGGTTTTGTGAGTAGTTTTTCTACTCGGACCGTCTCGAGGAATAAACTGTCTCGAGAGAGGGATTGGAAAGGGGTCTTACCGTCTCCGAAGAGACGTGCCTGGATTGGAGCCGTCTCGAGGAATAAACTGTCTCGAGAGTGGGATTGGAAAGGGGTCTTACCGTCTTCAAAGAGACGTGCCTAGATTGTGAGTGTTTCTGCCACTCTAACGGTTTTATGAGTGTTTCCGCCACTCTAACGGTTTTGTGAGTAGTTTTGCTACTCGGACCGTCTCGAGGAATAAACTGTCACGAGAGAGGGATTGGAATTGGAATAAGAAAGGACAACGCCCCTAAGGGCATTTTGGTCATTTTGCCTCTATTTGGGCCTAACAGGCCCGCGAAGCAATGGAAAGACAGAATTTGGACCTAGAGAATTGGTTTCGATAGGAATATGCCCACAATGACTTGAAAACAAGTCTGGACGGAGTGTAGACTTCCGAGCGGTCAAAAATGGGGTGCTTACACCATGCGTAACCCCCTACCTCCTTGAAGATTAAACCTTAGGCAAGACCTTGACTTCACCGGAACCAGGAACCAAAACCACCACTGCGTAGCCCTTGAAGAGTAAATCAAAATTCCCTAAAGGAATGATAGCAAAAGGTTTCTCTAAGGAGATGAAATGGAGGAAGAAGAAGAAAAGAAAGAAAAAAAAGAGAAAGAAACAGAGAGAAGATTTGCGTCACTGAGAGTGAGAGAGAGAGAGTGAGAGAGAGAAAAGTTTGATATTTTAAACTAATTTTTATATAATAACCAAAAGCCCCCAAAGTTTTCATGAAATTTCAAAAAAAGCCCCACCTTTTTTTTGACTTTTTGACAGGGTCTTCACACCCAAACTCAATTTCTTAAGATAATTCTCAAGCATGATATTCAATCCTTTTTCACAATGCTTTGATATCAACTAAATTCATGCAATGAGAGATCAAATATAGATCATTCACACAAATATAGTATGGCAATCAAGCATGAATAATGTAAAACGCATGTAATGAGGAGATTGAGATAAGAAAGCACAACATAGAAATTTTATTGTGGTTTAGTCACTCCTAGACCTACTCCACTCCCCGAGGCTCCTTCATTGATATTTTTTCTCCACTATATCTAAATCTAGAATATAGTATGCTAGCCTTTTCTAGGCACTAGTCCTTCTTTCACAAGTGATCTTCTCACTCTAACTAGTGTAACCTAGGTACTTGTCAAACTAAAAATGCCTAGCTAGTCTCTCTCTTACAAGAAGAAAGATCAAGAGTACAACTATTCTTGAGTATAAAGAATTTATCTTACAAAATAGATATGCCAATAAAACATAAGAGTTACAAGAATGAACTCGGTAAAGGCTCAAGAACTTTACAAGATGAGGATTTCACTTTCAGAGAATGAGTTGCTGAGTTATTGCTTTTGCTCTTTCCTTTGCAGTTGTGTATATATATATATAGAAGGCTTCATCCTTGTCTTTCTCTTCTAGCAGTTGGATGAGATACTCTTCAATATATGGCCGTTGAATATAGCTTGATCTCAATCTTTATAGGCTCCTCAATCTTTATTGCTAGCTTGTCTCTTGAATAGAAAGTCTTCTATTATTTGAATTTGCAGCAATAGAGAGTTTCCTTGTTTGATAGACATGGTCTTTAAAGGCTCCTTAATCTTGTTGCTAAATTGTATCTTGAATTTGAAAAGCTTCTATATTCGACATATTCACCTTGAGTTCGAAAAGCTTCCATACCCAAAAATATTCAGCACATTGAGTTTCCTTTCTTGGACAATAAGGATCTTTTCTTTTTTTGTATTATTGCTTTTTGAATATGTGTTTATCGAAACACATATAACATCTTTCCTTTGATCTTCAAACAATCTTCAGTCAACCTTCAATATATCTTTTATCAAATCTTCTAGAATCTTCAATATATCTCTCTAGAATATTCTTGATTACTAGTATATATCTTCCCTTCAATATAATATATTGTTCACATCTTTCCTAAGAAAGAAGAATTGTATCTTTGGATATAGTATCATTGAAGTTCAAGTGGTGGAGAACCAAGTTTCCTTAAAACTTGATTTCCATATTCTAATTCGAAGCTCTATGAAATTTGCCTAGCAATTCGAATTTAAATTTCTTCCATGGTCTTGAAAGACATGCAATCAATATGTAAGTATATCACTTAGCAATCTTGCAAAATACCTCATAGCACAAACTCACAAACCAAGGATTAGAGCATTAGAAATAATCAAATTAAAATAATAAAGTATGTTATTATCAAAATCAATAGAGACATATTTTAAATAATCTCTCGGCTAATAATCTCCTCCTTTTTTATGATGACAACCTTTGATTATTTTTCCCTTAAAGATCTCATTGAATAAAATTAAATATAATCAAAGACATATAGCATTAAAGAGGCAATAGTAAGTCTGAGAGAAATGAACAATCTTAAGCTCCCCCTCAACTGGTGCATCTTCTCTTTGATTCCTGCTTATTTAATCTTGAAATATCCCTTCCAAGCAATTATATCAATCAGAAAATATAGAATTTCTCTTCCAAATAAATTCTCAATCATCAGTCAAGCACAATATTTCTCCCCCCTTGTCATTATCAAAATCACTTAAAGCATATAAGAGGATAAAAGATAATGCATTCAAAAGCATAGCATTCATAGATAGCATCCAAAAATATAATCCAGTTTCACGATATCTAAAGTGCTGGGGATTAGTATAACTTGGGCTTCCAACGCAAATAAGGATTCCTAATCCAACCAGGATTAATCCCTATTTACGTAAATTATAATTTATACCACTAATGAATTATAATTGCACTCTCTGCCATACTAGAAATTATATTTCGAACTTCATATTATTAAATGCTTATTTATCTCCCCACGTTAAGATTACAGATACCCGTTTATTAAATTAAATTAAATTACTAACAATTAAATTTCATAGACTTATTTAATTTCTTGAGACCTTCTACTTAACTTATTTGATATATTGGATTCATAATCCACCTGTAGGAAACGAGGCTTTTAGCAGCTATAATGGTGGTAGAGGCTTTCATAATCCACCTGTAAGTAGATACCAAAAGTCATCAGTGACAAAAACATTTTTTGTCACCTACTCATCGACATACCCTTGACATAGATAAATATTGGCAGCAATTTGTGTTTTCATTGCCAAAAGTAACCTTTCTATGTTAAGTTTTGTCGTTGCCAATACCTAACACTTTTCGCAACGATGTAAAACATTCGTAGCCAAAAATGCTTGTCACGACCACATAATCACGTCACCAAAAGCTTAGCAATGGTGACCAAAGATATTCATCACTAAAAGTGATTGTTTATTTGGAAATAAATCTTTTAGCAACAAAAATATCATTGCCAAAAGTGTTATTATTTATTAGCAACCAATTATATATTTGGTTGCCAAAAGTGCATTTTATTTTTTGATGTGACCCTAAATTTCATTGGATATGATTTTTTTTTCTATACATGTATATACCTGTATATTCAATCTACACCTGTGTATTCACTATATATTCTATTCAAAGTATATCAATCAAACACATTAAATGCAACTCTAAACTCCATGCTAAATATTAAAGGGAAAATCTTTACAAAATGTCTAAATATAAAAGAAAATTTAAGTACAATACAAAATCTTAAAACACAATGCAAAGATCCTAATAAAAAATAAAGTACTTCAATGCCCAAATTCGTCCGCATGTTGAGTCCATCTTCAATTTGTAAGTAACAAAAGGAAAAAGAAAAAAATAATAACGAACTATAAGCATTTCATTAAATAAAACATAAATCCAATTGGTCAAGTTTTTAGCATTCCAATTCTTACAGAGGCCAATTAGGGTGTCATATGCTCTTACAAGTTTGTTCAGGCTAAGTTAGGTGCTCATGCTAGTTTTGTGGCCGTTTGGTTACTATTTTACAATTTTTTTCCTTGAACGACCCATTTTTTTATTCTTATGTGATATTTAATGAGGTGCATGTGTTATACATTAATGATATATTTAAAATCCACAATTATAAATGAGAACACTTACTAGGAAGTCAATTCCTAACATTAACTAAAAAAGCTCCCACCATGACTCGTTAGTGTCTTCATCATATCCACCTATTGCCACTTCTTATTCTTGAGCCGTTTGATTTCTTGTTTTGATCTTCCAACTTCTTGTCCTGGTCTTCTACCCTCTTGTTTTGCTCTTCGATCCTCACTTATTGGGAATGGATCAATCCCTACAATAACTCTATCTCTGCTTTTAGACTCTGCACCTCCTTTTGATTATGTGCCTAAAATCCTTTCAAGTACCCCGACTTCTCCCCTAGCACAGCAATTGAAATTTGCTCCTGCATTATCTGGGTTGCTCTGGGTTGTGAAGACTCCTCAGGTTGCCTCTTCATCTCATCCTAAAATTGTGAAGAAACTTAAACTAATTACTTACATTACATCCAAATGAAGTGACTACAATTGTTGGTATACTTAAAATGTTTCTTTCTACACATTGGTTCTATCCAATCACCATTTCTTTTGCTCTAATGGGCTATGTCATAGAAGTCAACAAGGTGAGGCATCTCACCTCCACATTTGATCCCCTTCATGTAGGAGGATAGTTTTAATTTTTATTTCTTATTATGATGAGGTTCAAGCTGCTTAGTAAAGGTAACTGAACTTGGATGTCATAAATTAAAAAAAAAAAAGGTAACTAAATTTGGGAGCCAAACATTTTACTTTAGTCTTTTCTTTTTCTTTTGTTGTAAAATTAATGCTTTGAATTTAATTCTTAAAAAACACGTAAGTTTTCTTGCAACTTTGTAAGTAAAACATAAACAAATCATTTACAATAACTAGTTGAGGACTTGGAAATCAAAGAAGAAATAAATGAAACATTAACTTGCTGGTGGAATTGTTTCCAAAAAAAAAAAAAAAAAAATTCAAGGAGCAAAAACATCTAAGACTCAATCTGTCTTGACATATTTTAATTGACAACTGATGGGCATATCATGTTTCCCCACCTGGCTTTGCATTTGCACAAACATGTTTATACATATCTTAAGCACAAACAAGCCATTGAAGAACTGACAGTACAAGAATAATTTGGATCAATTAAGGGCTAGCTGATGCAAGAACTCCTAAACTTAGTAGCCTTGTCGCACTTTTGATGTCGTGTATAACACAAAAAGACTTAATTTCATAGGAACTGTCTCCTTTTGATATCATTTGTTTGATAAGTGCATTTGTACAATTTTCTTCTAACAACAAAGATGTTCCCTATCATTTTCTTTCCTTTTTTCTTACCCCCAATTTTTGTAATCACCTCCTAAACATATGTTATTAAGAGTTAGTTTCTTAATTTTGAGATATTATTATTATTCTGAAAAACATTAAGGCACTTGTATTATTTTTAAGGGAAATGCTTGAATATGGGGTTTGAGAAAGACATAGAAATGGAAATAGTGAGGGTTTTTGAAAAGTAAAGATGAACATGAAAATGGAGCCAAGCATGCAAAATATGAACATGATAACCATATGCAAAGCGGGTCATGAAATCATACAAGACTAAGAGGCCACATCATATTGCAAGGTGCTCTAAGGTCATACCATCTCAAAGTAAGCTTGTGAAAGATCCCCTTACACGGTGGCTGTCGCGCCCAAATTTTTCGCACTCGAAGAATACACACACAAGTGGAAAAAACACTGTACTCTCTAGTTAGAACTCACCCTCCTAGAAGAATGAATGCGACTAGGTTTGAATTGAAAATAGATTTAAATAAAGGGCTTTTAGAAAAAATTTGGATTCACCACCTAACTTGATTAAGGTGAGTTAGGTCACTTAAAAACTAAGCATAATCTGAAAACTACACTTAGGGTTTTGGAAAACGATTTTGAAAAC
This sequence comes from Euryodendron excelsum, assembly GCA_033060915.1. Lineage (NCBI taxonomy): Eukaryota > Viridiplantae > Streptophyta > Magnoliopsida > Ericales > Pentaphylacaceae > Euryodendron > Euryodendron excelsum. Next base: position 696,254 of record CM065396.1, read on the forward strand.
ATCTCCTCAAAAGAGGATTTTTAAGAAAGCAGGTTGTTTGGCAACCTTTGAAAAACATTTAGCCCTTTTTTTTTTTTTTAAAATAACTCCATTTTTGGTCTATGAAAACAATAATTCTACGTTCGGAGGTTGGTTACGTGCAGGGAAGATGCACTAAGCCATCACCCTACCTTGCCCTTTCAGTACCTACATGTCTATTTACCCTAGATTCACCTATGAGAGTCTTCAACTAACTATTGTTCAATCTTATCCACTTTAGAGAAAGAATGTTTTGAAAAGAAATTGACATGATGCATGATATGCAAGTGCAAGAAAAGAGACTTCATTTGGAAATAGATTTGAAAAGAAGAATTTAATTTTAGAAGAGAGATTTGAAATGATAGATTTGAAATTGGAAAGTTTTAGAAATTAAAAATAGAGATTTGAAAATAGATTTGTTGAAATAGAAACTTGAAAAATGTGGTGACCGCACTCATGAGGGTTGCCTTCGTATCCTTTTGGAGGAATTAGGTCAGTCGTAGTTCGGACAAGAGTCCGATTGAAAATAAAAGAGTTGATTCGAAAAAGGATTTGATTTGAACTTAGAATAGAAGATTGGAAATTGGAATTTAGAATTTTGAAATTGAGAAGATTGGACTTTGATTTGGAAAAATAGAATTTGGAAGAAAGATTTAGACTTGTTTTGGAAAGATGAAGGTTTAGGAAACCTAGACTAAGGAGTTTAGAAAACAGAAATTGGATTAAGGAAAGATTCGAATTAGGAAAGTTTCAAAATAAGAAAGTTTCGTTTTAGGAAAGTTTTAACTTAAGAAAGTTTCAATTTAGGAAAGTTTTAACTTAATAAAGGTTTTGAAATAGGAAAGTGTTGAATTTAGAAATGTTTTTAATTAGGAAAAGTTTAGTTTAAGAAAGGTTTAGGATTTGGAAAGTCTAAACTTAAGAAAGTTTTGACTTCGGAAGGCTTAGAATTTTAGAAAGATTTTAAATTAGGAAAGATTTAAATTTAGAAAAGGTTTGAATTAAAAAAGTTTCAACTTAAGAAAGTTTTGAATTAAGAAAGTTTTGAGTTTAGAAAGGTTTTAGATGTGGAAAGATTTGAAATTTAGGAAAATTTAGAACTTAGAAAGTTTTAGAGTTTGAAAACTTTGAATTTAGGAAGTTTAGGATTTAGAAAGTTTTTTAGAGTTTGAGTTTTAGAAAACCTTGAGATTAGGAAATGTTTGAATTTAGAAAAGATTTGAAAACTTAGATTTGGAAAGTTAAGATTTGAAAAGGGGTAGAATTAGGAAAGATTTGCAAGTTGAGTTTTAAAAGTTAGGAGAGATTTTTATGTTCAAAATTTGGAAACTTAAGATTTAGGAAAGGAGAAAATTAGGAAAGATTTAGATGAGGAAGGGTTAAGATTTCCTATTTCCTAAAACAAGGGATTGGATTTTGTTTCTAAAGGAGAATGTTTGATTTTGTTTCCAAAAATGAAGGATCATATCTAATTTCCTAAATAAGAAGATTGGATTTGGTTTCCAAAAGGGAAGATGGGATTTGATTTTCTAAAGGGAAGATTGGATTTGACAAGTGTTTGGAAGAGGAAGTTTCAGAAACCCTAGATTTGAAAGCGTATAGTTTTGACGTAGAAAATAGGTTTTGAAAATATCATTTTGACGTAGAAAACGGGAGGTTTTGAAAACTTAGGTCTTAAGGCAAGATTGAAAATCATATTTTTGGAAAGAAAATTAGGGTTTCCTAATTGTTAGTTCTAGGGCTTGACTTGGGCTCTAAGAAAAGAATTTTTGAAAAGTGTGTTTTTGGAAATGAATTTTTGGAAGGAAATCCTAGAGGGGAGTTTCTAGAAGAAAGATTTTGGAAAGAGAGTTTTTAGAAAGATTTTTGGAAAAAGATTGTTGGAGAGAGTTTTTTAGGAAAGAGATTTAGGGGGAGAGTGTTTTTTAGAAAGTGAATTTTGAGGAGAGTATTTCGGAAAGGAATTTAAAAAGGGAGTTTTAAAAAAATAGATTTTTGGAGGAGTTTTTAGAAAATAATTTTGGAAAGAAGAGTTTTTGGAAAGCATGTTGAAAAAGGAGGTTTTAGAAAGAGAGACTTTTGAAAAGAGAGTTTTTTAGAAAGTATAAAAACGTCTCACTTTTCTAAAGCGATTCTAACCATAAGAAGGCTAGAACCACTTTAAAAAGTGATTTTGAAAACAGCAAGGAGTTGAAAATATGGACCATGTTGGTCACTTTAAATATAACACTTTCCCAAAGCAACCCTAGCCATGAAAGGCTAGAATCACCCTAGGATTGTGATTTTGAAAAGAAGTTTTTGGAAAAAAAGATTTTGAAGCAATTTTGAAAATAAGTTTGAAAACGACTTTGAAAGCGATTTTTAGAAGAATGCAAGAGCCATGATATGCACAATGCAAAGAGGGTCGTGAACATACGAGGTTAAGGTTTCATCACATAATCAAGGGGGCCGAACCCACGTGGTCTCCGGTTAGACTAAAAGAAAGCCCCCGACATAGTGACCCTCCAATAGCCTAATCTTACACATGGACCGAGAGTCCCCTTATTTCAAGCATGCAAAGAATGAGAGGAAAGAGATGGGGGATTAAAATAGAGAAAACCTAAATGGGTTAGGAGAGAGAAGAAAGAAGGGGGAAGTGTGGAAATTTAAATAAGAAGCCTACCTTGTGTCTTCCTTATTTTGCTTAGCTTTGCTTTGCTTGTCTTGCTTTGATATTCACTTCAATCTTCAAGAGTTTGTCTTCAAACCTTTAAATTGCAGCCCTTCAAGTCTTCAAAGGAGGGTTGGAGGCTAGTGTATAAGTGTATAGGAGTGTATAAGAGGCTAGGGTTTAGTGTATGGTGGCTAGGGTTTGGAAAACCTAGAGAAGCTAAGGTTTTGGGAGTGTACAAGCTATGTATGTCGAGAATTATGGTTTTCAGACTGAGTTTGTGGACCTCTTTCACGCTAGAAGAGGCTCTGTATTTATAGAGATGGGATAGACTTGGCGCCTGTTGTAGTGGCGCTAGGCCAAATTCCCTCTTGGTGCCACTAGGAGTGGTGCCAGGCCATTTCTTGGCTTGGCGCCATTGCTAGTGGTGCCAGCCAGTTAGGAAAGTTTTAAGGTCGGCAAGCAACGTATCTTGAGAAGATTTGGGCACCTGTACTAGTGACTACCATGCAATTTTTAGCCTGGCTTCACTAGGACTGACTTCGGAAAGTCTGGGGATGAATTGAAGAGGCCGGGAATGACCCAGAGAGCTAAAAAAGGGCAAGAACACTCAGAATAGTGTCCCAGATGTATTTGACTTGAAAAATGAGGATAGGATGTGTCGGAAGGATTGACCGGGCCTTAGGGGCAAAACGGTCAATCAAGTTGGAAAGCTACCGGGACAGACCTGGAATGTCCCAGAAGAAGACTCGAGATTTGGAAACATTATTTAGAATGTTCCCAAAGGTTGCCGGTTTGACACCCAGAGCCGGTGTGGTTAGAAAAGGCGACCGGCCCACTAGGGGCAAAACGGTCATTTTATACCGGGTTTGCCGGAATTGACTCGGAATGATCCAGAAAGATAAAGAAAGGTTGAGAATACTATAGGAAGCATTCTTTGAAGGTTACTAGTTTGATAACCAGGGCCGGTGTGGTTCCTGGGGCACTCGAATGCCTTGGGGCAAAATGGTCATCTTGACCGAAAGGTCTTAGAATTGACGTGAAACTGATTGGAGGGCACCTAATCATGCTGGATCATCTCTGGGATGATCTTAGAAGGGTGGACTTACCGTTCTGAGGGCTTAGGTGTGCTCTCGATAAACGTGCCGAAAATGGCCCTAGGGGCAGTTTGGTCATTTTTCACCAAAGTGGGCTAGCAGGCACTGGTGTTGACTTGGGTTTTGAGTGTTTCCGCCACTTTGACGGCGGTCGCGTGATACAGGGGTTTGTTGCAATTCCCTATATTGATTTTTTTGCGAGTATTTCCGCTACTCTGATAGTTTCGATGTTTGCGAGTATTTTCGCTACTTTGACAGTTCGCGATCATTTCTGAGACTGCCTGATCTCTGGAAGCTGCTAAAGGAACTTAGCGTCTGAGAATCAATTTTTTCAAAAAGCGTGCCTAAACGAACATTTCTGTATTGGCGGGCTAGCAGGCGCCAAAGGTGGACCATTCTACCATCTAGGGGACTTGGGGTCTCGTCCTGATCGACAGGTTTAAAGGGACTTACCGTTCCAAAGAGGCTTTTTTTTGAAAACGTGCCGGACCGTCTCGAGGAATCAACTATCTCAAGAGAGGGATTCGAATTAGAATTGAAAAGGGGACTTACCGTCTTTAGAAAGACGCGCCTGTTGGAATTGGAAAGGGAACTTACCGTCTTTGGAAAGACGTGCTCGAATTAGAATTAGAAAGGGGACTTACCGTCTTCAGAAAGACGTGCCTGAATTGGAGTAGAAAGGGGACTTACCGTCCTTGGAAGGACGTGCCTGTTGGAATTTGGAAAAGGGACTTACCATCTTCGGAAAGACGTGCCTGAATTGGAATTAGAAAGGGGACTTACCATCTTCGGAAAGACGTGCCTAAATTGGAATTAGAAAGGGGACTTACCGTCTTCAGAAAGACGTGCCTGTTGGAATTCGAAAGGGGACTTACCATCTTTGGAAAGACGTGCCTGTTAAATTAGAAAGGGGACTTACCGTCCTTAGAAAGACTTGCCTGTTGGAACTGGACCGAACAATGCTCCTAGGGGCATTACCTCTGCTTGGGCCTGGCGGGGCCCATAAAGTGATGAATAGACAGGATTAGAGAATTGATTTCGATTGGAATACGTCCATATTGACTTGAGTACAAGTCTGGACGGACCGTAGACTGTCGAGCGGTCAAAAATGGGGTGCTTACAGTGGCTCCCACAAGCTTTCCTTTAGGCATGACCTAGGAGCTCTCTTGTTTCAAGCATGCAAGGAAGGGGGGGGAGGGATAGAAGATGATGGTTGAAGGAGAATATTAGTTCAAGTGGGCTGGGAAGGAGAAGAGAGAAGTGGGGAGAAATAAATCAAAAGGGAATACCACCTTTGTCTTCAAACCACTTTCAAGCTTTCATGAATGACTTGTGTTGAACTTGAATAGCCTTGGAGAGGCTTAAGGGGGGCTGGAAATGGCACTTATATGGCATTGAGGCTTTGTAGATGGAGTGTATAGGCTAGAGAAAGGTTGAATCTAACTTTGACGCTTGTAGGGTGAAGTGTTTAGGGTATTTCAGAGTTCTGAGGCTATTTTAGCAAGGCTTCGCTATTGTTTTTTATTCTAGAATACACAGAGGGGGAGGCCTGTATTTATAGACAAAGCTTTTGGGCACTGGTGCATGTGCTACATGCGTCTAGGCAATTTTTGTCGTAGCACGTGCAGCACTGTTCTAGTGATTGAATGCCACGTGGCACCCTTTGTACTGACTCAACTTGGAGGGCAAGCAAAGTTTTGATCTATTTAATCACAATCTGGGCTCATGTAGCATACGCTTTCTTGTTAACTTTGCCTCTATAATTGTGCAATCCCTAAAAGATTTGGGATGATTAGTCATATTCACGATGTTCTCCTATTGTTTCTCAAGAACCGAGAATTTCCGGTGAGCTTTAAAGGTGTCTGGAAGAGTGAGATATCACCTTGGGAAGAGTGTATGAAAACACATTTTTTCAGAACATTTGTGATACGCTCCGCAGATGTTCAAAAGTAGCGGTCTTTGGGCCACGTAATCAGGGCCTTTGGGGGATGATCTCTTCAATCAAACCATACCAATAGAAAGTGCTCTGGAAATACTTTCAGAAATTTCCTAATTTATGCATTTCTCAAGTCATTTGACGGTGCATTATAATCAGGGAATCAGAAGAATAGACAATCATAGTGGAGTGTTTGTGAGACGCTCGAAGGGTTTTTGAAAGTGGCAACTTCCAAGCCACACGATCGGGGGCTTCAGAAAGTAATCTCTTCAATCGAGCTGTATTGATGGAAAGACCTATGGACAGGCTTTTGAGAATTCTTGATTTATGCATTTCTTGAGTCATTTGATGGTATGTTATAATTAGGGAATCAAGAGGAAACACTACCCTAGCAAAGCGTCTGTGGGACGCTCCAGGGGACTTTTCTTGACTTGGAAGTGTTTAGAGTCACAGTGTAAGCATCCCATTTTTGCCTACTTAGCAATCTCCGGCTCCATCGAATCCAATTTCAAACATCACAACACATACGAGCCCAAGCTGGCTCTTTTAAAACTCCAATCCAATCAACTGGTCGCTTCGCTAGCCCATAAAGCCCAATTGAAGCTAAAAGACCGTATTGCTCTTAGGCACTAAAAGCATCTTTCTGAGATTGGGCAGTCTCGAAAACCAACACTATCCAATTGGCTTCTCGAGATGGGGTGATCTCGGGGACCAACACCTTATAAAATTCTAAATAGTTCACTTTTGGTGCCTACTTAGCCCGCCAATATAGAATGTCCGTCATCTGGTAGTTCTTCGAGACTAGGGGATCTCGGGGACCAACACCACCTTATAGGTAGCTTTTTGAGATTAGGCAATCTCGGAAACCAGCACTACCCCACAGGTAGCTCTATAAGACTAGGCGGTCTCAAGAACCAATACTTAGGTCAACACTGCCGCCTACTAGCCTGACTAGGTGAAAAACGACCAAACTTGCCTCTTGGGCCTCCGGGCACGTCTTTGAGAAAGTTCAAAATCCCTCAAGACGGTAAGTCCACCCTTCTAAAATGTTCCTATGCAGTTAGGCATACTCAACACGCCATTCTAACCAATTTTGATCCCATTCCGGTCAATCCTGGTCAAAATGACCATTTTGCCCCTAGACACCCCAGCACAATACAAATCCCACCAAACAGTCAAAACACCTTCTGGGACCATCTCCGAACAATCCGCCACGCTTAATATGCTATTCCAACCCATCCAGACCATTTTCGACCAATTTCGGTCAAAATGACCATTTTATTACTAGTGGCCTGAGCGCCCCCCAAAATCACACTAGGTCTAGGTACCAAACTGGCAGACCCTATCATATGCCCATATTCAATTTAAGGTGAGTCTCGTGACTATAAACACTTCCAACTCGATGAAAGTCTACTGGAGCATCTTACAGATGCTCCGTTAGGGTTGTCTTTTCCTCACGATTCTCGAGTTATAACATATTGTCAAATGACTTGAGAAATGCGTAAATCAGGAAATTTTCGAAAGCTTGACCACAGGTCTTTCCATTGATACGGCTCTATTGAATAGATCGCTTCCCGAGGAACATCGTGGACACAAGCGATTTTCCTGAATCTTTTTTGAATTGCACAATTATTAAGGCAAAGTTTAAATAAAAATTTTCGACGGCGGAGCGTATGCTACATGTGCCCAGATTTTGATCAGATCGATCAAAACTTTGCTTGCTCCCTAAAATTAAGTTAGTACAAAGTGTGCCACGTGGCATTCTACCAATGGAACAATACTGACGTATGTAACACATGTACCACATGCGCCAGCTTTCTCCAGATTGTCTATAAATACAAGCCTCCCCCTTTGCATATTCCAGAATTGAAAATAGTAGTGAAGCTCTATAGAAATATCATCTGAATCTCGAATTTCCATGTACATCTCACCCTCCAAGTACTTAGGTTAGATTCTACCTCCCTCTAGCCTATACACCACACCTACATAGCTCTCAATGGCATGGAAGACCCATTCTAGCCTCTTCAAGCCTCCCTAGGGCCATTCAAGCTAAAGTTAAAGCATCTATGAAAGTTTGAAAGTGTTTGAAGGCAAAGGTGGTATTCTCTTTTACATTCTTGTCATCCCCACTCTTCTCTTCTCCCTCATAGCCTACTTAGGCTATTTTCTATTTTAAACCCCCATCTTCTACCCTCTTTTCTTGCATGCTTGAAATAAGAGAGCTACTAGTTCATGCCTAAAAGAAAGCTTGTGAGAGCCACCGTGTAAGGGTATCTTTCACTAGCCTACTTTAAGATGGTATGGCCTTAGAGCAACTTGCGACTTGGTGTAGCCTATAGCCTTGTTTGAATTCATGACCCCCTTGCATATGGTTACCGTATTCATGTATTGCATGCTTGACCCCATTTTCATGTTCATCATCATTTTTAAAACTCTTACTATCTTCATTTCTATGTCTTCTTCAAAATCCATATCCAAGTGTTTCCTTAAAAATGGTTCTAAGAGTTGGATCCTTGAAGCCTAGATCAATTTCCATATCTTAGAAAACGCCTCTTTAAACCCCTTGACTTCATTGTGCATCCTTGTGTTTCTTTGCGTTACATGTGACATAAAATTGGTTTTCAAACTCCTCTCTTTTATATTGATTTTGTAGAATCCACTCTCTTAAGCCTTGTGGTTGAAATGGTTCCTCAGAACGCTCTCTTGAGTGGTCTTCTCATTTTTTTAACCATATGAACCCTAGTTCATTAGAGTTGGCTTCTACACCCAAAACATGATTTTCAAAACAACCCCCTTTAAGAAGGGTTCTCAAAAGTTCATTATCTTTGATTTGCATAAAAATGATTTCCCTAAACCACTATTTTCACATTGATTTTTAGAAGTTTTGCTTTCTTGAATATTGTGGTTGAAATGGTCTCATGGAGTCTTCTTTGGAGTGATTTCCTTCAAATCAATCATATAAACCCTTATTCTTTAGAGTGATTTTCAAAATCTTAAAAGTGGTTTTCCAGAACCTCCTTTCCAAAAACTAATTTTCAAATGTTCATTCTCTTTAATTTTCAAGCATTCAAAACTATCTATTAAATGTTGATTTTCACAAAGTTTACTCTTTTGAGTTAATGGGTGAAATAGTTCCAAGGCAACCATCTCTTAAGTGGTTTTCAAATACCAATCATAGAACCTCAATACTCACTTGAGTGGATTTTATAAAATGGTTTTTCAAACAGACTTTCAAGTTTCATGCATAAAACCATCTTTCCAAAACCACTAGATCCAAACCCTAGTTCAAAATCACCTTCCAACCCTAAGTTAACTTGACCCTAGTTGTCCAAACTCTAGGTTAACCTAACCTAAGTTAGTTAACCCTAGGTCACCTTAACCCTAAGATAACCTAATTTTAGTTAGTTAATCCTAGGTCACCTTAACCCTAGATTAACCTAACCTTAGTTAGTTGCCCCTAGGTCAAACCAACCCTAGTCTAATCTAACCTTAGTTAACCTAGGTCAACCCAACCTAGGTTAGTAAGCTTCAAGGTTCCAATTAAAAGACCCCTTTTTAAATAATCTTTCAACTCAAAAACCATTTTCCTATTATACTTCACAAAACATTCTGCTTTTTTGATATTTCAAAAATCAACTCCAAAACCTTTTCAAATATTCCTACGCTCTATCTTCAAAAATGCCTCCACGAAATTCTCTTAAATTTGTCCCAACTAAAATGGCTAGACACTTAACATTTTTCAAAAACTATTTTCAAAATACTTCTAAAAACTCACAACTCTAAAGTATCCCCACCCCTTTATGGTTAGGGATTCTAAGGGAAGGTGATACATTAAATACAACCACCAATGTTATCCATATTAGGGTTCCAAAACCCTAAGTGTTTTCAAAAATCCTTTTCAAAAATGATTTTCAAACATCACATTCTTGAAGTAACCCTAATCCTTCCATGATTAGGATTGGTCAAGTATAAGTAAGATATTCAATAAGGGTTCTATCACCCTAAAGTTTTAAAATCCAAAAAGAGAATTTTCTAGCCCCCTTTTCCAAACTTGTTTTCAAAACTCATAACCCTAAGGGAGCTTAGTCTTTCAATGACTAACCTCTAAAAGGTGATGAAGCATCAAACATACCTTATGTCACGCCCCGATTTTTTACACTCGAGGAAAATACATAAAAGTAGAAAAAACACAGTACTCTCTTATTAGAACTCATCCTCCTAAAAGAATGAATGCGACTAGGTTTGAATTGCATTTGATTTGATTAAGGGCTTTTGGAAAAAGTTTTGGAGTCATCGCTTAACTTGATTAAAGTGAGTTACGTCACCTAAAACTAAGCATAATCCAAAGATTATATTTAGGGTTTTTGAAAATGTTTTGAAAACTTCCTCAAGAGAGGATTTGAATGAAAATAAGTTGTTTGGCAACATTTGGAAAGATATAAAACCTTTTTAAAAATAACTCCATTTTTATCTTTAAAAACAGTGATCTAGTTTCGGATGTTGATTACGTGTAGGGAAGGCGTACTAAACCATCACCCTACCCCGCACTTTTGGTACCTACATTTCTATTCACCCTAGGTTCATTCATTTGAAATCTTTGATTAATAAATGTCCAATACTATCCACTTTAGAAAAGAATTATATGATGCATGATATGTAAATGCAAGAAAAAAGGTTTGAGTTTAAAAATAGATTTGATAAGAAGGTTTAATTTTCAAAAGACCTGATTTGATTTTGAAAGTAGATTTAAAAAGATTTGATTTTGAAGTTTGAAAGAAAGTTCTAGAAATTGGAATTGGAGATTTTAGAATTAGAAACTTGAAATAGATTGTGGAATTAGAAATTTGAAAAAGGTTGTGGAATTAGAAACTTAAAAAAGGTTACGACTGCACCCATGAGGGTTGCCTACGTATCCTTTTTTTGGAATCAGGTCAGTCATAGTTCGGATAAGAATCCAATTGAAAATAGACATTTTGAGGTTTTTGAAAACTTTGATTTGAAAAGAGTTTGATTTGAACTTTGAATAAGAGACTTGAAATTGAACTTGGGATCGACTTTGATTTGAAATAGAACTTGAGGATTTGAAATTGATTTTGATTTGAAAAAATTGAACTTGGACTTGATTTAGAAAGATTGAGATTTTGAAAATATTTTGAGTTAGATTGAAGTTAAAAAACCATCTTGGTTTAGAAAAGAGTTTTTAAAAAAGAGTGGAAGCTTCCTAACTTTAGGGTTAGGGTTGAACTAAGGTTTAGGTCTCCTAGGGTTTAGGTTACCTAAGATTGGAACATGTAGTTGAATTGGAAAGGATTTGATTTAGATTTGAAAGTTCAATTTTAGAAAATTGGATTTAGGAAAGGTTCGAATGAGGAAAGTTGGATTTAAGAAAGATTGAAAAGATATTTGATTTGATTTAAAAACATTTGACTCGGAATGATTTGGAAAGTTAGGGTTTGGGAAACGTTCGACTTTAGAAAGCTTTGAATTAGGAATGTTTGAAAATAAGAAAGTTCTATTTTAGGAAAGTGTCAAATTAGAAAAGTTTCATTTTAAGAAAGTTTTGAATTTAGAATGATTTCAACTTTGGAAAGATTTAGAATTTGAAAAGTTTTGAAATTTAGAAAGGTTGGAATTAGGAAACGTTTGACTTAAGAAAGATTCGATTCTTGTTTCCTAAAATAGAATATTAGATTTTATTTCCAAAAATAAATGATTTGATATGGTTTCTAAAATTGAGGGATTTGATTTAGTTTCCGAAATGGGAAGATTTGATCTAGTTTCCTAATTTTGAAAGATTGGATTTGACATGAAATTGGAAAGGTTGAATTTTAGAAATCTAGGATTTGGAAACTTATGATTTTATGTCGAAAAAGAGATTTTGAAAATCTATGATTTGAGGCAAAATTGGAAGTCATGCTTTTAGGAAAGAGAACTAGGGTTTCCTAACCATGGAATCAGGGCTTCACTTAGACTCCAAGAAAAAGAGTTTTTGGAAAGAAAATTTGTTGAAGAAAATTTCTTGGAAGGAGACTTGAAGATAGTTTTAGAAAGTAAATTTTTGAAGAGAACTTTTGGAAAGGAGTTTGAAAAGAGATTTTTGAAAAATAGATTTTTGAAAAGAGTTTTTGGAAAAGAGTTTTTGGAAAGTGGATTTTTGAAGAGGGCTTTAGAAATTATTTTGAAAAGCAATTTTGAAAGGGAATTGAATATGAACTTTTGAGGTCTTTTGAATGTCTTACTTTCCTAAAATAATTCTAACCATGACAAGATTAGAACCATTGTAAGTTGGTAGTTTTGAAAACATGGATTTAGAAAATGAACCAATATGATCACATTGAATATCACACGTTCCTAAAACAACACTAACTATAAAATGGCTAAAATCATCTTGAGATGGTGATTTTCATCGAGAGTTTTCTTTCTCAGCGATGATTCTTGGGAGTCCTATCTGGGAGACCATTATTAGCGCCAATTCCATGAGGAGTTTCGGTCAGCAAGGGATCTGCCAGAGTACATGTTTGGAGCCTTGGTTGAGGGAGTTCCTATTCAATACCAGGAGCGTCAGCTCGGTGCCAGTTTTCTGCTTTCCCCAGAGACTGATTACGCTACACATTTTGGAGCTCATTCTGTAGGTGCCTTTACCCAGTTTGAGGTAGTGGTCGGTGGATACACCATTAGTCAGGAGGTGGTGGACTTGTGGCGTTGAGCTAGAGGATATGTGTCCCAGGTTGAGTTCACTGACATGAGGGATTAGAGGGACCGGTACCAGACTGAGAGGGACCAGTTCCAGATGGAGAGGGACCATTTCCAGGCTGAGGTAGTTTCCTTGACAACACGGTTAGCTCAGATGGGAGGCAGCAGGGTATGTTGTCTTTTCTCTCTCTTTGTTATGACATTGCTTAGTTATTTCTTTGTTTTGCTGATTCTGATTCTTTCTTCTTTGTAGGATGTTGGCGCTTCTAATAGCCGTCCCCTTCCCCCAGAGCTAGGTTTCAGAAACTTTGACCCAGACATCGACTTTGACCTTTGATGAGTGCCCCCTTGACATAGGCTCAGATTTTTCCTATATTCTATCTTGGAGATATATTTAGTCTCATTGTTAGATAGTTTATTTTGTAAATTTTTCATAGAGTAGATATTTATGATTCAAACAGTTAAATGTATGTATTAATGCATGGATAGGTAGACATATTTATGATTTACATAGTTAGGCATATGGACAGATGCAGGTATAGGGATGATGACGATGTATATTTATTAATGAGATGATATTAAACTGTTTTGGTGACTTCTGTTTCTACAGGGAGCCATGTCCTATGTATGCAAAGCTCATGCTGAAATTTTATCAAAATATATAGACATGTTAGGGTGCAACAGTTAATACAAGGAAATGGAGCACTGTCAAATTAAACGTTCTTGAAATGGTAACTCCTTCCTTGTCAGGGGTTTGGTCTCCCTTTTGGCTCAACCCTACCTTGACTGGATGATAGCATTTTGCACCTTTCTCATCCTCTTGATCAACTTTGACTTTCTACATTGGGTTAGTGTATAAGATCATTTGGTTTGAATTCTTAACCACTGGGGCTTTGGCAACTACTTACTTGACCTTTGGCAGAGCGATGAGTAGCCCGTCTTTCAATCGAAAAAGACTTCGTTTTAGAACCGTAATGTAGGCTAAGTTATGGAGTTTTGAAACAACGGGATATGCGAGCTAAAATTTGATGTCATTTTCAGTAGGGTTTGGATCCATACTATCCTTGATTGTTTTTCGGGCAGGATTAGCATCCTTCTTCACTTTTGGCAACACAACTGGCTTATTTAGATCAAGCAAGCCATTTTTCAATCAGAGTGGACTTTAATAGGGTTGTAGTGTAGGCCATGGTTTTGGGTTTAACAAGAAAAGGTAAAGGCTCAAACCTATAGCTTCTATTGGGCATCTTTATCACCTAGGATCAGCTTTTGGATATACCTTCTTGCCTTTACTATATACTTCTCATAAGGCCATGCAATGACTCTTTTCTCTTCCAACTTTATTATGTGCTTTTCAAGATGGCATAAGCATGATTTTTTTTTTTTTTTGCCTTTTCTCAGATAAGCTTTTTTTTTTTTTGGCATTTTGCCCCTTGGCAATTCTTTTCCCTTTGCTATTCTTTTTCTTCCTTTTTTTCTTTTTTTTCTTTTTATGGGACGAACACTTCTACAGCTTCTTTCTTTCAGCTCATTTTAATTTAACCCATTGTGAGCGGTGATCCCTAGGTTGGGGTTTTCTTGAAAGGGAAAGTGACCGGCTAAAAGGTTTGACAATGGTTGCTTTTGACTTTATGGGACATGAAATGAGGGCTTCTCTTCACTTTAAACTAGATTACTTGATCCATAGAACCTTCAACGTTGCCTCAACCTGATGGAGGATGAATGACATGCTTTGTGGAGTTTTAGGTTATTTGTCTGCCCTAGTGTGGGGGGACAATCATGGATTAAGGTTGAGAAAGAATCTTTCGCTTTTTGCAAGGCACTAGTGGGTTAATCAAAGGGAATATAAACATCATGTTTTTTTTTTTATGGGAAAATGAAAGATGGCTCCTCTTCCTTTTGATAATTTGGCCACACATCGTTTAGCTTCAATGTCTTGTAAGTGTCGATTTTGGTTACTTTCCTCACTCATCCTTTCTCTTTTCTGAAAGTTGATCAATCAGCGAGTGGTTAACTCATCCTACCATACCCTTCAAGTTAGGTCCTCCATAAGATAGTCCATGCCCCTTGTGTAGGATCATTCACCATTCACAAGAAAAATATAAGATAATAGTAATGAATGAAAAGACTATCATTTTATTCTTTTAATGAAAAAGCATAGAGTTCTTAAGTAGCATGAAAATGCAAACAGTGTAAAGGCGCAAAAAATAAAAGGGATAAAAAGAAAGTGAGTAAAAATACCCCTCTCTTGTACGCTTTGAAGAGTACTCCTTTTCTTTAGGGTTTTGGAACGATGCCCATATTTTCGATGCTCCATCCATGATCATGGTCTCCAGCCAAGGCAAGGAAAGTAAAGATTTCTTCTAGGGCCCCAGATGTGTTGGTAGCTATTGTGCAGTTGTCAGCCTCATTAACTTCCTTGTTGTCCTTGGTGGTAGGTTCTTCCATAAATGGGTTGGCTAGCTCGCCTCCCTCCAACTCAAATGGCTTTTCTGGTGTTTTAGGCTTTTCTAGCTCCTAGCCCATGTCTTCATAGTTAAACTTAGTTGCGGGCCATGAGTTCTCTAATAGGTGGTGCTCAGCTTTCGTATATCTTGGGTGTAGAAATTCAACACCCCAACCATCACCAGCCATGTCTTTGGCAGGGTCCTCCTCTACAAGTGTGGGTTCCTCCACTAGCCAGTCAGAAGAATCAGGCACCTCACTAGGGTTATAGAGGTAGATTGGGCATGACAGGTGATCCTCCTCTCAATCACTTTCCTCGTTAGTCTCCCAGTCCCCTTCATAATCTTCAATCATGATATCATCCAACTCCCCCTCATCTTCTATTTCTCCCAATATCACACTGACCATGTGATCTGTAAGCACCCTATTTTTGACCGCTCGGCAGTCTACACTCCGTCCAAACTTGTTTTCAAGTCATTATGGGCATATTCCAATCGAAACCAATTCTCTAGGTCCAAATTCCGTCTTTCCATCGCTTCGCGGGCCTGTCAGGCCCAAATAGAGGCAAAATGACCAAAATGCCCTTAGGGGGCATTGACCTTTCCTTTCCAATTCCAATTCCTCTCTCGAGACAGTTTATTCCTCGAGACGGTCCGAGTAGCGAAACTGCTAACAAAACCGTTAGAGTAGCGAAAATACTCACAAAACTGTTAGAGTAGCGGAAATACTCACAAATAGGTCGATATAGGGAATTGGCAACAAACCCCTATGTCACGACGACCGCCGTTAGAGTGGCGAAAACACTCACAATCCAAGCACGTCTCTTCGGAGACGGTAAGACCCCTTTCCAATCCCACTCTCGAGACAGTTTATTCCTCGAGATGGTTCCAATCCAGGCACGTCTTTTCGAAGACGGTAAGACCCCTTTCCAATCCCTCTCTCGAGACAGTTTATTCCTCGAGACGGTCCGAGTAGCGAAACTACTCACAAAACCGTTAGAGTAGCGGAAGTACTCAAAAAACCGTTAGAGTAGCGAAAATACTCACAAAGCCGTTAGAGTAGCGGAAATACTCACAAAGCCATTAGAGTAGCGGAAATACTCACAAATCATCAACCTCGTCCGAGTAGCAGAAATACTCCCAAATCATCAATCACGTCCGAGTAGCGGAAATACTCACAAATCATCAACCCCGTCCGAGTAGCGGAAATACTCACACCGTTAGAGTGGCGGAAACACTCAAAACCTAGGTCAACACCCGTGTCTGTTAGCTCACTTCGGTGAAAAATGACCAGACTACCCTTAGGACATTTTTCGAGACTTTCCGGTCAAGATGACCATTTTGCCCCTAAGCATCCGAATGCCCCGGGAACCACACCGGCTCTGGGTATCAAACCGGTAACCTCCTGAGACTACTTTTTATAGTATTATCAATCTTCCTTTACCTTTCCGGATCATTCCGAATCAGTTCCGGCCAACCCGGTACAAAATGACCGTTTTGCCCCTAGAGGGCCGGTCTCTTTCTTCGACCACATCGGCTCTGGGTATCAAACCGGTAATGTCCCAAGAATACTTTTTATAGTGTTCTCAAACTTCCTTTACCTTTTCAGACCATTCCAAGTCAGTTCCGGCAAACTCGGTACAAAATGACCATTTTGCCCCTAGTGGGCCGGTCTCCTTTTCCGACCGTACCGGCTCTGGGAATCAAACCGGCAACCTCCGAGAACATTCTGAATAATGTTTCCAGATCCCAAGTCTTCTTCCGGGACAATCCGAGTCTGTCCCGGCAGTTTCTCGGTCTGAGTGACCGTTTTACCCCTAAAGGCCCGGTCAACCTTTCCGGCACATCTTATCCTCACTTTTCAAGTCAAATACCTCCAGGACACTATTTTAAGTGTTCCTGCTTCTCTCCGGCCTTCCGGGTCATTCTCGGCTCCTTCAAATCATTCCCGGACTTTCCGTAGTCACTCCTAGTGAAGCCAGGCTAAAAATTGCATGGTAGTCACTAGTACAGGCGCCCAAATATAGTCAAAGATACATTGCTTGCCGACCTTAAATCTTTCCTAATTGGCTGGCGCCACTAGTAGTGGCGCCAAGCCAAAAAATGGTGGCCTGGCGCCACTCCTAGTGGCGGCAGTGTAGAATTTGGCCTTGCGCCACTGCAACAGGCGCTAGGTTTGTCCTCCCTCTATAAATACAGAGCCTCATTCAACGTGAAAGGGGTCTGCAAACTTAACCTAAAAATCCTATATTTCGATATACAGAGCTCGAGCACCTCCAAAACCCTAGCCTCCCTAGGTTTTCCCAAACCCTAGCCATTATACATAAACCCTAGCCTCCTATACACTCATACACTCCCCCATACACTCATACACTAGCTTTCAACCATCCTTTGAAGACTTGAAGAGCTGTCATCCAAAGCTTGAAGACAACTCTTGAAGACTGAAGGTGAAGATCAAGACAAAGACCGAAGACCGAAGACCGAAGACAGCGCGGCGCGCAAAATAAAGAAGACATACGGTAGGCTTTCTCTTTAATTTTCTGCACTTCCCCCATTTCTCTGCTCTCTCCAACCCACTTGGGTTTTCTCTATTTTAATCCCCCATCTCTTTCCCCCCCTTTCTTTGCATGCTTGAAACAAGGGGATTCCCGGTCCATGTGTAGGATTGGGTTATTGGAGAGTCACCGTGTCGGGGGCTTTCTTCTAGTCTAACCAAAGACCACGTGGGTCCGGCCCCCTTGATTATGTGGTGAAGCCTTAACCTTGTATGTTCACGACCCCAAATTGCATTGTGCATATCATAGTCTTGCATCTTCCAAAAACCGTTTCCAAAGTTGTTTTTCAAATCGTTTTCAAACTTGTTTTCAAAATTACATCAAAATCTCTTTTTCAAAAACTTATTTTCAAAACCACAATCCTAGGGTGATTCTAGCCTTTCCATGGCTAGGGTTACTTTCGGAAAGTATTACATTAAAAGTGACATTTTTGGTCTATATTTTCAAATCTTATTGTTTTCCAAAACCACTTTCTTAAAGTGGTTCTAGCCCTCTTATGGCTAGAATCACTTTAGGAAAGTGAGACGTTTTCATACTTTCTAAAAGCTCTCTTTTCAAAAATCCCTTCCTAAAAATCTCTTTTTCAACATACTCTCCTAAAACTCTCCTCTCCAAAATTATTTTTAAAAAACTCCCTTCCAAAATCTATTTTTCAAAACTCCCTTTTTCAACTCCTTTCCCAAAACTCTCTCTCCTAAAAATTCACTTTCTAAAAACGCTCCCTAAAAATCTTTCCAAAAACTCTCTTTTCCAAAAATCTTCCTTCTAGAAATTTCCTCTTTAGGATTTTCCTTCTAAAATCTACGTCTCCAAAAACATGCTTTCCAAAAACTCCCTCTCTTTAAAATCTCTTTCCAAAAACTCTCTTCAAATTTACTTTCCAAAAATTTTTCCCTCTAGAAACTCCTCCCTAGGATTCCCTTCTAGAAAACTTTTGTTTCCAAAAACGCACTTTCCAAAAACTCTTTTCTTAGAGCCCAAGTCAAGCCCTAGAACTCACAATTAGGAAACCCTAAATTTTCTTCCCAAAAACATGATTTTCAAACTTTACCCCAAACCTAGGTTTCCAAAACCTCTAGTTTTCACATCCAAACTATACATGTTTCCAAAACCTATTTCCTACGTCAAAACTGCAATTTTCCAAATCTAGGGTTTCTAGAATCTCCCTTTCCAAATCCTACCTTCCCTTTAGGAAACTGAATAAAATCTCCCCGTTTAGGAAACTAAGTCCAATCCTCCGTTTTTGGAAACAAATCCCAAACCTTTCCTAATTCCACTTCTTCCTAATTTCCTACTTTCCTAAACCATAAGTTTCCTAAACCTAAATTCTAAATCTTTCTTTAAATTTCAAAATCCAACCATTTCCTAATCCAACTCCTTCCTAATCTTTCACTTTTTTTCCTAAATCTTAAGTTTTCAAAGCTTGAACATAAAAATCTTTCCTAAGTTTTAAAACTCAACTTTCAAATCTTTCCTAATTCAACCCCCTTTTCAAATCCAAGTTTTCAAATCTTTCCTAAACTCAACCTTTCCTAATCCCAAGATTTTCTAAAATTCTAAAACTTTCTAAATCTTAAACTTTCTAGATTTCGAATCTTTCCAAGTTCAAAGTTTCCTAAATTCAAAACTTTCTTAAGTTGAATCTTTCTAAACTTCCAAGCTTTCTAAATTCTAAATCTTTCCAAAACTTCAACATCTTTCCAAATCCAAAACTTTCCTATTTTCAAAACTTCCTTATTTTCAAAACCTTTCCTTTTTCAAAACCTTTCTTAAAATGGAGCTTTCTTAATTCAAAACTTTCTAAACTCAAAGCTTTCTTAATTCAAAACTTTCCCTTTTCTTAATTCAAACATTTCCTAAGTTGAAAGCTTCCCTTTTTCAAACCTTTCCAAAAATGAAACTTTCCAATTTTCAAAACTTCCCTATTTCAAAACTTTCCAAATTTTCAAAACTTTCCTAAGTCGAAAATTTTCCTAATTTAAAACTTTCCAAAAATGACACTTTCCAAAATCGAACCTTTCCTAATTCAAACATTTCCTAAATCCAATCTTCCCTAATTTCCTAAACCTTCCAAGTCAAGTCAAATATTTTCTAAGTCTCTTCTCTTTCCTAAGTCTAGGTTTCCTAAAACCAAGTTTTTCCAAAATCAATCCCTTCAAATCAAACTCCAATCATCTCAATTTCAATTTCCAATCTCCTCTTCTAATCTCAAATCAAATCCAATTTTCAATTCAATCTCTTTCTTCCAATCCAATCTCTCTCTTCAAATCAATCTTTTTTTTTTTCAATCGGACTCTTGTCCGAACTACGACTGACCTGATTCCCCCAAAGGGATACGTAGGCAACCTTCATAGGTGCGGTCACAACACTTTTCAAACTTTTAATTCCACCCTCATGGGTGCGGTTTTCAAATTCTTTTCAAATCTCAAATTCCCATCTACTTTCAAACTTTCTATTTTCAAATTTCTATTTCCAAATTTTCAAACTTTTCAATTTCAAATTCTATCTCTTTAAATCTATTTTCAAATCAAATTCTTTTCAACTTTATTTCCAAATCTATTTTTTAATTTTCTCTTGTTTTGCACTTGCATATCATGCATCATGTTAGTTTTCAAACATTGTTTTCCTAAAGTGAATAGGGTTGAACATATGTTAATTAAAGACTCTCATAGGTGAATCTAGGGTAGATTGACATGTAGGTACCGAAAAGGCGGGGTAGGGTGATAGCTTAGTGCGTCTTCCCTACACGTAACCAACCTCTGAACCTAGGATCACTGATTTCAAAGACCAAACGGAGTTATTTTTCTAAAAAGGGCTAAATGTTTTCCAAAGGTTGCCAAACAACCTGTTTTCCTAAAAACCCTCTCTTGAGGATGTTTTTCAAAATCGTTTTCCAAAAACCCTAAGTGTAGTCTTCGGATTATTCTTAGTTTTTAGGTGACCTAACTCACCTTAATCAAGTTAGGTGGCGACTCCGAATCTTTTTCAAAAGCCTTTTATTCAAACTTATTTTTCAATTCAAACCTAGTCGCACTCATTCTTTTAGGAGGGTGAGTTCTAACGCGAGAGTACAACATTTTTCCCGCTTGGGTGAGTATTCCTCGAGTGCGAAAAATCTGGGCGCGATATGGTCCTACAGAGGGTTCGTGGTCACATTGGGGGTAGTAGCAAGGTTTACTGGTTATAGGTCAATTGTCTTGTTGTTGATCAAGTCTTGGATTTTATGTTTGAGGAAAAAGCGATTCTTGGTGTCATACCCTTAGCCCCCTGAATGGTACTCATAGGTGAGGGTGCCATTGAAGCTGGGGGGGGGGGTGTAGAGGGCTTGGCAATGGACGGGCCGGTATAGGTTTTAGGATGTTGTTTTTCAAAAGGTTATGGTAAGCTTCGGTTTGGGTGCAAGCTAAGGCATCAAAATTACGGAAGCGTCGGGCCGGCCTATTGAAGTTAGGTCATGCCCAAACAGGGCTAAAGTTTGGTGCTTGGGTAGGCATGTTTAGAGTTGGCATGGGCAAGATAGGTTGAGATTGAAGTGGGAATGGTATTAAAGTGGTTGAACAGGTAAGATGGCAGACACCTCACTTTCTTTCTTGATTACTCCCCTTGTAGTAGCCACCTTTTTGGCTATATTGGCAGAACTTTCTCCAGTTTTCATATAGGGGTTAGTAATCATCCCCATCTTGAGGCCATTTTCTATTATTTCCCCTTGGATGATGAGCTCAGAGAAGCTTTTCCCTACGCTAGTGCAGAGCTTCTCATAGTATATGCCTTGGAACGTGTGCATAAACAATTGCACATACTCCTTTTCTTCCAGTGGGGGATTGACTTGCGCAACTGCTTCTTTCCATCTAAGGGTATAGCTCTTCAAGCTTTCCTTCTCACCTTTCCTTATCGTCATTAGGGGCCACCGGTTAGAAGTGAGGTCGATGTTGTGACTGTATTAAGCCTTGAACGCATTAACTAGCTTGATCTAGGTTATGATCTTCCTTAGGTCCAGTCGAGAAAACCATTGTAGAGCAAACCCAATAAGACTATGTTGGAACAATTACATGAGGAGCTTTGGATGGTTGCCTTGGCCATTTAATGCACCAGCATAAAGGCGAAGATGGGCAATGGGATTACCAGTGCTATTATATTTCTAAAAGTCAGGCATTCTAAACTTGGCGGGTCTTGGATGGTTTGGGAAGAAACACAACTCATCGTAGGATATGAGCCCAAAGGAGTCATGGTTGTGGAGGCTTTGCAACGAGTCCTCTAACCCTTGAATTTTCAGGCTAAGAGGGTCAAGGGAAGTTCTTTTCATAACAGGCAAGAGCAGTATGGTTTCTTCTTCTTTAGTATTCGCCTCTTTGGGATCCTCCTTATTCTTCCCCATAACGTCGGATTGTAGTACAACCCTTGGGTTAGCAGGTTCAGGGTCCTTGGAAAAAATAGTAGATGATGAAAGGCCAAAACAGCTTCATTTATGGCATGGACTGGATGAGCTTGAACATCCCATCGATCTTGGTTCTCATTTCATTGACTTCCTCACAAAAGACAAATGATGACTCATCAGAATTAACGGCCATTAGTGTTGCTCTTTGTTAGGTAATGATGGGGTCTCTAGGTGGATGTCGGTCTTTCTTAGGAGCAATAATGGAATTCTATGGTGCAATTTTTGTTAAAAAAAAAAAAAGAAAAAAAAAGGACACAAACCACAAGTTAGTTTTTGATATTTGGAACGCTTTATGTAATGCATGTCCTAAGGGTGTCCCTTCTTGAGAGGGAGATTAAACATGATGGATTTGGCTCACTTTTGGAGATAGGGGGTTTGCCCTTGTATGCAAATACCTTGCCATTTGAGTGAGAACATATATTCATTCATTCATTCATTCATTCATTCATTCTTACATGAAAAGTAAAGAAGCACATTGAACTTTGGAGTTTAAATACAATGGAATTGAAACACATTTTAATAGGGGGAGAGGGAATAATTTCCTTGGGACTTCCACCAATCTACTTTTACATTTGAGATCCTAAACTACTCTTAAGTCTTCAGATTTGTCTTCTTTGAGTTTGATGTTGAGAAGGTCGCTGAGAGACCTTGCTATTTGATTGCCCTTTGTCTTCTTGGCAACCCTATCTCCATGAGCATAGAGGGATTGGGGCCCCTTTTATGGAATGACTTGAAATATATGCTATGAGTCCTTAGGGTTATGTGGGAATCCTTTGGGCTTTGGTAGGTTTAATGCAAGGAGAGCGAACTTAGTGTCACTCTCTTTGGGATGATCATATGCATGAGGATGCAATGACTTAAGTTACTTTGGAACTCTTGTCGTGACATGGAATATTAAATGCATGAACATGGATGCATAGAATAGGGAGAGAGAATGCAATTGTAAAGTAAACATGGATGGGCCCACTCCCCGAGGTAGTGCCATTATCAATTGGTGATCCGAGCGAGGGAACCATCAAGAGGCCGTAGGTGAAGAAACTAACACAGCATCTTGCCCACAACCAATGTACCGTTCCCCTTTCTAACTGGAAGGGACATTTTAGGTAAAGAATGCAAGTATGCAAATGCTTGTGGACAATGCAGTATGTGTATGAAATTTTGAAAAGTAGAGGAAAGAGCCTAACAACTCCCATCCATCATGTCCATTCCATACATTCATGACATATATGACAGTTAATATAACATGACATAAATATGTGAACAAAGGTCCACCTACAAAAATAAAGATACAAAAAGTCAGAACTTGAATGACAAACTTAATGCAAGATTGAATAATTGAATGTAATTGAATGCTAGCAATGACATGTTTTTTAAACAACTTTGAAAAGTGTGATTTTGAAATTTTGAAGTGGACAACTTAATCAAAGACTCCAAATGAGTGAGGGTGAAGAGACATGACATTGGCCTAACCCTTTAAGCTTCCCCAGTGGAGTCGCCAGCTGTCGGGCCCCGATTTTTTGCACCCGAGAAAAATACACACAAGTGGGAAAAACATGATATTCTCTCATAGAACTCATCATCCTAGAAGAACGAGTGTGACTTGATTTGAATTAGAAATTGATTTGATTAAGGACTCTGGGAAAAAGGTTTGGAGTCTCCACCTAATTTGATTAAGGTGAGTTAGGTCACCTAAAACTAAGCACAATCCAAAAATTACATTTAGGGTTTTTGAAAAGGTTTTGAAAGCTTCCTTAATAGAGGGATTTTAAGAAACTAGATTGTTTGAAAACCTTTGGAAAGATATAAGCCCTTTTTAAAAAATAACTCCATTTTTGGTCATTGAAAATAATGATCTACGTTTGGAGGTTAATTACGTGTAGGGAAGATGCCCTAAGCCATCACCCTACCCCTCCCTTCTGGTACTTACATGTCTATTTACCCTAAGTTCACTCATTTGGAATCTTTGATTAATAAATATCCAATATTATCCACTTTAGAAAAAGAACTATATGATACATGCTATGTAAATGCAAGAGAAAGATTTGAGTTTGAAAATAGAATTGATAAAAAGTTTTGATTTTGAAAGTAGATTTGAAAAGACTTGATTTTGAAGTTTAAAAGAAAGTTTTAGAAATTGGAATTTGGAGATTTTGGAATTAGAAGCTTGAAATAGATTATGGAATTAGAAATTTGGAAAAGATTGTGGAATTAGAAACTTGAAAAAGGTTAAGACCTCACCCATAAGGGTTGCCTACATATCCCTTTTTGGAAATCAGGCCCGTCGTAGTTCGGACAAGAGTCCAATTGAAAGTAGACATTTTAAGATTTTTGAAAAGTTTGATTTGAAAAGAGTTTGATTTGAACTTTGAATAAGAGACTTGAAATTGAACTTGGGATTGACTTTGATTTAAAATAGAACTTGAGGATTGGAAATTGATTTTGATTTGAAAAGATTGAACATGGACTTGATTTAGAAAGATTAAGATTTGAAAACATTAATTGAAGTTTGAAAATTATCTTGATTTAGAAAAGAGTTTTTAGAAAAGTGTGGAAGCTTCCTAACTTTAGGGTTAGGGTTGAACTAAGGTTTAGGTCTCCTAGGATTTAGGTTACCTAAGATTGGAACATGTAGTTAAATTGGAAAGGATTTGATTTAGATTTGAAAAGTTTGATTTTAGAAAGTTGGATTTAGGAAAGGTTTGATTTAGGAAAGTTGGATTTAAGGAAGATTTGAAAAGAGATTTGATTTAATTTGAAAACACTTGATTTTGAATGATTTGGAAAGTTACGGTTTGGGAAAGGTTGGACTTGGAAAGCTTTGAATTAGGAATGTTTCAAAATATAAAAGTTCCATTTTAGGAAAGTGCCAAATTAGGAAAGTTTTATTTTAAGAAAGTTTTGAATTTAGAACAATTGAACTTTAGAAAGCTTTGGAATTTGGAAAGTTTTGAAATTTAGAAAGGTTGAAATTAGGAAAGGTTTGACTTAAGAAAGATTTGATTATTGTTTCCTAAAATAGAATATTAGATTTTATTTTAAAAAATAAATGGATTGATATGGTTTCTAAAATTGAAGGATTAGATTTAGTTTCCTAAACAGGAAGATTTGATCTAGTTTTTTAATTTGAAAGATAGGATTTGACATGGAACTGGAAAGGTTGAATTTTGGAAATCTAGGATTTGAAAACCTATGATTTTATGTAGAAAAAGAGATTTTGAAAATCTATGATTTGAGGCAAAATTGGAAGTCATGTTTTTAGAAAAGAGAACTAGAGTTTCCTAACCATAGAATCTAAGGCTTGACTTGGAGTCCAAGAAAAAGAGTTTTTGGAAAGAAAATCTTTTAGAAAAATTTCTTGGAAGGAGACTTGAAGATAGTTTTTAAAAAGTGAATTTTTGAAGAGAACTTTTAGAAAGGAGTTTGAAAAGAGCATTTTGAAAAATAGATTTTTGAAAAGAGTTTTTGGAAAGGAGTTTTGAGAAAGTGGATTTTTGAAGAGAGCATTTAGAAAGTATTTTGCAAAGGGATTTGAATATGAACTTTTGAGATCTTTTGAATGTCTCACTTTCCTAAAATGACTTTAACCATGAAGAGATTATGACCATTCTAATTTGGTGGTTTTGAAAACAACATAGATTTAGAATATGAACCAATATGATCATATTGTCTATCACACCTTCCTAAAACAACCCTAACCATGGAATGGGTAGAATCATCTTGAGATGGTGGTTTTGACGAAAAGCAATTTAAGGTTTACACCCAAAATAGGGACCTTGATGGTCACAATGAATATAACACTTCCATAAAGCAACCCTAATCATGGAATGGCTAGAATCATTTTAAGATTGTGATTTTGAAAACATATTTGAAAAAGAGATTTTGAATGCAAGTTTGAAAGGTGATTTGATGCAAGTTTTGAAAACCACTTTGAAAACAAGTTTTGAATGGATGAATGAATATGATATGCACAATGCAAGTAGGGTCGTGATCATACAAGGTTAGGATTCACCACATAATCAAGGGGGCCAAATCCACATGGTCTAAGGTTGAATTAGAAGAAAGCTCCTGACTCGGTGACTTTCAACAATCCTTCCTACTCATGAATCAGGGATTCATTTGTTCCAAGCATGCAAGAAAGGGGGGGAGAAGATAGGAGATTAAAATAGAAGAAAATCCAAGTGGATTAGGAGGAAGAAGAGAGAAGGGGGGAAGTACGTAAACATAAAAAGAGAGCCTGCCTTGCTTTCTTCTTGTTTTGCTTGCCATATTTACTTTGCTTTGCTTGATCCTTTAGAGCTTCCAAGTTGCATCACCTTAAGTCTTCAATGGAGGCTTTGGAGGCTTGTGTATGAGTGTATGGAATTTGTATAAGTGTTAGGGTTAAGTGTGTGGTGGCTAGGGTTTGAAGAGACTAGAAAGGCTAGGGTTTTGGAGAGACTTCGAGCTCTGTAATTTGAAAAGTAGAGTTTTTAGATTGATTTTACAGACCATTTACATGCAAGGGGAGGCTCTATATTTATAGACACAGGACTAGCCTGACACCTGTTGTAGTGGCACCAATGCAAACTTTATACTGGCTAATTTTTGGCTTAGCGCCACTACTAGTAGTGCCAGTGACTTATGAAATATTTTAAGGCGGCAAGAAACATAGCTTTTGACCCTTGATACATAAGGCAAAAGATTTTAGCGTCTGTATTAGTGACTACCATGCAATTTTTGGCTTGCCTCCACTAAGAGTGACTCCAGAAGGTCATGGAATGTTTCGGAAGACCAGAAATGGTCCAGAAGGCCGGAAATGGGTAGAAACCCTTGAAATAGTGTATCGGAGGTAACAAACTTGAAAAACAGTGTCGGGATGATCGACCGAGCTATTAGGGACAAAATGGTTAACTAGACTAGAACACTACTGGAATAGACTTGGAATAAATCATGAGAGGACTTGAAGGTTGAAAACACTATATAAAGTGTTCTGAGAGATTGCCGGTTTGGTACCTAAAGCCGTTGTGGTCGAAAAAGGCGACCAGCCTCCAAGGGGCAAAACGGTCATTTTGCACCGAATTTGCCAAAATAGACTCAGAATGTTTCGAAAAGGTGCTAGAAGGTTGAGAATACCGTTAGAAGAATCCTTGGAAAGTAACCGGTTTGTTACCCAGAGCCGGTGTGGTTCCTGGTGGCGCTTGGATGCCTAGGGGTAAAATGGTCATTTTGATCGGATAGTCTCGAAATTGGTCCGAAACTGACTGGAAGGCACTTGGACATGCTAGGTCGTCTTTGTATGAAAGGTGGATTACCACTTTGAGGACTTAGGTACTTTCTCAAGAAACGTGCCAGAAAATGTCCAAGGGATAGTTTAGTCATTTTTCACTAGAGTGGGCTAGCAAGCACTGGTGTTGGCTCGAGTTTTTAGTGTTACCGCCACTCTGACGGTCTATAACGAGTTGGTTTCCAAAGATATCTTGTCCTTTGGTAAACGTGTCACGACCAATAGGTGAATTTGATCCCATAACATAGGGGTTTTGTTGGCAATTCTCCATAACATAGGTGAATACACACACAAGCGGGAAAAACATCGTACTCTCTCGTTAGAACTCACCTTCCTAGAAGAATGAGTGCTACTAGGTTTGAATTGAAAATTGGTTTGAATAAGGGGCTTTCGGAAAACAATTTGGAGTCGCCACCTAACTTAGTTAAGATGAGTTAGGTCACCTAAAAACTAAGCACAATCCGAGGATCACACTTAGGGTTTTTAAAAAACGATTTTGAAAATACTTCCTCAAGAGAGGGTTTTTAAGAAAACAGGTTATTTGGCAACCTTTGGAAAATATTTAAGCCCTTTTTTAAAAATAACTCTATTTTGGTCTTTCAAAAACAGTGATCCTAGGTTCGGAGGTTGGTTACGTGTAGGGAAGACGCACTAAGCCATCATCCTACCTCGCCCTTGCGATACCTACATGTCTATTTACCCTAGATTCACCTATGAGTGTCTTCAACTAACAAATGCTTAATCCTATTCACTTTAGAAAAAGAATGTTTAAAAGGAAAAGACATGATGCATGATATGTAAGTGCAAGAAAAGAGAGTTGAAAAATAGATTTGGAAAAGAAGAATTTAAGAGAAATTGATTTGATTTTAAAAAAGAGATTCGAAAAGATAGATTTGAAATTGGAAAGCTTAGAAATTGGAAATAGAGATTTGAAAATAGAAATTTAGAATTGGAAGTTGGAAAAAAGTTGTGACTGCACCCATAAGGGTTGCCTACATTTCCTTTTTGAGGAATCAGTTCAGTCGTAGTTCGGACAAGAGTCCGATAGAAAATAAAAGGTTTTGATTGGAAAAAGAAATTGAATTGGAATTTGGATTGGAAGATTGAGATATTGAACTTTGATTGAAAGATTTACAAAGATCGGTTTAGGAAACCTAGACTTAGGAAAGAGAGGATTTAGAAAGGACTTGAGTTTAACAAAGATTGGACTCGAATGTTGGACTTAGAAGATTGGAGAAAGATTGGATTGAATTTAGGAAAGGTTCGAATTAGGAAAGTTTCAAAATAGGAAAGTGACATTTTAGGAAAATTTTATTTTAGGAAAGTTTTCAAATTAGGAAAGTTTTATTTTAGGAAAGTTTTGAATTAGGAAAGTTTAAAATAGGAAAGTTCCAATTTGGGAATATTTTGAAATAGAAAAGTTTAGATTTAAGAAAGATTTGAAAGTTAGAAAATTTAGAACTTAAAAAGTTTCAACTTGAAAAAGTTTTGAATTTGGAAAGATCTGAAATTTAGAAAGTTTGGAAGTTTAGAAAGATTTGAAAAGTTAGATTTGGAAAGTTAAGATTTGGAAAGGGTGGAATTAGGAAAGGATTTGAATTAGGAATGATTTAGACTAGGAAGGATGGAGGTTCCTATTTCCTAAACAAGGGATTAGATTTTGTTTCTAAAAGAGGTGTTTGATTTTGTTTCCAAAAATGGAGGATTGTATCTGGTTTCCTAAAGGGAGATTGGATTTGGTTTCCTAAAGGGAAGATTAGATTTGGCTTCCTAAAGAGAAGATTTGATTTGACATGGATTTGGAAGGAGAAGTTTTAGAAACCCTAGATTTGGAAAACTATAGTTTTGACGTAAAAAAGAGGGTTTTGGAAACTTATGATTTTAGTGTAAAAAAGGAGATTTTGGAAACTTAGGTTTTAAGACAAGATTGAAATCATGTTTTTAGGAAGGAAAATTGGGGTTTCCTAATTGTGGGTTCTAGGGCTTAACTTAGACTCTAAGAAAAGAGATTTTTGGAAAGTGAGATTTTTAGAAGGAAATCTTAGAAAGGAGTTTTTAGAAAGTGAATTTTGAAAAGAGAGTTTTTAGAAAGATTTTTTGGAAAGCAACACTTTGAGAGAGTTTTTGGAAAGAGTTTTTGGGAAACAGATTTTTGGAAAGAGTTGTTCAGAAAGAGTAGTTAGGAAAAAAACTTAAGGAGCATTTTTAGAAAGTGAACTTTGAGGAGGGTGTTTTGGAAAGGAGTTTGAAAAAGAGATTTTGAAAAATAGATTTTTGGAGGGAGTTTTTAGAAAACAATTTTGGAAAGGAGATTGGGGAGAGCTTTTAGAAAGTATATAAAATATCTCACTGTCCTAAAGCGATTCTAACTATAAGAAGGTTAGAACCACTTTAGGATAGTGGTTTTGAAAACAACAAGGATTTGAAAATATGGATCATATCGGTCACTTTAAATGTAACACTTTTATAAAGAAACCCTAGCCATGGAAAGGCTAGAATCACCTTAGGGTTGTGATTTTGAAAACAAGTTTTGAAAAAGAAAATTTTGATGCAAGTTTAAAAACAATGTTAATGCAAGTTTTGAAAACGAGTTTGAAAATAAGTTTAGAAGAATGCAAGATCACGATATGCACAATCCAAGTGGGTTAGGAGAGAGAAGAAAGGGGGAAGATGCGTAAACTTAAAGAGAAAGCCTACCTTGTGTCTTGTTTATATTGCTTTGCTTTGTGCGCTTTGTTTTTTCTTACTTTGCTTCGATCTTCACTTCATTCTTCGAGAGTTTGTCTTCAATCGTCAAAATTTCGTAGTTGCAGCAATCCAAGTCTTCAATGGAGGGTTTGAAGGCTAGTGTATGAGTATATGAGAGTGTGTATGAGTGTATAGGAGGCTAGGGTTTGTATATGGAAGCTAGGGTTTGGAAAACCTAAAGAAGCTAGGGTTTAGGGAGGCTACGAGCTCTGTATATCGAATAATAGGATTTTCAGACAGAGTTTGCGGACCTCTTCCATGCTGGAGGAGGCTCTGTATTTATAGAGAGAAGAATGAATTGACGCCTGTTACAGTGGCACCAGGCCAAAATCTTTCCTAGTGGTGCTAGCCAGTTAGGAAAGTTTTAAGGTCAGCAATCAACGTATCTTCAGAAGATTTGGGCGCCTATACTAGTGACTACCATGCAATTTTTAGCATGGCTTCACTAAGAGTGACTCTGAAAGGTCCGGAAAGGATTTAAAGGACCGGGAATGGCCCAGAAGGCCGTAAAAGGGAAGGAACCTTTAGAATAGGGTCCCAGGGGTATTTGACTTGAAAAATGAGGATAAGAGGTGTCGGAAGGGTTGACCGGGCCATTAGGGGCAAAACGGTCAATCGGACAGAAAAGCTGCCCGGACGGACTCAAAATGCCCTGAAAGAAGACCCAAGATTTAGAAATATTATTTAGAATTTTCTAGGAGGCTACCGGTTTAATACCTAGAGCCGATCTGATCGAAAAAGGCGATCGGCCCACCATGGGCAAAACAGTCATTCCGCACCGAGTTTGTCGGAACTGACTCAGGATGATCCGAAAAGATAAAGGAAGGTCGAGACTACTATAAGAAGCATTCTTGGGAGGCTACTGGTTTGATAACCAGAGACAGTGTGGTCCTCGAGGTGTTCGGATGCCTAGGGGCAAAATGGTCATCTCGACCGAAAAGTCTCGGAATTGGCCCGAAACTAACTAAAAGGCACCTAATCATGCCGGATTGCTTTTAAGACAATCTTGGAAGGGTGGACTTATTGTTCTGAGGACTTAGGTATTTTCTCGAGAAACGTGCCAGAAATGGCCCTAGGGGCAGTTTGGTCATTTTTCACCGAAGTGGGCTAACAGGCACCAGTGTTGACCTAGGTTTTGAGTGTTTCCGCCACCCTAACGGCGGTCCTGTGATATAGGTATTTGTTGGCAATTCCCTATATCGACCTATTTGCTAGTATTTCTACTACTCTGACGGTTGCGATGTTTGCGAGTACTTCCGCTACTTTGACGGTTCGCTATAATTCTTGAGACTGCCTGATCTCTGGAAGCTGCTAAAGGGACTTAGCGCCTGAGAATTAACTTTCTCAAAAAGCGGGCCAAAACGGACATTTCTACATTGACGGGCTAGCAGGCGCCAAAGGTGGGCCGTTCTACCATCTTGGGGACTTGGGGTCTCGTCCCAATCAACGAGTTTGAAGAGACTTACTGTTCTGAAGAAACGTTTTTTTAAAAAACATGCTAGATTGGATAGATTTACCGTCTTGAGGAATCAACTTTCTCAAGAGAAAGATTGAAATTGGAATTGGAAAAGGGACCTACCATCTTTGGAAAGACGTGTCTATTGGAATTGGAAAGGGGACTTACTGTCTTCTGGAAGACGCACCTATTGGAATTGAAAAGGGGACTTACCGTCCTCAGAAAGACGTGCCTATAAGAATTGAAAAGAGAACTTACTGTCTTCGGAAAGGCGTGCCTATGGGATTGGACCGAGCAATGCTCACAAGGGCATTTTGGTCATTTTGCCTCTATTTGGGCCCGGTGGGCTCGCGAAGTGATGAGTTAGGACTAGATTAGGACTAGAATTCTGGAATATATCCATATTTACTTGAACTCAGGTCTAGATGGACTGTAGACTGCCGAGCGGTCAAAATGGGGTGCTTACACCGATGTTGACCTGTTTGTGAGTATTTCTACCACTTTAACGGTTGCGATGTTTTCGAGTGTTTCCGCCACTTTGACGGTTCGTGTTCATTCCAGAAACTGCCTGATCTCAGAAAGCTGCTAGGTGGACTTATCGTCTGAGGAATTAACTTTCTCAAAAAACGTGTCAAATAATAGACATTCTACATTGGTGAGTTAACAGGCGCCAAAGGTGGACTGTTCTATCATCTCAAGGACTTGGGTTCCATCCCGGTCAACGAGTTTGAAGGGACTCATCGTTCTAAAGAGTTTTCTCAAAAAATGTGTTAGACTCGATGGTCTTATCGCTTGATGGATCAACTTTCTCGAAAGGTGTGCCAAATTTAATTTAAATTGGAACTAGATTTGAAATTGGATTTGAAATTGAAAAGGGAACTTACTCTCTCTAGAGAGACGTGCCAACTAGAATTGGACCGAGCAATGTCACGAGGCTATTTTGGTCATTTTGCTCTATTGGGCCTGACGGGCCTGCGAAGCGATTGATTAATTGGATGGAGTCTGAAAAATTGATTTGGACTAGAATATGTATGTGTTGGTTTGAA
Source organism: Euryodendron excelsum (assembly GCA_033060915.1). Taxonomy (NCBI): domain Eukaryota; kingdom Viridiplantae; phylum Streptophyta; class Magnoliopsida; order Ericales; family Pentaphylacaceae; genus Euryodendron; species Euryodendron excelsum. The sequence goes on from CM065396.1 coordinate 728,592, forward strand.
TATGAGTCCGCACGGATTGGAGATTGCCAAGCGAGCAAAAATGGGGTGTTTACACCTTCCAATAAGGTATTCAAAAACTACTTTCAGAAGCTTTTCAAAGACAAGTTCACAAGAGCATTTTCAATCCAAACTCTACCTCCAAAGTTTTCAAAACAAGACTTCAAAACATTTTCAAAACCCCCTTTTGAGTTATTCCAAAACCTTTCTATAACTCCCTTGAGTTGTTCCAAGAACATTTCAAAACTCTCTTGAGTTAATTTCAAAAACATTTAAAATCATCTTCAAACCCGATTTCAAAAATACTTCAAACATCCTAAGTTCTATCTCAAAAGCATTTTTCTAAACTCTCAAGTTCTCTTTTACCAAGGACCTCAAAGTGTCTTCAAACATTTCCAAAGGCCTTAATGCACCTCTTTTCTATCGGGCCTTTGCCTGAACTATGGATGAACTGATTCTCGCCAAATGAGATATGCAGGTAACCCAAAACAGTGCAGTCATAACCTTTATTTCAACACAAGTTTCCTTTTTCAAAATTTTCTATCAATCTAAGGTTTCTATTTCAAATCCCTTCAAAACTTTCATATTTTCAAACATCTTTCCTAAAACTTGCTTCATACATCATTCATCCAAAAAGTGATGAAAAAACCTTATTTTTAAAACTCTAAAGTAGAAATTAAGTGGATAATAATAACCAGTGATTTAAGTGAGTGAATCGAGGGTGATTAGACATGTAGGTACCGAAAGGGCGGGGTAGGGTGATGATCTTAGGACATCTTCCTTACACGTAACCAACCCCAGGACCATAGATTTTTATTTCGAAGACCAAAATTAGAGTCACATTTTCAAAAAGGGTTTTCGAAAGGTTATTAAGACCTCTATTTCAAAAACTATCTTAAAAAGGACATGTTCAAGATGTTTTCGAAAAACTTAAGTTTACTCTTCGGATTACACTTAGTTTTAGGTGACCTAACACATCTTTGACAATGTTAGGTGGCAACTCCCACTTTTCCAAAAAAACCCTTGTTCAAATCAATTTCAAGATCAAACCTAGTCACACTTATCCTTCTAAGAGAATGAGTTCTAACAAGAGAGCACCGTATTTTGTCCTAAGCCAAGAGGGCTTGGTGTCCAAAAATCGGGGTGCAACAGCTGGCGTCTCCACTCAGGACACTTAGAGGGTTAGGCCATTATCCTATCTCGTAACCCTTCACTCATGTAGAATCTCTAGTTACTTTGTCTAGTTTTATCCACTTTTCAAAATTTCTCTAAGTTCCCAAAAAAGTTTTTTAAAACCCTAAGTTTGTAAAAAAAAAAAAAAAACATTATTTTCCAAAAAAATAAAAATAAAAAGTTTTCAAATAAGTGTCATCACTTACATTCATTGCTCTTGCATTAACATCCACTTGCATGCTCTTACATTGCTTTCTGTATTCATGTTCTTACATTGGCTATCCGTTTTATCTTGCATCGAGTTTTTTGAAAAGTTACTAACTCCTTTTATTTTTTTTATAGGTGGACCTTTGTTTACGTTTCATTTTTATGTCATAATTAACTGCCATGTATGTGATGAGTGAACATGATAGGATATGTGTTGTTGGGTCATTTCCTCTATTTTCAAAAATTTCACACACTCTTAGTGTGCTCACTTGCATTTACATTTTGCATAAATTACCTAGTTACTACCCTTTTAGATAGAAAGGGGAACAATATATTGACTGTGGACGGATATTGTGTCAGTTTCTTAGTCTACAGTCTCTTAATAGTTCCCCCGCTCAAACCACCAACCAAAGATGGAGTTCACACTTTTGGGGGTGGACGCCGGAGGTTTGAAGGTTTGGGAATAGAGATTTTTAGGAAGTATTAGTAAACCCCCAACCTCATGCTCATGTAGCACTCTATGCATAGCCGAACCACTATAGGATTTAAGACACCCGCGTCAATTTCAAAACCAAGGAGGAAAGGATGACCACTTTACTTTCCCTTACATTCTGTTCAGTCTATGTTGTTATACTGCTTGATTTTTGTCATTATGCTATTTATACATCTTTTTGCATCATAACTACTCATGCATCTATATTCATTTCAAGACAGGAGTTCCCAAAGTAACTCAAGTCATTGCACCCCTATGCATCTGATTAACCCCCAAAGAATAGCCCAAAGAAATTCTCGCTCAAATCAAGCCAACCAAAACTCCTAAGGGTACCAAGTGACCCTAAGGATTCATGGCATGCATCAAAGTCATCTTATAAAGAGGGGCCCTAATCCCTCTTTGCTCATGGAGATAGAGCTGCTAAAAAGACAAGGGGCAATTCAAAATCAAGGTCTCTCACCGACCTATATCCAAGAAGGAGAATCCGAAGACTTAAGAGTAATTTAGGATTTCAAATGTAAAAATAGAATACGTGAAAGTCCTAATGAAAATGTTCCCTCTCCCCATTTCAATGTACTTCTAAAAATTACATGTACAAAGAAAATTCATCTTAATAAAATTATTATCCCTTTTAAATGAACGAATGTACAAATAAATGACTACAGGTATAGGTATAGTATTGCATAACAGGGGCAATGCCCTATCTTTAAAACCTGAGCCAAAACATTATGATTAGTCCCTCTCAACTGGCAGGGGCATCCCTAAGTCATACATTGCATAAAGATTTTCCAAGTCTGATATTAACTTGAAAATTATGTCTTGTTTGTCTCTCTACCTTTCCAAAGGACCGAACTCTAGAAAAGGACGTTCCAGAGAAGCTATAAATCACAAAGCAACATGGAAGACACGGTAAGGATCCTCCCCACAAAACAATGAAAAAGGCCAGGGTAAGAAACAATGGATCCCGTGGAGACAGTGGCCCTCCCACCGGCTGACAAGACCATCGACCCAAGATAGGTAGAGGGGAAGTTGGGTGATATATCTGCAACACTAAAAACTGTGGCAGACAAATTACTAAGAATAGTCTAAGATGATAGAAAAAGGTGGAGCCCTAACAAAGCTTGGCCGATTCTGCTACAGTTACCATGGGGTCTTCAAGAAATCCTTATCCCCAAAGGGACTGCCCTCATAGTTAAAATTCAAGGGATAAACCTTCCTAAGACTTCTACAAAACCAGATGAATCATTAGAACTTTTCTTGATTATCCAGCCTTGATTATCCAGCCTAAGCAAACTAGTCTACTATTAACCACTGAAGCCTTACCCCACTTCTCATACTTTCGTGTCATTCTCACTCCTTACCAAGAACTAGAACCCCTAGAACCCATGGTCGCAATGGTTGGGTTCATCCCATATATGGATCCTTGAAGGGCCATGAGATCCACACCTCCCACATATACTCCCGCACCACCAAACATTCCTCCATCACCTGTCACCCTACCTATCTTTTCCAAAATGGAAAACCCTTCTCCCTTCTCCCTACCAATACTAGGAAAGATGGCCCTACCACTGTTATCCTAATTGCATGTTACTGACCTACATAAGGTTCCCTAAAACTGTTGGCCCAAAAGGCAACCCAAGAGGGGGGTGAATTAGGTGTTTCAAAAATTATTGGCAAATAAGATTAATTAAAATTAATCTAAATAATATAATAGTAATCAATCTATATATAATGTAATGTAATCAAAAGAGAAATGAAAAAAGAGCAATAGAAAGCAGACCAAGAATTATCGAGGTTCAACTATAATTCATGGTCTACGTCCTCACCCCAAGATCCCCTTGAAGTCTTCCTCCGCTATGCAATCTTCAATTACAAAATGGATGCTAATTTACCAAGTGCTCAGCTCACTTTTATACAAGAACTTCTTCCTAAGTTCTTCCAGCTACCAAGTAGTTTTGTCCAAGATCCACTCAAACTTACAAGAGTTTTTCTTCAACAAGAGAACTCTCAAACTCTCACTTATAGATATATAAAGATGTACAAACAAAATAAAAACTCTCTATCAAGAGTGGATAGACAAATAAAAGCTCACTCAATGAAGACAAGAATAATGTTTAGATTTTTTAGTTTGATCAGTCAGTGGTACTTATGTTTCTTGTTTCTCTTATTTATAAATGCAGTTGGAAGCTTCTATATAAACCGCTGTATTGATTTCGTCCGTTGGAGGTTGTTAGGGCTCATTTAATGCAAGTCCAATCCGTTACAACGTTTGAAAAACTAGTCGTTATCTCCCAAGTGTCGACACTTGGTTCCATATGTCAACGCATCTGGTCTGCATTTTCCAGACATTGTCCATTGTTTTCATGTGTCGACACATCAACTCCATGTATCGACACTTGATCATTCTGTCTTCAAATTTTTGGCCTTTGTCTTCATGTGTCGATTTTTCATTTTCATGTGTCGACACATTATCCAAAAATCTTGCTTCTGTCTTCCCATGATCAAGTTCAGCTTTAGTACTAATATAAGATCTCCAAAGAGTCTTCTCTTTGGGGCATGATGATCAATCAAAGTCTTCAATTCATCAAAGTTGTCTTCTATTCAATTTGGCTTGAATCTATCATTTGATAATAATCTTTTCTTGATTTCCAAACTGTTCGGACTTCATTCCATCAATGTTGAGCTCTTCTTCTTTGTTGTCGAGCTTTCTCTTTCAGTGCCGAGCTATTTCTTTCGTTCCCAAGCTATTTGTTTCATTGCTGAGCTTTCTCTTTCATTGCCAAGTTCTTTCTTTCATTGGGATCACTTTAATGAGACTTCTATAAGCTTGATGAAATCTATTCTTGAACGCCTTCATTTTCTCTGAGTACATATCATCTTCATTGAATCTTTACATCCAAGATGTAATCTTCACTTAGATTCTTTGTAGAGATTATGCAATTGCGATGAATTGTCTTCTCAAACATCTTTAATCTCTTCTCAATCAGATCATCTTCAACTGATCTTTGCACACTTTGATGAAGTCTTTATTTGGACACCTTCAATCTCTTTGAATTCAAGTCATCTTTATTAATTCTATGCATACTTGATGGAATCTTCATTTAAACACCTTCAATCTCTTCAAATATAAATCATTTGTTTGAAGTTGGAATAGGTGTTATTGCTCAGTCTGATACATCAAATGACTCTTGGAGTGCATTGTTTGATCTTAGCTTGTTGTGCATTCACTTTGACATATATTAGACTTAAAGTCAAACTTCTAAGTCTAAATTATAATCTTTATTAATCTGAATACTAAGTAAATACATTAGTAAAACAACACAAGATTTAGTTATCATTAAAATCAACATGAGGATTAACCTTGAGTCAACAATCTCCTCCTTTTTGATAATGACAAAACCTTTGCAAATTAAATTGATATACGATTAAATGAAATGAACAAAGTTGGATTGCATACCAGTAGAGAACTCCCCATTTGTTTCATAACTAATCAATTGATACTTAAGAGACAAAAGACTTTTCAAAAACACTTTTCAAGGAGTTTTTTTCAATTAATTCAGAACAATTTGAGGGAAATGATTCATGTTACTCCCCCTGAGAACATGCTCTATACTTTTTAATTTATCACTTATTTCATTTTCATTCAATGCCATATGTAATTAATTAATCAATGCTAATTTATCAAACAATTCATTGTCATTTTACTTTAATCAATTATTCTCTATTTGTTGTCCAATTCTTTTCCAATTTTAATTCTTGTGCAATTCTTCTCCAACAAACACAAGCACTCATTGTTTTCTTATTCTTGTGCAATTCATTTCCAATTCTTCTCTCTCTTTTTGTCAATTCATCAAAAAGAGAGAAAGAAAAAGGAAATTATAGACAGGTACAATAGCAAAAAATATTATAACAAAATAAATTATAGAAATAGGAAAGAAAATAAACAAGCAAGTCATTATGGCATCAATTGGGCACCAGGACAATATTGTATTTCATTCATTCAAAACAGTAGTACAAAATGTTTGACATTTGATATCCACAAAATATGTAGTGAAAAAAATAAATAAAAAGATATTATAACAGGGCCATAGAGTAAAGGTTTTGATGCTGGAGAATTTTGGAGGAGGTTTAAGGAGATGGAGAGGGAGAGGGGGATAGTTCAACTAGGTCAGATGTAGTATTGGAAGGGCCAGAAAAGGATCAAGCTCTCAGACAATATGGCTGCTTGCGCAAAGGTCTAGAAACTGAGACAGATGATGTGATATGCTTGGCTGGGTTAGCTTTCTTCCTTGGGACATCAAAGAGGCTATCCCCAAACTCATCCTCAGACAAGCCTCTGTGGCCTCATGATCAGATTCTTCTTCTAGTTTCTTTTCTTATTGAGTTTTGGCTAGAGTCCTATATTATGTTTCAGAGTCCTTTTCTGCCTCATTTTCCTCTTTATCAACTTATTCTTCTTTTTTTGTTTCCTCTTCCTTAATCTCAATTCCTTGAGCCTTTTTTAATTGAATCATATCTTGCTTAAGCAGCCTAGGGGCAACTAGGGGCAACTAAGGATCGAGCTCTTTTATGGGAAGTGCTACTAGGGGCAACTTTCTTAGGCCTTGGAACCCATTAGCCATCAACTTTCCTATAGCCCATCCTCCCCAGAGTGTACTTACTGTACTCATCACGAAAGGGGTCAGGCTTTTTGTAGTTTTCACCCAATAGATTCACTTGAAAATGTTTGAAGATTTTGGTAAGCAACATCCCATAGGGTAGATTTTTGGAAGAGGTGATAGAGGCATTGGCCATGTTTGTGAGAATATAGCATGGAACATCAATTTTGGTATTTGTAAGGAATGCCCATAGAAAAAACAAATCCTTCTCACTCACATGCTCAAAACTACCAATTTTAGGCAGAAAAATTTTGGCAACAAAATAGTGTACCAATCTCAATTCAACAGGAAGGTCATTGGCTACAGGTTGTGTGGATTCAGGCATGTCTTGGCCATATAGAACATGAAGTTATCTATTTATGCTTACAGTCTCAAAATAGATCTCTCCACCATATCCAGTTCCCATAATTTCAGAGAGAGTGACTTCATTTATAGTGATCTTCACTCCTTTCACAAAGCTAGTAAGTTCTGTTTCTCCAACCTTTTTCATGAGATTTTAGTAGAAATGGATAACCAACTAAGGGTATACATTCTCTCGAATCAAGGTGTAGGGTTTCAATCCCAAACTAGTAAGAGTGTGAGGGAAGTTGAAGTTCTCATTTTCAAAGTACTCATAATTAATCCAACGTCCATTTAAAATTTTACTGAGTCCAAAAATATTCAAATACATTTCTTCAAGCATTGCATCTCTAAAGTGTACCACATCCCATCTCGGTTGTTCTGAAGAAGCCTTTTGAACTAATTCTCTGATTGGAGGTATAACCCTTTTTCATTCTGACTTTGTGTAGAGGAGTCTTTAGGGTTTTCTCGTCTTTGATGGACTTTGGGTGCCATGTCTGTAGTCTTAGGTTTCGAAAGATGGAGAAGATGGTTGTGCGAAGATGGAATGAGATCGATTAGGGTTTATAAGATGAAAGAAGGAAGATTAGTGATGGTTCAAAGGTGACAGTTGGTTTTGGTGTGAACAGAGGAGCAGGAGAAAAAAAGAGTGAGAGTAAGAAAGAGAGAGATAGGGAAATTTCAAATGTTTGTAAAGTGGACTTAGTTAAAGTATATAGGCCCAACTCATGTGTCGACACATGAACTTGGTGTGTTGACACATGCCTGTTAACAAAATAATTTTGAGTCTACTGTCGTGATGTGTCGACACATGGAAATGGTGTGTCGACACATGCAACCAAACTGAGGCATGTGAAGTATATGGAATTCAGGAGATGGCTTTTTCAATATGGGAGAGAAATTTTGTTTTGATATGATCATGCAAGGAATTATGAATATGAGAAATGCAATACGCATAAATGATAATCACATTTAAAGCATTCAAAACATAAATTTCACTCAAATTAAATAAGTATTAAGACGCATGATCACTCATTCCCAATTCTCTTTTTATCATGCAAAAATGATCTTCATTCAATGGCTTAGTAAAGATATCAGCTAATTGCATGTTGGTGCACACAAAGTCAAGTTCAATATCACCTTTTTGTACATGATCTCGTATAAAGTGATATCTAATTTTAATGTGCTTTATGTGAGAGTGTTGAATATGATTTTTAGTCAAGTTTATAGTACTAGTATTATCACACTTAATAGGAATATGATCAAACAAGATTCCATAGTCTTCCAGCTATTGTTTAATCCATAACACTTGAGCACAAAAACTACCAGCTACTACATATTCAACCTCAGTCGTAGAGAGAGCAACTGAATTTTGTTTCTTGCTATACCAAGATACAATCATGTTGCCTAGGAGTTGGCAAGAGCCACTTATGCTCTTCTTATCAACTCTACTTTCCGCATAATCAGCGTCAGTGTAAGCATTCAAATTAAAGCAAGTACTCTTTGGCTACCATAATCCAAGGTTAGGTGCATGCTTAAGATAACAAAATATTCTCTTTATAGCAATCACATGAGATTCTTTAGGATTAGATTGAAAATGAGCACATAAACAAATACTAAACATTATATCTGGTCTACTAGCAATTGGATACAATAAGGAGCCTATCATGCTTCCATAAAGTTTAGTATCTATGGATTTACCTTTCTCATTGCTATCCAATTTTATTGTAGTACTCATTAGAGTACTCATAGGTTTGCCATCTTCCATGCCAAACTTTTTGATCAAGTCCTTGATGCATTTGGCTTGGTTGATGAAAATGTCTTCCTTGGATTGCTTGATTTAAAGTTCGAGAAAGTAGTTGAGCTCACCCACATACTCATCGCAAATTCTCCCTGCATAAATTTAGCAAATTCTTCGCAAAGCGACTCATTAGTAGCACCAAATATAATATCATCCACATATATTTGCATTAAAAGCATGTCATTGTTTTTTATTTTGATAAAAAGGGTGGTATCTATTTTTCCTTGAGAGAAACCTTTTTCAATAAAAAAAACTTAATCTTTCATACCGAGCCCTTGGGGCTTGCTTCAAACCATATAAAGTCTTTGTTAGTTTGAAAACATGGTTAGGAAAGTTCGGATCTTCAAAACCAGGGGGTTGTTCAACAAAAACTTCTTCGGTGATAAAGCCATCTAGAAATGCACTTTTAACATTCATTTGATATAATTTGAAATCTTTAAAGTAAGCAAATGTAAGTAACAATCTAATGGCTTTTAGTCTAGCTACCGGAGCATATGTTTCATCAAAATTAATGCCTTCTTCTTGGCTATAATCTTGACCAGCAAGTCTTGCCTTGTTCCTCACAACAACTCTGGACTCATCCATTTTATTTCTAAAGACCCATTTAGTTCCAATGACTGGATGATCATTAAGTCTAGGAATAAGGTGTCATAGCTCATTCCTTTCAAATTGGTTCAATTCTTCTTACATTGCATTAATCCAAAACTCAACATTTTCAGCGTCATCAAAACATTTAGGCTCTATTTGTGATAAAAATGCAGGATGATTACATATATTTTTTATAGAAGATCGAGTTCTTACTCCTTGTGAAGGATCACCTAGGATTTGTTCCGTAAGATGGTTATACACAAACTTCCATTTCTTAGGTAGACCTTCATTGATTTATTGTTGGCTTGTAGGATCTTCTTGTGCTTCTCTTTCTTTTTGAGGTTCTTCATTTGAGCTTGGTTGATTGTTCAGCTTTTTCATGTCTAGCTCTTCCTTATCTACATCATTGCTTACAACATTCTTTGAAGAAGAGTTATATTCATCAAAAGTGACATAGACTGATTCTTCAACTACTAGAATCCTCTTATTAAAGACTCTATAAGCCTTGCTATGTGTTGCCTTGCTATGTGTTGAATATCCAAGAAATACACTCTCGTCAGATTTTGCATCAAACTTGTTGAGGTTGTCTTTATTGTTATTCAATACAAAGCATTTGCATCCAAAAGCTTTAAAGTATGAGACATTTGGTTTCTTATCTTTCCAAAGTTCATAAGGGGTTTCATTAAAAAATTTTCTAAATAAAATTAGATTCAAAACGTAGCAAGTTGTGTTAACAGTTTCACCCCAAAAATATTTTGGTAAACCATTTTCACCAAGCATGGTTTTACTCATTTCTTCCAAAACTCTGTTTTTCCTCTTAACAACCCCATTTTGTTGAGGAGTTCTAGGGGCTGAGAAGTTGTGATCAAAACCATTTTCATCACAAAAAATTTCAAAGGGTTTGCAATCGAATTCTCCTCCATGACTAGTCCTAATAGAAGTGATTGAAAATCCTTTTTTCATTTTGTACCTTTTCTACAAAATTTTGTGAAGAAAACAATTGTCTCATCCTTGTGAGCTAGGAAGAATGTCCATGTAAATCTAGAATAGTCATCAACGATAACAAGTGCATATTGTTTCCCACCAAGACTTAAAGTCTTGGTTAGTCCAAATAAATCCATATGCAATAGTTGTAGTGGCCTATAGGTAGTGAGCATATTTATAGATTTGAAAGAGATTCGAGTTTGTTTACCTAATTAACAAGCATCACAAACTCTATCTTTATCAAATTTTATCTTTGAAAGTCTTTTGACCAAATCTTTTTTAGAAATCTTTGAAAGTATTCTCATACTAATGTGACCAAGTCTTCTATGCCATAACCAACTTTCATCACTATTCATGGCGGTAAGGCATTCAACTTTATAAGAAGATAGATCATTGAGATCGAAAATATGAATATTGCTTTATCTATGCCCAGTGAGGATTGTCTTGTTACCATTAATATTAATTACATCACATTTAGAGGATTCAAATACAACCTTGCATCCTTTGTCACAAAGTTAACTAATGCACAAAAGATTATGTTTGAGTCATTTAACAAGCAATACATTTTCGATAGAGGTAGAGGAATTCTTACCAACACTACTTATACCGATGATCTTCCCTTTGCTATTGTCACCAAATGTGACAAGACCTCCATCTTTTGGTGAAGAGATGTGAATTGAGCTTCATCTCCCATCATATGCCTTGAGCATCCACTATCTAAATAGCAATGGTCTTTCTTGGACTTTGCATAAAGGCTGTAAGCATCCCATTTTTGACTGCTTGGTAGTCTACGCTCCGTCCAGACTTGTACTCAAGTCAATATGGACGTATTCCAATCGAAACCAATTCTCTAAGTCCAAATCTCTTTTGTCCATCGCCTCGCGGGCCCACCAGGCCCAAAATAGAGGCAAAATGACCAAAATGCCCTTAGGGGCATTGTCCTTTCCAATTTCAACTCCAAGCCCTCTCTCGAAACAGTTTATTCCTTGAGACGCTAAGTCCCCTTTCCAATCCCTCTCTCGAGACAGTTTATTCCTCGAGACGGTTCCAAATCAGGCACGTCTTTCTGAAGACGGTAAGTCCCCTTTCCAACCCCTCTCTCGAGACAGTTTATTCCTCGAGACGGTTCCAAATCAGGCACGTCTTTCTGAAGACGGTAAGTCCCCTTTCTAATCCCTCTCTCGAGACAGTTTATTCCTCGAGACAGTTTTAAATCAGGCACGTCTTTTTGAAGACAGTAAGTTCCCTTTTCAATCCCTCTCTTGAGACAGTTTATTCCTCGAGACGATTCTAAATCAGGCACGCCTTTCCAAAGACAATAAGTCCCCTTTCCAATCCCTCTCTCGAGACAGTTTATTCCTCGAGACAGTTTGGCACGTTTTTCAAAAAATACCTCTTCAAAACAGTAAGTCCCTTTAAACCTATCGACCGGGACGAGACCCCAAGTCCCCTAAATGATAGAATGGTCCACCTTTGGCACCCGCTAGCCCGTCAATACAGAAATGTCCGTTTAGGCACGTCTTCCGAGAAAATTGACTTCTCAGACTCTAAGTCCCCTTTAACAGCTTTCCAAGATCAGGCAGTCTCGGGAATGATCGCGAACTGTTAGAGTAGCGAAAATACTCGCAAACATCACAACCTTTTGAGTAGCGAAAATACTCGTAAACAGGTCGATATAGGGAATTGCCAACAAACCCCTGTGTCACGACGACTACTGTCAGAGTGGTGGAAACACTCAAAACCCAGGTCAACACCAGTGTATGCTAGCCCACTTCGGTGAAAAATGACCAAACTGCCCCTTGGACCTTTTCTGAGACTTTCCGGTCAAGATGACAATTCTGCCCCTAGGCATCCAAACGCCCTGGGAACCACACCGGCTCTGGGTATCAAACCGGTAACCTTCTGAGATTACTTCTTATAGTATTCTCAACATTCCTCTACCTTTCCGGATCATTCTGATTCAGTTCCGGCAAACCCAGTGCAAAATGACCATTTTTCCCCTAGAGGGCCGGTCACCTTTTCTGACCACACTGGCTCTAGGTATCAAACCGATAACTTCCTGAGAATGCTTTTTATAGTGTCCTCAATCTTTCTTTATCCTTTCGGGTCATTCTGAGTCAGTTCCGGCAAACCCGGTACGAAATGACCGTTTTGCCCCTAGTGGGCCGGTTACCTTTTTCGACCACACCGGCTTTGGGAATCCAACCAGAAACCTTTAGAAACATTCTGAATAATGTTTCCAAATCTCGAGTCTTCTTTCGGAACAGTCCAAGTCCGTCCCGGTAGCTTACCGGCCTGATTGACCGTTTTGCCCCTAAAGGCCCGGTCAACCCTTTTGACACATCCTATCCTCAATTTTCAAGTCAAATACCTCCGAGACACTATTTTAAGTGTTCCTGCTCTTTTTTGGCCTTCCGAGTCATTCCCAGTCTCCCAAACTCCTTCCCAGACTTTTCGAAGTCACTCCTAGTGAAGTCATGCTAAAAATTACATGGTAGTCACTAGTACAAGCGCCCAAATCTAGTCAAAGATACATTGCTTGCCGACCTTAAACATTTCCTAAATGGCTGGCACCACTAGTAGTGGTGCCAAGCTAATGTTTGGCCTAGTGCCATTGTAACAGGCGCCAGTGCATTCTTCTCTCTATAAATACAGAGCCTCTTCTAGCGTGAAAGAGGTCCGCAAACTCAGTCTAAAAACTCTAATTTTCTATGCACAGAGCTTGTACACTCCCTAAACCCTAGCTTCCTTAGATTTTCCAAACCTTAGCCACCATACACAAACCCTAAGCTACATATACACTCCTATACACTCTCATACACTTATACATTAGCCTCCAAACCTCCTTTGAAGATTGGAAGAGCTACAAACCGAAGCCTTGAAGATTAAAGACGAGCCCTCGAAGATCAAGACTAAAGTGAAGCAAAGATCGAAGAAAGCAAGGCACACAAAATAAACAAGACACAAGGTAGGCGTTTGTTTTACGTTTCTACACTCCCCCCCTCTCTCCTCTCTCCTAACCCACTTGGGTTTTCTCTATTTTAATCCCCCATCTCTTTCCCCCCTTTCTTTTCATGCTCAAAACAAGGGGACTCCCGGTCCATGTGTAGGATTAGACTATTGGAGGGTCACTGTGTCGGGGGCTTTCCTTTAGGCTAACCAGAGACCACGTGGATTCGACCTCCTTGATTATGTGGTGAAGCCTTAACCTTGTATATTCACGACCCCAAACTTGTATTGTGCATATCATGATCTTGCATCTTCCAAAAATCGTTTTCAAACTCGTTTTCAAAATTTGCATTAAACTTGTTTTCAAAATTGCATCAAAATCTTTTTTTTTTTCAAAACATGTTTTCAAAATCACAATCCTAGGGTGATTCTAGCTTTTCCATGGCTAGGGTTGCTTTAGGAAAGCGTTACATTCAAAGTGACCAATATAGTCCATATTTTCAAATCTTGTTGTTTTCAAAACCGCTTTCCTAAAGTGGTTCTAGCTCTTTTATAGTTAGAATTGCTTTAGAAAAGTGAGATGTTTTTACACCTTCTAAAAACTCTCTTTTCAAAAGTCTCTCTTTCTAAAACCCACTTTTTCAACATGCTTTCCCAAAACTCTTCTTTCCAAAGTTGTTTTCAAAAACTCCCTCCAAAAATCTATTTTCCAAAACTTTTCTTTTTAAACTCCTTTCCAAAACGCTCTCTTGAAGGTCCACTTTCCAAAAACGTTCCCTAGATTTCCTTATTAGAAAAACCCCTTCCTAAATCTCTTTCTTCAAAATCTCTTTCTAAAAACTCCTCACTAGGATCTCTTTCCAAAAACTCTTTCTCCTCAAAATTCACTTTCCTAAAAACTCTTCCCAAAATCTTCCTTCTATAAACTCCTCTCTAGGATTCCCTTCTAAAAATCTTCATTTCTAAAAATGCACTTTCCAAAAATCCTTTCCTTAGAGCCCAAGTCAAGCCCTATAACTCACAATTAGGAAACCCTAATTTTCTTTCCAAAAACATGGTTTTCAAACTTGCCTTCAAACCTAGGTTTCCAAAACTCCTTGTTTTCTACATCAAAACTATACATATTTCTAAAACCTATTTTCTACGTCAAAACTATAGTCTTCCCAAATCTAGGGTTTCTAAAACTTCCTTTTCCAAATCCTTGGCAAATCTAATATTCCCTTTAGGAAATCAAATCAAATCTTCCCTCTAGAAAACCAAATCCAATCTCTTGTTTAGGAAACTAGATCCAATCCTCCGTTTTTTGAAACAAAATCAAACTTTCTCTTTTAGAAACAAAATCCAATCCCTTCCTAATCTAAATCTTTCCTAGTTCAACTCCTTCCTAAACTTCTCCTTTCCTAAGCCTTAAGTTTTTAAAACTTGAACATAAAGATCTTTCCTAAATTTTAAAAACTTAACTTCTACATCTTTCCTAATTCAACCCCTTCCTAATTCTACCCCTTTCCAAATCTTAACTTTCCAAGTCCAAGTTTTCAAATATTTCTTAAACACAAACCTTTCTTACTCTCAAAACTTTCTAAATCCTAAACTTTCTAAATTTCAAATCTTTCTAAATCCAAAGCTTTCTAAACTCAAAACTTTCTTAATTCAAAACTTTCTTAACTTGAAACTTTCCAAATTCTAAACCTTTCTTAAACTAAACTTTCCTAATTCAAAACATTTCTAAATTCAACACTTTCCTATTTCAAAACTTTTCTTAAAACGAAACTTTTCAATTTTCAAAACATTCCAAATTCAAAACTTTCCTAATTCAAAAACTTTCCTAAAACGAAACTTTCTTAATTCGAATCTTTCCTAATTCCAATCTTTCTCTAATCTTCCAAGTCCAACATTTGAGTCCAATCTTTCTTAATCTCAAGTCCTTTTCTAAAATCTTATCTTTCCTAAGTCTAGGTTTCCTAAACCTTCATCTTTCCAAAACAAGTCTAAATCTTTCTTCCAAGTTCTATCTTTCCAAATCAAAATTCAACCTTTTCAATTTCAAAATTCTAAATTCCAATCTTCAATATTCTATTCTAAATTCAAATCAAATCCAAATTCCAATTCAACTCCTTTTTCAAATCAAGCATTCTATTTTCAATCAGACTCTTGTCCGAACTACGACAGACCTGATTCCTCCAAAGGGATACATAGACAACCCTCATGGGTGCGGTCACAACTTCTTTCAAATTTCAAATTCCTCCATATTTTCCAAATTTCAAACTCCACCATCTTTTCAAATCTCCAATCTATTTTCAAACTTCCAATTTCAAATTTCTATTTCCAAATCTCTATTTCTAATTTTTCAAACTTTCTAATTTCAAATATATCTTTTCAAATCTTTTCTAAAATCAAATCAATTTCTTTCCAAATCCATTTTTCAACATTCTTTTCTAGCACTTGCATATCATGCATCATGTCTTTTTCAAACATTGTTTTATAAAGTGGATAGGATTGAACATTAGTTAGTTAAAGACTCTTATATGTGAATATAGGGTAGATTGACATGTAGGTACCGAAAGGCCGGGGTAGGGTGATGGCTTAGTGCGTCTTCCCTACACGTAACCAACATCCGAACTTAGAATCACTGATTTCAAAGACCAAAAGGAGTTATTTTTCAAAAAATGACTAAATGTTTTCCAAAGGTTGCCAAACAACCTGTTTTCTTAAAAACCCTCTCTTGAGGAGATATTTTCAAAATCGTTTTCCAAAAACCCTAAGTGTAGTTTTCGGATTATGCTTAGTTTTTAAGTGACCTAACTCACCTTAATCAAGTTAGGTGGCGACTCCAAATCTTTTTCAAAAGCCCTTTATTCAAAATTATTTTCAATTCAAACCTAGTCGCACTCATTCTTCTAAGAGGGTGAGTTCTAACGAGAGAGTATAGTATTTTTCTCGCATGTGTGTGTATTCCTTGAGTGCGAAAAATCTGGGCACGACAAAGGCAAACCTACAAAAGAAATTCATTTGAGCTTAGGTACCCAAACCATCTTGGGTCCTTGGGGGTTAGTTCGTAATGGTCTTCTAGGGACCCACGCATTGCTAGGAACATTAGATTTTTGTAAAGCATAGCATCTACTAACAATATGTCCTATTATAATAATAAAAACATGAAATTTGTGATTTTCCAGTTGAAGCACTAAATCTGCCTTTTGAAAATTTCTTTCTTTTAAATGGATCAAAGCCCAAACCAGCTTTGTCTACTGAGCATTTTTGTTTTTATATTGCATCTAATTTTTCTTTGCCATTTACACACTAAAAAGAGTTGTTTCCAAGTTTTTAACCTTATCAAGTAAAATTTGGTTTTCTTTTGAAGAATCTTTTATAAAGGAGTTTTTCTTAATCTTATCATTCAAGGCACAAACTTCATTTTTCAAAACTTTATTTTCTTTTTGTAAATCTTCATTTTCCTTAGTAAGAGTAAAGATCATGTTTTTAAGAAGCCCATTTTTTATTTCAATTTTTCTGAATTCACAAAGTAGATCATCAAATGCATCTTGTAATTCATTGAAAGTAAATTGAGAAGAGTCTAAAACCTCACTATCATCCTCATGAGCCATGAGACATAGGTTAGCCACTTCTTGAGGTTCGGCTTCTTCTTCGAAGCTTAATTCTTCATCATCATTCTATGTCATGGCTGCCATGGCCTTCTTCCCTTGATATTTCTTTCCTTTCTTCCTGAGTAGAGGACACTCTGCCTTTATATGGTCTGGCTTCTTGCATTCATATCATATAATATTGGATTCTTTACTAGGTTCTCCTTTGGCTTCATGCTTCTCTCCACCTTTCCATTTCTTCTTCATGAATCTTTTGAATTTTCGAGTGATGAGAGCAATTTCATCTTCATTCTCATCACTTGCTGATTCATTATCTTGACTGGTGGATTTGAATTGCAACTACCATTTTCTTCTTTTCTTCATCTTATTGGACATGTTGTTTTCGAGTAAGCTCAAAAGTCATTTGGGAGCCTAAGAGTTCTTCAGAGGCAAGGTGTTGAGGTCCTTTGCTTTTTGAATTGCTGTAACTTTAGCTTCCCAAGCTTTTGTCAGAGACCTTAGAATCTTCCTCACCTGCTCATTGTTAGAATACACATTTCCAAGAGATTTTAAATCATTAATAATATCGGTGAACCTTGTGAACATTTCAGTGATAGACTCATCAGGTTTCATTTTAAACAATTCGTAACTATGCACCAAAATATTGATTTTTGAGTCTTTAACTTGATTGGTACCTTCATGTGTTTCCTCTAGTCTATCCCATATT
This sequence comes from Euryodendron excelsum, assembly GCA_033060915.1. Lineage (NCBI taxonomy): Eukaryota > Viridiplantae > Streptophyta > Magnoliopsida > Ericales > Pentaphylacaceae > Euryodendron > Euryodendron excelsum. The sequence goes on from CM065396.1 coordinate 746,086, forward strand.
TATTTAGCTAATTCATAAGTAGAAATACGATTGAATTCATTGGAATCAAGTGCACAATATAGAATATTCATGGCTTTGGCATTAGATTGTAGCATTTTCAAATCATCTTCATCCTATTCAAATTCAAGTTTAGGGACATCTATTCTTTCTACTCTGGTTGTAAGAGTTTTAGGACCATTTACTATAAGTCTCCATATTTCATAATCTACCGATAGAGTGTAGATTCTCATTCTATTCTTCCAATAGTTATAATTAGTGTTATTGAACATAGGTTGTCTGTTTGTGGATTGACCCTCACCGAGAAAGCTTCCAAAATTGGTTGCAATGGATCTATTCTTAGAATGTTAAGCCTAAAACAGGAATACAAGCTCTGATACCACTAGTTGGCCCAAAAGGCAACCCACGAGGTGATGTGAATAAGGTTTTTCAAAAATTATTGGCAAATAAGATTAATTAAAATTAATTTAATCAATATAACAATGATCAATCTATATATAATGCAATGTAATCAAAAGAGAAATGAAAAACAGAGCAATAGAAAGCACACCAAGAATTATCGAGGTTCAACCACAATTCGTGGTCTACGTCCTCACCCCAGGATCCCCTTGAAGTCTTCTTCCACTATGCAATCTCCAATTACAAAATGGATGCTGATTTACCAAGTGCTCAGCTCACTTTTACACAAAAACTTCTTTCCAAGTTCTTCTAGCTACCAAGTGGTTTTGTCCAAGATCCACTCAAACTTATAAGAGTTTTCCTTCAACAAGAGAACTCTCAAACTCTCACTTACAGATGTATAAAGATGTACAAATAAAATGCAAACTCTTTATCAAGAGTGGATAGACAAATAAAAGCTCACTCAATGAAGACAAGAAGAATGTTTAGATTTTTCAGTTTGATCAATTAGTGGTACTTGTGTTTCTTGTTTGTCTTGTTTATAAATACAGTTAGAAGCTTGTATATAAACTCTTGTATTGATTTCGTCCATTGGAGGTTTTTGGGGCTCATTTAATGCAAGTCCAGTCCGTTATAACGTTAGAAAAACTAGCCCTTATCTCCCAAGTGTTGACACTTGGTTCCATGTGTCGACACATCTGGTTTGCATTTTTCAGATGTTGTCCACTGTTTTTATGTGTCGACACTTGATCATTCTGTCTTCAAATTTATGACTTATGTTTTCATGTGTCGACTCTTTATTTTCATGTGTCGACGCATTGCTCAGAAATCTTGCTTTTGTCTTTCCATGATCAAGTTCAGCTTCATTACTACTATAAGATCTTTAAGGAGTTTTCTTTTTGAGGCATGATGATTAATCAAAATCTTCAATTCATCAAAGTTGTCTTCTATTCAATTTAGATTGAATCTATCATTTGATAGTCATCGTTTCTTGATTTCCAAACTCTCAGGGCATCATACCATCAATGCTGAACTCTTCTTCTTTGTTGCCGAACTTTCTCTTTTATTGTCAAGCTCTTTCTTTCATTGCCGAGCTATTTCTTTCATTGCTGAGATTTCTCTTTCATTGCCAAGCTCTTTCTTTCATTGACGAGCTTTCTATTTCATTGCCGAGTTCTTTCTTTCATTAGGATCACTTCAATAAGACTTTTATAAGCTTGATGAAGTCTATTCTTGAGCACCTTTATTTTCTCTGAATACATATCATCTTCATTGAGTCTTTATATCCCAGATGAAATCTTCACTTAGATTCTTTGTAGAGATTATGCAATTGCAATGAATTCTCTTCTCAAACATCTTAAATCTCTTCTCAATCAAATCATCTTCAACTGATCTTTGCACACTTTGATGAAGTCTTTATTTGGACACCTTCAATCTCTTCGAATTCAAGTCATCTTTATTGAGTCTATGCATACTTGATGGAATCTTCATTTGAATACCTTCAATCTCTTCGAATCTAAATCATTTGTTTAAAGTTGGAATAGGTGTCATTGCTTAGTTTGGTACATTGCATGACTCTTGGAGTGCATTACTTGATCTTAGCTTGTTGTGCATTCACTTTGACATATATTAGTCTTAAAGTCAAACTTCTAAGTCTAAATTATAATCTTTATTAATCTGCACACTAAGTAAATGCTTTAATAAAATAACACAAGGTTTAGTTATCATCAAAATCAACATGTGAATCAACCTTGAGTCAACAGGAACTACCACCAACTCCTGCCCAAACCATAGAAGAATTCATTGTAAAAATAGGGGGAATGACCAGGTCTGGCCAATGCTACACCATAGAGGAAGTATAAAGGAGAAGAAAAGGGAAAGACAAAGAGGGAGAATGTTCAAACATGCTGACAGAGCATGAGATTTCTAAGTTTGCCAAAGCATTGAAGAAAAATGACTACGATGTAATGGAACAGCTCAAAAAGACCCCCTCCTACATCTCCCTGTTGGGACTACTTCTCACATCCAAAACTCTTCGCGATGCCTTGCTCAAAGTTCTTAAAGAGGCCTATGTACCAGATATTTTCATCCCTGAAAACTTTCAAAATATGGTAGGACTCATCATGGCACCAAATGTCATCACTTTTACCGTTGATGAAATCCCTATGGATGGGACTGGATATACTTAAGTCGTACACGTGACGGTCAAAACCAAAGGAATGATTGTATCAAGGGTATTGGTGGACAATAGATCAACTCTGAATGTTTGCCTATACTCAACCCTAAAAAGGCTTAGGATGGACCAATCCCACTTGAACCACAGTATCATCATTATATGAGCCTTTGACAGATTTATAAGAGAAACAATAGGGGAAATCGAGATACCTGTCGAAATAGGGGCTGTCACCTTCGCCATTGAATTCCAAGTTCTACAAATACTTTCGACCTAGAATATACTGCTTGGGCGGCCCTAGATCCATTTGGCAGGGGCAGTACCATCTAGTCTTCATCAAAAGGTCAAATTCATTATCAAGGCCAGGTTAATTTTTATCTATGCTAAAAAGGAATTTGCAATCTACAAAACTGACGCAGTCTCCTACACTGAATTGGCTGCCCTGTCCTGTTTCTAATCCCTAGAGTATGTCATTGTGATATATGAAGGAGATATGATCGAGCCTAAGTATTCAGATAACGCATAGATGATCACTCGCTATTTTCAAAGGAATGGATACCAGCCAGAAAAAGGATTAGGAAAAAGGTTACAATGGATTCCCAAAATTCCAGACATACCATCACAAAAGCACACTTTCAGCCTAGGATACAAGGAAAAAAAGAAGGAAATTAGGGAACAAACCCAAAAGAGAAAGAGGCAAAAGGTCACTCAGGGAAATGAAGAAGAGGAAGAAATGATACACCAACTGAGGGCATTTTGCTTGACTGAAGATAACAAAAGTCTTAAGAAAGGAAAAGTGCAAGTCGAACTCCTAACCAATCTGTTTCAACAAACCCTAATAATTTATGTGCCTCAGCTCTCAAACACTAAAGCATCAGAAAATATCACTATTAGACTGGCCCTTCCTAGAGAGAATCTCAATAATTGGGACAGTGAAGACCTCCTCCGAGCTCGCAAGTTTTGGTACGGGCTTGCCAAGACATTCCATGAACTTCTGACTCTTTAAAACTTGTCATCTTTTTATCTTTTTATTTTTGTTTCCATTTCCAATCAAGAGCTATAATAGAAATTACTATATATGAAAGAGTAGCTTCCTTGTTTTGAATGATTCTCCTTGTTGTCTTTGATCAGAAACCCGCATATCTAATGTCTTGGTCAATTAATTTAAAGAATGCCTATTTTGATTGATTGTGACTTCAAAACTGAGTTTGACTACCAGCTCTTAGGGATTGAACTCGATGTAAACAACACTAATGAGGTCCCGGAGGAGATCTTAGAATAGTTGGAATGGCATGATAACTGCAAAACCCCTAATATTGAAGAAACAGAGGCAGTCAATTTAGGAAGCAAAGAATCCCCTAAAGAGGCCAAGATCTGGACCATTGACAATACAGAGAAATGTTGGAACGACTATCTGCCTATATTAATGTCTTCACATGGTCTTACCAAGACATGCCAGGGTTGGATGAGTCCATTATTGAGCACCAACTGTCGCTGGATCCACAGTCAAGCCTATAAAATAGAAACTTCGAAGACTTAAACCCGAGTGGAGTTTGAAAGTCAAAAAGTAAGTGGTTAAGCAGTTTCATGCCGAGTTTCTACAAGTAGTCGAATATCCCCAATGGTTAGTGTAAGCACCCCATTTTTTACCGCTCGGCAGTCTACACTCCGTCCAGACTTGTTTTCAAGTCGTTGTGGGCATATTCCAATCGAAACCATTTCTCTAGGTCCAAATTCCATCTTTCCATCGCTTCGCGGGCTTGTCAGGCCCAAATAGAGGCAAAATGACCAAAATGCCCTTAGGGGCATTGTTTCTTTCCAATTCCCTTTCCAATCCCTCTCTCGAGACAGTTTATTCCTTGAGATGGTCCGAGTAACAAAACTACTCACAAAACCGTTAGAGTAGCGAAAATACTCACAAAACCGTTAGAGTGGCGGAAACACTCAAAACCCAGGCACGTCTCTTCGGAGACGGTAAGACCCCTTTCCAATCCCACTTTCGAGACAGTTTATTCCTCGAGACGGTTCCAATCCAGGCACGTCTCTTCGGAGACGGTAAGACCCCTTCCAGTCCCACTCTCGAGACAGTTTATTCCTCGAGACGGTCCGAGTAGCAAAACTACTCACAAAACCGTTAGAGTAGCGGAAATACTCACAAAACCGTTAGAGTAACGAAAATACTCAACCCCGTCCGAGTAGCGGAAATACTCCCAAATCATCAACCCCGTCTGAGTAGCGGAAATACTCACAAAACCGTTAGAGTAGCGAAAATACTCACATAGCCGTTAGAGTAGCGAAAATACTCACAAAGCCGTCCGAGTAGCGGAAATACTCACAAATCATCAACCCCGTCCGAGTAACGGAAATACTCCCAAGTCATCAACCCCGTCCGAGTAGCGGAAATACTCACATCGTTAGAGTGGCGGAAACACTCAAAACCTAGGTCAACACCAGTGTCTGTTAGCTCACTTTGGTGAAAAATGACCAAACTACCCTTAGGACCTTTTCCGAGACGTTCCGGTCAAGATGACCATTTTGCCCCTGAGCATCCGAATGCCCCGAGAACCACATCGGCTCTAGGTATCAAACCGGTAACCTCCTGAGAATACTTTTTATAGTGTTCTCAACCTCCCCTTACCTTTCCGGATCATTCTGAGTCAGTTCCGGCCAACCCGATACAAAATGCCCGTTTTGCCCCTAGAGGGCTGGTCTCCTTCTTCGACCACACCGGCTTTGGGTATCAAACCGGTAATGACCCGAGAATACTTTTTATAGTGTTCTCAACCTCCCCTTACCTTTCCGGATCATTCCGAGTCAGTTCCGACAAACCCGGTACAAAATGACCGTTTTGCCCCTAGTGGGCCGGTCTCCTTTTCTGACCACGCTGGCTCTGGGAATCAAACCGGAAATCTCTGGGAACATTCTAAATAATGTTTCCAGATCCCAAGTCTTTTTCCGGGACAGTCCGAGTCTGTCTCGGCAGTTCTCCGATCCGATTGACCGTTTTACCCCTAAAGGCCCGGTCAACCTCTTCGACACATTTTTGTCTTCACTTTTCAAGTCAAATACCTCCAGGATACTATTTTAAGTGTTCCTGCTCCTTTCCAGCCTTCCGGGTCATTCTCGGCTCCTTCAAATCATTCCCGGACTTTCCGGAGCCACTCCTAGTGAAGCTACGTTAAAATTTACATGGTAGTCACTAGTACAGGCGCCCAAATCTAGTCAAAGATACGTTGCTTGCCGACCATGAATCTTTCCTAATTGGCTGGCGCCACTAGTAGTGGCGCCAAGCCAAAAAATGGCCTGGCGCCAGTGTATAATTTGGCCTGGCGCCACTGCAACAGGCGCCAGTTTTGTCCAACCTCTATAAATATAGAGCCTCATTCAATGTGAAAGGGGTCTGTAAACTGAACCTAAAAATCCTATATTTCGATATACAGAGCTCGAGCACCTCCAAAACCCTAGCCTCCCTAGGTTCTCCCATACCCTAGCCTCCTATACACTCATACACTCCCCCATACACTCATACACTAGCCTTCAACCCTTCTCCGAAGACTTGAAGAGCTACCATCCAAAGCTTGAAGACAACTCTTGAAGGTTGAAGGTGAAGATCAAGACAAAGACCGAAGACCGCACAGCGCGCAAAATAAACAAGATACAAGGTAGGCTCCCTATTTAATTTTCTGCACTTCCCCCCTCTCTCTTCTCTCTCCAACCCACTTGGGTTTTCTCTATTTTAATCCCCCATCTCTTTCCCGCCCTTTCTTTGCATGCTTGAAACAAGGGGACTCCTGGTCCATGTGTAGGATTAGACTGTTGGAGAGTCATCGTGTTGGGGGCTTTCTTCTAGTCTAACCAGAGACCACGTGGGTCCGGCCCCCTTGATTATGTGGTGAAGCCTTAACCTTGTATGTTCACGACCCCAAATTGCATTGCGCATATCATAATCTTGCATCTTCCAAAATTCGTTTTCAAAAAGTTGTTTTCAAAAATTATTTTCAAACTTGTTTTCAAAATTGCATCAAAAGCTCTTTTTCAAAAACTTGTTTTCAAAACCACAATTCTAGGGTGATTCTAGCCTTTCCATGGCTAGGGTTGCTTTAGGAAAGTGTTATATTAAAAGTGGCCTTTTGGTCTATATTTTCAAACCTTATTTTCAAAACCACTTTCTTAAAGTGGTTCTAGTCCTCTTATGGCTAGAATTGCTTTAGGAAAGTGAGATGTTTTTAATCCTTCTAAAAAAAAACTCTCTCTTCAAAAATCGCTTCCTAAAAATCTTCTTTTTCAACATACTTTCCTAAAGCTTTCCTCTCCAAAATGGTTTTCAAAAACTCCCTTTTTCAACTCCTTTCAAAAATCCTCTCCCCAAAATCCACTTTCTAAAAACTCTCTCCAAAAATCTTTCCAAAAAACTCCCTTTCCAAAATCTTCCTTCTAGAAATTCCCCTCTAGGATTTTCCTTCCAAAAACTCTCTCTTCAAACACACTTTCCAAAAACTCCTTCCTAGGATTCCCTTCTAGAAAATCTACGTTTCTAAAAACACACTTTCCAAAAACTCTTTTCTTAGAGCCCCGAATCAAGCCTTAGAACCCACAATTAGGAAACCCTAATTTTCTTTCCAAAAACATGATTTTCAAACTTTGCCCCGAACCTAGGTTTCCAAAACCTCTTGTTTTTACATCTAAACTATCCATGTTTCCAAAACCTACTTTCTACGTCGAAACTACAATTTTTCAAAACTAGGGTTTCTAGAATCTCCTTTTTCAAATCCTTGCCAAATCCTATCTTCCCTTTAGGAAACCAAATCAAATCTCCTCGTTTAGGAAACTAGATCCCGTCCTCCGTTTTTGAAAACCAAATCCAATCCCTTCCTAATCCAAACCTTTCTTAATTCAATTCCTTCCTAAACCATAAGTTTCCTAAACTTAATCTTTAAATCTTTCCTTAAATTTCAAAGTCCAAATCTTTCCTAATTCACATCCTTCCTAATCTTCTCATTTCCTAAATCTTAAGCTTCCAAAACTTGAACATAAAAATCTTTCCTAAAATTCTAAAATTCAACCCTTTCCTAATTCTACCCTCCTTTCAAATCTTAACCTTTCAAACCTAAGTTTTCAAACTCTTCCTAAATTCAAACCTTTTTCTAATCTCAAGATTTTCTAAAACTCTAAAACTTTCTAAATCTTAAACTTTCTAAATTTCAAATCTTTCCAAATTCAAAAATTTCTAAATTTGAAACTCTCTTAAGTTAAATCTTTCTAAACCTAAATCTCTCCAAATTCTAAACTTTCCAAAACTTCAAAATCTTTCTAAATCTAAGGCTTTTCTAAACTCAAAACTCTCTTAATTCGAACATTTCCTAAATTGAACCTTTCCCAAAACGAAACTTTCTTATTTTCAAAACTTCCTTATTTTCGAAACCTTTCCTTTTTCAAAACCTTCCTTAAAATGGAGCTTTCTTAATTCAAAAATTTCTAAACTCAAAGCTTTCTTAATTTAAAACTTTTCCTTTTCTTAATTCAAACATTTCCTAAGTTGAAAACTTTCCTTAATTCAAACATTTCCTAAAATGAAACTTTCCTACTTTCAAAACTTACCTATTTCAAAACTTTCTAAATTCAAAACTTTTCAATTTTCAAAACTTTTCAATTTCCAAAGTTTCTTAAATTCAAAACTTTCCTAATTCGAAAACTCTCCAAAAATGAAACTTTCCTAATTCGAAACTTTCCTAAATCGGACCTTTCCTAATTCAAACATCTCCTAAAATCCAATCTTTCCAAATCTTCCAAGCCAAGTCAAATCTTTCCTAGGTTTCTTCTCTTTCCTAAGTCTAGGTTTTCTTAAACCTTCTCTTTTCCAAAACAAGTCCAAATCAATCTTTCCAAAGCAAGTCCAATCCTCTCAATTCCAATTTCCAATCTCCTCTTCTAATTTCAAATCCAATTCAATTTCCTTCTTCAATCCAACCTTCTATTTTCAATCGGACTCCGGTCCAAACTACGACTGACCTGATTCCCCCAAAGGGATACGTAGGCAACCTTCATAGGTGCGGTCACAACACTTTTCAAACTTTCAATTCCACCCTCATGAGTGCAATTTTCAAAATCTTTTCAAATCTCAAATTGCCATATACTTTCAAACTTTCTATTTTCAAATTTCTATTTCAAAATTTTTAAACTTTTCAATTTCAATTCTATTTCTTCAAATCTATTTTCAAATCAAATCAATCTTTTTCCAAATCTATTTTCCAATTCTCTTTTATTTTGCACTTGCATATCATGCATCATGTTAGTTTTCAAATGTTATTTTTCTAAAGTGAATAGGGTTGAACCATTTGTTAATTAAAGACTGTCATAGGTGAATCTAGGGTAGATTGACATGTAGGTACCGAAAGGGCGGGGTAGGGTGATAGCTTAGTGCATCTTCCCTACACGTAACCAACCTCCGAACTTAGAATCACTGTTTTCGAAAGACCAAAACGGAGTTATTTTTCAAAAAGGGCTAAATGTTTTCCAAAGGTTGCCAAACAACCTGTTTTCTTTAAAAACCCTCTCTCGAGGAGATATTTTCAAATCGTTTTTTGAAAATCCTAAGTGTAGTTTTCGAATTATGCTTAGTTTTTAGGTGACCTAACTCACCTTAATCAAGTTAGGTAGCGACTCCGAATCTTTTTCAAAAGCCCTTTATTCAAGCAAATTTTCAATTCAAACCTAGTCGCACTCATTCTTCTAGGAGGGTGAGTTCTAACGAGAGAGTACAACATTTGTTCCACTTGTGTGAGTATTCCTCGAGTGTGAAAAATCTGGGCGCGACAGTTAGCCAACATCATCTCGGTCCCAAAAAAGGACAAAAAGGTTTGAATTTGTATTGACTTCCGAGATCTCAACAAAGCATGCCCGAAGGATGACTTCCCCATACCACATATAAACATCCTATAGATAACACTACATGCCATAAGATGTTCTCCTTTATGGATGGGTTCTCAGGATATAACCAGATCAAGATAGCCAAAGAGGAATGCGAAAAGACAACCTTTATCACCCCATGGGGAGTATATTGTTACAAGGTAATGCCTTTCGAATTGAAAAATGCTAGTGCAACGTATCAAAAGGACTGATCACCTTCTTCCACTACATGATGCATAAAGAGGTGGAAATCTATGCAAATGATATGATAGTCAAGTCTAAAGCCCAAGAAGACCATTTGATTAATTTGCAGAGAGTGTTTGATCGGCTCTACAAATACTAGCTCAAGCTCAACCCTGCAAAGTGTACTTTCAGAGTTTCTTTTAGAAAACTGCTGGAGTTGCTTGTCAACAAAAGGGAAATAGAGGTAGATCCCGCCAAAGTTAATTCAATCACTAAGATGTCGCCCCTAAAAGGAGAAACCAAAATCAAGTTCTTTATGAGAAAGTTAAACTTCATTAGTAGATTTATTTCCCAGATGACCCACCTTTGCAAACCAATTTTCAAACTGCTCAAAAGAGATAACTCGAAGGAATGGAACACAGACTGCCAACGAGTTTTTGAAAAGATCAAAGAGTACCTCAAAAACCCTCCAATTATAGTGCCACCAACTCTAGGAAGACCCCTCTTAATGTATTTGACGGCCCTCTAAACTTCAATGGGATGTGTCTTGGGATAGCATGATGAAACCGGAAGATGAGAGCAAGCCATATACTATCTCAACAAGAAGTTCCTACCTTCTGAGGTCAAGTACACTATGTTGGAAAAAACCTGTTACGCTTTGGCACGAGCATCCCATAGGCTTAAGCATTACATGCTACATCACACTATGTTCCTCATATCCCAGATGGATTTAATCAAATACTTGTTTGAAAAACCCACTCTTTCTAGCAGGATAGCTAGATGACATATGATTTTGGCCAAATTCAACATAGTCTTCACCACTTGCAAGACAGTCAAGGGACAAGTTATAGCAGACCACCTGTAAGTACCCCATTTTTAACCGCTCGGCAGTCTACACTCCGTCCAGACTTGTTTTCAAGTCATTGTGGGTATAGTCCTATCGAAACCAATTCTCTAGGTCCAAATCTCGTCTGTCCATCGCTTTGCGGGCCTGTCAGGCCCAAATAGAGGCAAAATGACCAAAATGCCCTTAGGGGCATTATCCTTTCCTTTCCAATCCCACTCTCGAGACAGTTTATTCCTTGAGACGGTTCCAATCCAGGCGCGTCTTTTCGGAGACGGTAAGACCCCTTTCCAATCCCACTCTCGAGACAGTTTATTCCTCGAGACGGTTCCAATCCAGGCACGTCTCTTCGGAGACGGTAAGACCCCTTTCCAATCCCACTCTCGAGACAGTTTATTCCTCGAGACGGTTCCAATTCAGGCACGTCTCTTTGGAGACGATAAGTCCCCTTTCCAATCTCTCTCTCGAGACAGTTTATTCCTCGAGACGGTTCCAATTCAGGCACGTCTCTTCGGAGACGATAAGTCCCCTTTCCAATCCCTCTCTCGGGACAGTTTATTCCTCGAGACGGTCCGAGTAGCGAAACTACTCATAAAACCGTTAGAGTAGCGAAAATATTCACAAATAAGTCGATATAGGAAATTGCCAACAAACCCCTGTGTCACGACGACCGTCGTTAAAATGGCGGAAACACTCAAAACCCAGGTCAACACCAGTGTCTGTCAACCCACTTTGGTGAAAAATGACCAAACTGCCCTTTGGACCTTTTCCGAGACTTTCCGATCAAGATGACCATTTTGCCCCTAGGCATCTGAATGCCCCGAGAACCACATTGGCTCTGGGTATCAAACCGGTAACCTCCTGAGACTACTTTTTATAGTATTCTCAACCTTCTTTTATCTTTCTGGATTATTCCGAGTCAGTTCCGGCCAACCCGGTACAAAATGACCGTTTTGCCCCTGGTGGGCCAGTCTCCTTTTCTGACCACACCGGCTCTGGGTATCAAACCGGTAACCTCCCAAGAATGCTTCTTGTAGTATTCTCAGCCTTTCCTTATCTTTTTCGGATCATTCCGAGTCAGTTCCGGCAAACCTGGTACGAAATGACCATTTTGCCCCTGGAGGGCCGGTCTCCTTTTCCAACCACGCCGACTTTGGAAATCAAACCAGCAACCTCTGGGAACATTCTAAATAATGTTTCCAGATCCTAAGTCTTCTTCCGGGACAATCCGAGTCTGCCCTGGTAGCTTCCCAGTCCGATTGACCGTTTTGCCCCTAAAGGCCCGGTCAACCTTTCCGACACATTTTGTCCTCACTTTTTAAGTCAAATACCTCCAGGACACTATTTTAAGTGTTCCTGCTCCTTTCCGGCCTTCCGGGTCATTTCCGGCTCCTTCAAATCATTTTCGGACTTTCCGGAGTCACTCCTAGTGAAGCCAGGCTAAAAATTGCATGGTAGTCACTAGTACAGGCGCCCAAATCTAGTCAAAGGTACGTTGCTTGCCGACCTTAAACCTTTCCTAATTGGATGGCGCCACTAGTAGTGGCGCCAAGCCAAAAAATGGCATGGAGTGGCGCCAGTGTAAAATTTAGCCTGGCGCCACTACAACAGGCGCCAGTATTGTCCAACCTCTATAAATACAGAGCCTCATTCAACGTGAAAGGGGTCTAAAAACTTAACCTAAAAATCATATATTTCGATATATAGAGCTCGAGCACCTCCAAAACCCTAGTTTCCTTATGTTTCCCAAACCCTAGCCACCCTACACTAAACCTTAGCCTTATATACACTCCTATACATCCCCATATACTCATACACTAGCCTTCAACCATCTTTTGAAGACTTGAAGAGCTGCTATCTAAAGCTTGAAGACAACCCTTGAAGGTTGAAGAAGAAGATCAAGACGAAGACCGAAGATTGAAGACAAGCAAGGCGCGCAAAATAAAGAAGACATGCGGTAGGCTTTCTATTTAAATTTTCGCACTTCCCCCCTCTCTCTTCTCTCTCCTAACCCACTTGGGTTTTCTCTATTTTAATCCCCCATCTCTTGCCCCCCCTTTCTTTGCATGCTTGAAACAAGGGGATTCCCGGTCCATGTGTAGGATTGGGCTAGTAGAGAGTCACCGTGTTGAGGGCTTTCTTCTAGTCTAACCAGAGACCATGTGGGTCCGACCCCCTTGATTATGTGGTGAAGCCTTAGCCTTGTATGTTCACGATCCCAAATTGCATTGTGCATATCATAGTCTTGCATCTTCCAAAACTCGTTTTCAAAATTGCATCAAAATCTCTTTTTCAAAAACTTGTTTTCAAAATCACAATTCTAGAGTGATTCTAGCATTTCCATGGCTAGGGTTGCTTTAAGAAAGTGTTACATTAAAAGTGACATTTTGGGTCTATATTTTCAAATCTTATTGTTTTCCAAAATCACTTTCTTAAACTGGTTCTAGCCTTCTTATGGCTAAAATCGCTTTAGGAAAGTGAGACTTTTCATACCTTCCAAAAACTTTCTTTTCAAATCTTTTCCTAAAAAAATCTCTTTCAACATACTTTCCTAAAAACTCTCTTTCCAAAAATCTTCCTGCTAGAAACTCCCCTCTAGGTTTTTTCCTCCCAAAATCTATGTTTCCAAAAACACACTTTCCAAAAACTCCTTCTCTTTAAAATATTTTTCCAAAAACTCTATCTTCAAATCTCTTTCCGAAAACTCCTCACTAGGATTCCCTTCCAAAATCTTCGTTTCCAAAAACTCTTTCCTCAGAGCCCAAGTCAAACCCTAGAATCCATAATTAGGAAACCCTAATTTTCTTCCTAAAAAAAATGATTTTCAAACTTTGCCCCAAACTCAGGTTTCCAAAACCTTTTGTTTTCACATCCAAACTATACACGTTTTCAAAACCTATTTTCTACGTCAAAACTATAATTTTCCAATTCTAGGGTTTCTAGAATCTCCCTTTTCAAATCCTTGCCAAATCCTATCTTCCCTTTAGGAAACCAAATCCAATCCTCCGTTTTTGGAAACAAAATCAAACTTTCTCTTTTAGAAACCAAATTCAATCCCTTCCTAATCTAACTCTTTCCTAACTCAAATCTTTCTTAAATTTCTATTTTCCTAAATCTTAAGTTTCCAAAACTTGAACATAAAAATCTTTCCTAAATTTTAAAACTCAATTTCCACATCCTTCCTAACTTCACTCTTTCCTAATTCTACCTCTTTCCAAATCTTAACTTTTCAAACCTAAGTTTTCAAACCTTTCCTAAACTCAAACCTTTCCTAATCTCAAGGTTTTCTAAAACTCTAAAACTTTCTAAATCCTAAACTTTCTAAAATTCGAATCTTTCCAAATCTAAGGCTTTTCTAAACTCAAAACTTTCTTAATTCAAATATTTCCTAAATTGAAAACTTTCCTTTTTCAAACCTTTCCAAATTCAAACTTTCCTAAGTTGAAACTTCCTTATTTCAAAACTTTCTAAATTCAAAACTTTCCAATTTCCAAACTTTCTTAAATTCCAAACTTTCTTAATTTGAAACTTTCCAAAAATGAAACTTTCCTAATTCGGAACTTTCCTAAATCGGAACTTTCCTAAATTGGACCTTTCCTAATTTGAACCTTTTCTAAATCCAATCTTTCTTAAACTCTTGAGTCTTTCCTAAGTCTCATCTTTCTTAAGTTTAGGTTTCTTAAACCTTCTCTTTTCCAAAACAAGTCCAAATCTATCTTTTCAAATCAAAGTCCAATCTTTTCCAAAATATCAATTTCCAATCCCCTTTTCTAATCTCAAATCAAATCTAATTTTCAATTCAATCTCTTTCTTCTAATCCAATCTCTCTCTTCAAATCAATCTCTTTTCAATCGAACTCCGGTCCGAACTACGACTGACCTGATTCCCCCAAAGGGATACGTAGGCAACTTTCCTAGGTGCGGTCACAACACTTTTCAAACTTTCAATTCCACCCTCATGGGTGCGGTCACAACTTCTTTCGAATTTCAAATTCCTCTACAATCTTCTTCAAATCTCCAATTCTACAATCTTTTTCAATCTCCAGTTCCATATCTATTTCAAGTTTCCAATTTCAAAAATTTATTTTCAAACCTTTATTTCCAATTTTTAAAGCTCTCCAATTCCGATTCTATATTTTCAAATCTCTTCAAATTCTTCTTTTCAAATTTCTTTCCAAATCTATCTCTCAACTTTCTCTTTCCTTGCACTTGCATATCATGCATCATGTTAGTTTTTAAATATTGTTTTTCTAAAGTGAATAGGATTGAACATTAGTTAGTTAAAGACTCTCATAGGTGAATCTAGGGCAGATTGACATGTAGGTACCAAAAGGGCGGGGTAGGGTGATAGCTTAGTGCGTCTTCCCTACATGTAACCAACCTCCGAACCTAGATCACTGATTTCAAAGACCAAAAGGAGTTATTTTTCAAAAAGGGCTAAATGTTTTCCAAAGGTTGCCAAACAACCTATTTTTTTTAAAAACCCTCTCTTGAGGAGATATTTTCAAAATCGTTTTCCAAAAACCTTAAGTGTAGTCTTCGAATTATTCTTAGTTTTTAGGTGACCTAACTCGCCTTAATCAAGTTAGGTGGCGACTCTAAATCTTTTTCAAAAGCCCTTTATTCAAATCAAATTTTCAATTCAAACCTAGTCGCACTCATTCTTCTAGGAGGGTGAGTTCTAACGAAAGAGTACAACATTTGTTCCACTTGTGTGAGTATTCCTCGAGTGCAAAAAATCTAGGCGCGACACCACTTGGCAGAAAACCCTATCGAGGAATACCAACCCATGGAGCCTCATTTCGTAGACGAAGATATTTTATACACTGAATTTGGGGCCAAGAAACAAGAAGACCAAGGATGGAAGATGTATTTCAATGGTGCCTCGAATAAAAAGGGAGCTAGAAGTAGGGTAGTCTTGGTGTCTGAGATAGGCAACCATTACCCCATTATGTCTAAGCTAAATTTTGATCTCTGTACCAATAATATCGCTGAATATGAAGCCTACATCCTGGGATTAAGATTGGGATTAAGAATGAAGATTGAGAAATTAATGGTCTTCGAGGATTTCGATCTTATGATTCAGCAAACTACGGAAGTTTATCAAACTAGGGATGAAAAACTTTTCCCTTATCATGATTAAGTTAAGAGCCTCTGTCAATTGTTTCTAAAAATCGACTTCTACCACATTCCATGAACTAAAAACAATTTTGTCGATGCCTTGGCCACCCTGGCTGCAGCTATCAAAGTTGATGATGATACCGAAATTCCTACTCTCCAAATCTTTATTCAAGATGCCCCGTCTCATTGCCTCAACATCTCCACTAAACAAGATGGGCAGCCCTAGTTCTATGACATTAAAAGATATATGCAGACTAGGGAGTTCCTTGCTCAAGCCATACAAAATGATAAGAATATGATCTGAAGGCTGGTAGCCCAATTTTTTATGGTCGGAAATGAGCTTTTCAAGAAGTCTACCCTGGGATCGGTAAAGTGCGTTGATGTAGCAGAAGCAGGAGAAATCATGAGGGAAATTCACGTAGGGACTTGTGGACCCTATATGAATGGCCACACCCGCTCTAAAAAGATTCTCAAACTAGGGTACTATTGGACCACTATAGAGAGATTGTATCTGGTATGTCCTTTGGTGCCACAAAGGTCAAATACACAGAGATATGATCAAATCCCCGCCTACTAAACTCCAGCCAATGACAGCCTCATGGCCTTTTTCCATGTAGGGAATGGATATGATTGGCCCGATCTCCCCAAAAGCCTCAAATGGACACCGGTTCATCCTAATCGCCATTGATTATTTCACAAAATGGGTCAAAGTAGCATCTTACGTCCATGTCAGCAAAAAGGTAATCAGTAAGTTCACCAAGAATCACATCATCTGCTGGTATGGGATTCCTGAATCACTCATCACGGATAACACTACCAACGTGAACAATGCCTTGATGTCCTAGCTATGTCAAAACTTCAAAATCATCCATCGGAATTCAGTAAGTTACTGGCCGCAGATGAATGGGGTAGTGGAGGCCGCTAACAAAAACATCAAGAGAGCCCTCCAAAAAATGGTCGACCACTATAAAGATTGGCACGAGAAGCTCCCTTTCACACTCATGGCCTACTAAACTACGATGAGGGTCTCTAACATTGCAAACCCCTATGAATTGGTCTACGGCAAAGAAGTTGTGCTTCTGGTCGAAGTAGAAGTTCTTTCTATGAGGGTACTAAAGGAAACTCAGCTAGAGGAGGTGGAATGGGTTAAGGACTGATACGCACAACTATGCCTGCTGGATGAAAAACAGTTAGCCATTGTCTACCATGCACAATGCTATAAGAGGAGGTTAACCAAAGAATTTCATAAGAAAGTAAGACCCTGAAGCTTCCAGGTTGGGGGCTTAGTGCTGAAAATGATTATTTCCAATCAAGAAGAAGCCCGAGGAAAGTTCACTCCAAACTATAAGGGGCCTTTCATAATCAAGAAGGTCCTAACAGGAGGGGCACTTATAGTAGCAGAAATGAAGGGGTAAAAATTTTCCAACCCTTTGAACTCAGATGTAGTCAAGCCCTACTTTGTTTGAATCGAGAGCTCTTGTCTTCTCTTGAGTAGCAAGGAAGTCCATTGAAATAAAGGAAGGCCTGTGAATTTTTCTTTTATAAGAAATATATTTTCCTTTCTTCTTAAATGAATCATCAAATTTCTTGTAAAAGAACTCATAGATGCTAAGCAGGTTAAATTGGCATGATGAGAGGCCATCGATTCTTTTCACCGTGTGCACAACATCTCTTGCTAAAGCCCATTTTCAGCCAATTACACTCCTTTGACAAACCCGACCTAATGATCACTGCCAACAAAGGGTAAAAGCGAAACCATCAAGAGATAAACAAAAGAAGAAACATAGACCGGATAGATTCTAAAGGCAAAACAAAAAGAAGAGAAAGGATCAACGAAGGAAATAAGGATCCCAAAATTATCATGATTAACAAAGTTAGGGCAAAGAAAAGAAAAATACGTAATGACTTAACAAAAGTCGGCATAAAAAAAACAAAAAAAAGAGTCCCAGCACTAAAGCAGTGGAAAGTTTACACGAAGATAGAAAAGAAGAAGAAAGAAGAGGTTTGAAAGTGATTGCATGTCATAAGTAGACCTTGAAGAGTGGAAATACTTTGAGCCTTTACACCCTTTCCTTTAATAACCCCATAACTTGGCCTGCATTTCATCCCAAATTAAAGCCCTCCCTAATCAATGAAAACTACTTAGTCTAAATTGAGTCTAACACAAGAAGGATGGTGATTTTTGAAATTAACCTTTTGGGAAAAGAGCTGAAACGTCCAAAGTCTCCATTCTTAACACAGGTCCTTTTCAAATTACAAGAGAATTCCTTGTTGCTAAAAAAATTAAAAAATAAACACGACTCCAATGGTAAGTCGAAAACTCGAAAGCGCATTGCGAGTAAAAAGATAAAGGCATGGCAAGATACAAACTTGTCGGTCTGGTGAAAACCCGTAAGGGCACCAAGATGCAAAAATGACAGAAATGGGATTGGTGAAAACTTGCAAGGGCATCGATGGTAACAATAGTTTTATAAAATAAATAAATAAAAATGCACATTCTTCTTTGGTTAATTTTAACAAGCCGATAAATAGTTCTCAGGTCATGGTAGGAAAAGACAAGGGAGAAACTCGTAAGGGTCAATAGAGGCATTGTTTCAAAATCAATGGACTAGGAGGAAGGAATAAAGCGGGCCCTTGCCAAAAAAATCTCAATGAGAAAGTAATTCCTATCCCATCCCAGGAAAGTAATTCTTATCCCATAGATGTAATTCTTGCCATAACATATGTTTAAACTAACAAATCTGTGTAGGAATAAACAGATGGTAGCACTCCCCTAAATTTCATCATAGCAAAATCATGACAGCCAAACTAACATTAGCATATTTACAAATGTAGAAAATCCCAAAATAAAATCCATATATCTCAGAGCATGCTAGCTATAGTACAAACAAAAAGGGAAAGGAAGCGAAACAAGGAAAGACTACATTAAGAGCGGCGAGCTATAACAAAATGGTCTACGTCCCTGTCTGATGAGTCATCATCGAACCTCTAGTATCAAGACCCACAGGACCAAGGCCAGCAGACGAAGGACCAGCCTCACTAAACAGTGGTATCACCAACCTCTCCCTAGAAGGGCCAGCACTGGCAGAGGCCTCAAAAGATAAAGTCGATAACTGACTCAGTCCATGACACTGGCATTGATCGAGAAGATTGTCGAGCCCCGATTTTTTGAACTTGAGGAAAATACACATAAGTAGAAAAAATACAGTACTCTCTCGTTAGAACTCATCCTTCTAGAAGGACGAGTGCAACTAGGTTTGAATTGAAAATTGATTTGATTAAGGGCTTTTGAAAAAGGGTTTTAGAGTCACCACCTAACTTGATTAAAGTGAGTTAGGTCACCTAAAACTAAGTATAATCCGAAGACCACACTTAGGGTTTTTGAAAAGATTTAGAAAACTTCCTCAAGAGAGAGTTCTTTAGAAACAGGTTGTTTGGCAACATTTGGAAATATTTAAATTATTTTTAAAAATAACTCTATTTTGGTCTTTGAAAACAATGATTCTAGGTTAGAAAGTTGGTTACGTGTAGGGAAGACGCACTAAGCCATCACCCTACCCCGCCCTTGCTGTACCCATATGTCTATTCACCCTAGGTTCACTCATTCGGAATCTTCGATTAAGAAATGTCCAAAACTATCCACTTTAGAAAAGAACTTTTAGAAAGGAGTTGATATGATGCATGATATGCAAGTGCAAGAATTTGATTTGATTTTGAAAATAGATTTGAAAAGAAGTTGATTTGATCTTGGAAATAGATTTGAAAGAAAGACTTGATTCGAAATTTGAAAGAATGTTTTAGAAATTGGAATTGGAGATTATGAAGAATATATTTTAGGATTCGAAATTTGAATAAGGTTATGGAATTGGAAGTTTGAAAAATGTTGTGACAACACCCATAAGGGTTGCCTACGAATCTCTTTTTAGGAATCAGGTCAGCCGTAGTTCAGACCAGAGTCCGATTAAAAATAGATACTTTGAGGTTTTTGAAAAGTTTGATTTGAAAAGATTTTATTAGAAAAGAGTTTTATTCGAAAAAGAGATTTTGATTTGAAAAGAGTTTGATTTGAAAAGAGTTTGATTTGAAAAAGAGATTTGATTTGAAAAGGAGTTTGATTTGAACTTTGAATAGAAGATTTGAAATTGAGTTTTGATTTGAAATTGATCCTAGACTTAGGATTAGACTTGAAAAAGGGGTTTTGATCTTTGAAAGAAAACTTGGACTAGATTTGGAAAGGAAGAGTTGAGTTTTAAAAACATTTTAAAGTTTGAAATTAGAAAACCATCTTGGTTTAAAAAAGAGTTTTAGAAAAGAGTTGAAATTTCCTAACTTTAGGGTTAGGGTTGAACTATGGTTTAGGTATCCTAGGGTTGAAGCAAACTAAGATTGGAACATTTAGTTGAATTAGAAAGGTTTGATTTAGACTTGAAAAGTTTAATTTTAGAAAGTTGGATTTATGAAAGGTTCAAATTAGGAAATATTCAAATTAGGAAAGTCAGATTTGAAAAGAAATTGATTTGATTTAAAAACACTTGATTTGGAATGGTTTGGAAAGTTAGGGTTTAGGAAAGATTGGACTTTGGAAAGTTTCAAAATAAGAAAGTTCCATTTTAGGAAAGTGTCAAATTAGGAAAGTTTCATTTTAAGAAAGTTTCATTTTAGGAAAGTCTTGAATTTAGAAAGATTCGGAATTTGGAAAGTTAGAAATATAGAAAGATTAGAACTAGGAAATGTTTGAATTAGGAAAGATTTGAATCATATTTCTTAAAGTTGAAGATTTGATTTTATTTCCAGAAAGAGATGATTTGATTTGATTTAGTTTTCTAATTTGAAATATTGGATTTGGCATGGAATTGGAAAGGTTGAGTTTTGGAAATCTAGAATTTGGAAACCTATGATTTTTGTAGAAAAAAAAAAAAAGAAAACCTAAGATTTGGTGTAAAAAATAGTTTTTTGAAAACTTTGATTTGAAGCAAAAGTGGAAGTCATGTTTTTGGGAAGGAAAATTAGGGTTTCCTAACCATGGGATATAGGGCTTGACTTAGACTCTAAGAAAAAGAGTTTTTGGAAAGTAGACCTTTTGAAGAGAGTTTCTAGTAAGAAGACTTGATGATAGTTTTTAGAAAATGAATTTTCGAAGAGAACTTTTGGAAAGGAGTTTGAAAAGAGCTTTTGGGAAAATAGGGGCCTGTTTGGTTGTGGTTTCAGTTTCAGTTTTCTGTTTTTATTTTCTGAAATTCGATGAAACCGTGTTTGGCAGATTGGTTCCGAAAACTGTTTCCATCGAAACCACGTTTGGTAAATTGGTTTCAAAACTTGTTTTCGGAAAATTTTTCAGAAAACAGCCCAGTTTCAGGAACCATTAAAAAGATGTTTTCTAAGTTTCCGAAACTATTTTTATACGAAAATGAGAACGATTTGAAAACGATAGTGTTTTCGATGGTCTCATTTTTTTATTTCCGAGAATAAGAAAAACGAGTTGTTCTTAAATTTTTTGGTTCCGAGAACATGAAAAATGAAAACGGAACCGGAACCGGAACCGATTCCAAACAGGGCCTAGATTTTTTAAAGGAGTTTTAAGGAAGGAATTTTTTAGACAGTGGATTTTCGGGAAGAACTTTTAAAATTATTTTGAAAAGCAATTTTGAAAGAGGTTTGAATATGGACTTTTTAAAAACCTTTTGAATGTCTCACTTTCCTAAAACGATTCTAACCATGGCAAGATTAGAACCATTCTAAGTTAGTGCTTTTGAGTAAATCATCCTAAGATTGTAGTTTTCAAATCTTAACCATGGGATGGCTAGAATCATCCTAAGATTGTAGTTTTGATGAAAAACAAGTTAGGATTTACACTCAAAATATGGACGTTGATGGTCACAATGAATATAACACCTTCCAAAAGTAACCCTAACCATGAATTGGCCAGAATCAC
The DNA here is from genome assembly GCA_033060915.1 of Euryodendron excelsum. Classification (NCBI taxonomy): domain Eukaryota; kingdom Viridiplantae; phylum Streptophyta; class Magnoliopsida; order Ericales; family Pentaphylacaceae; genus Euryodendron; species Euryodendron excelsum. The sequence goes on from CM065396.1 coordinate 767,640, forward strand.
TCTAGGCATGTGATTTTGAAAACAATTTTGAGTAAATGAATGAATATGATATGCACAATGCAAGTAGGGTCATGAACATATAAGGTTAGCTTCATCACATAATCAAGGGGGCTGAATTCACAAGGTCTAAAGTTGAATTAGAAGAAAACCCCCAACATGGTGACTTTCAAAACTTTTTGTTACACATGAATTGGGAATTCCCTTGTTCCAACCATGCACGAAAGTGGGGGAGAAGATAGGGGATTAAATAGAATAAAACCCAAGTGGGTTAGCAGGAAGAAGAGAGAGGGGGGAGTACTTAAACATAAAAAACAACCTACCTTGTATTCTTCTTCTTTGCTTGATCCTTGAAAGCTTCAAAATTGCAATAGTTTGAGTCTTCAATGGAGGCTTTGGAGGCTTGTATATGAATGTATGAAGTGTATAGAGGTGTTAGGGTTAAGTGTATGGAGGCTAGGGTTTGAAGAAGCCTAAGAGAGCCAGGGTTTGAAGAGAGTTTGAGGTCTATTTATAGAGAGACAGAGTTTCTGGACTTAGATTACTGACTTCTTTAACACAGGGGGAGGCTCTGTATTTATAAACAAAAGATTAACCTAGCGCCTATTGTAGTGGCGCCAGGGTAATTTTTCCACCTTGTGGCGCCAGGCCAAATTTCGGCTAGTAGTGGCACCAGCCACTTGAGAAATGTTTTAGGTCAGTAAGCAACGTATCTTTTAACCCTTAATACGCAAGGCAAAAGATTTGGGCACCCTGTGTTAGTGACTACCATGCAATTTTTTGCTTGGCTTTACTAAGAGTGACTCCAGTAGGTCCGGGAATACTCTGAAAGGCCGAGAATGGTCCGAAAGGCTGGAAATAGATAAAAACCCTTGAAATAGTGTTCCAGGGGTAACAAACTTGAAAAACAATATCAGGATGGTTGATCGAGCTATTAGGGGCAAAATGGTCAACTAGACCAAAAAACCATCGGATGGACTCAGAATGACTCATGAAAGGACTTGAAGGTTGGAAACACTATCTAGTGTGTTCCAATGGATTTTCAGTTTGACACCAAGAGCCGGTGTGACTGGAAAAGGCGACTGGCCCACTAGGGGCAAAACGATCATTTTGCACTGGGTTTACCGAAATAGCCTTAAAATGATCTGAAAAAGTATTGGAAGGTTGAGAATACTATTAGAAACATTATTGGGAGGTTACTGGTTTGATACCTAGAGCCGGTGTGGTTCCCTGAGGCATTCAGATGCATAGGGGCAAAATGGTTGTTTTGACTGGATGGTCCTAGAATTGGTCCAGAACCGATTAGAAGGCATTTGAACATGCCGAATTTTCTTTGGGACGATCTTGGAAGGGTGGACTTATCGCTCTAAAGACTTGGATATACTTTCTTGACAAGCATGCCAGAAAGGCCCAAGGGGCAGTTTGGTTATTTTTCACCAGAGTGGGCTAGCAGGCACTGGTGTCGACTTGGGTTTTGAGTGTTTTCATCACTCTAACAATTTCTAATGAGTTAGTTTCCAAAGGTATCTCGTCCTTTGGTAAACATGTCACAGCCAAGAGGCGAGTTCGGTCCAGTGACATAAGGGTTTTGTTGGCAATTCCCAATGTGAACCTTATCATACCCAGATTTTTCGCACTCAAGGAAAATACACAAAAGTGGAAAAAACACGGTACTCTCTCATTTGAACTCATCCTCCTAAAAGAATGAGCATGACTAGGCTTGAATTGAAGATTGATTTGAATTAAGGGCTTTTGAAAAAGGTTTGAAGTTGCCACCTGACTTGATTAAGGTGAGTTAGATCACCTAAAACTAAGCACAATATGAAGATTACTCTTAGCATTTTTGAAAAGGTTTTGAGACAAAAAAAACTTACTCAAGAAAGGTTTTTCAAGAAAATAGGTTGTTTGGCAAACTTTGAAAATATTTAAACCCTTCTTAAAAATAACTCCATTTTTGGTCTTTGAAAATAGTGATTCTGGGTTCGGAGGTTGGTTACGTGTAGGGATGACGCACTAAGCCATCACCCTACCTCGCCCTTGCAGTACCTACATGTCTATTCACCCTAGGTTTACTCATTCAGAATATTTGATTGATAAATGTTCAAAACTATCCATTTTAAAAAAGAATTTTAAAAAGATTTTTGATATAATGCATGATATACAAGTGCAAGAATTTGATTTTATTTTGAAAGCAGATTTGAAAAGACTTGATTTGATTTTGAAAATAGATTTGCAAAAATAGACTCTATTTTTGAAATAAGGTTTTTAGAAATTGGAATTGAAGATTTGAAAATAGATTTTAGAATTAGAAACTTGAAATAGATCATGGAATTGAAAATTTGGAAAAAGGTTATGGAATTGGAAACTTAAGAAAAGTTATGACCGCACCCATGAGGGTTGTCTATGTATCCCTTTTTGAGAATCGGGTCAATTATAGTTCGGATAAGAGTCCAAATGAAAATAGACATTTTGAGGTTTTTAAAAAATTTGATTTGAAAAGATTTGATTCAAAAAGAGTTTGATCTGAAAAGGAGTTTGATTTAAACTTTGAATAAAAGACTTGAAATTGAACTTGGAATTGACTTTGATTTGAAATAGAACTTAAGGATTTGAAACATATTTTGATATGAAAAAATTGAACTTAGATTGATTTGGAAAGCTTGAGGTTTTGAAAACATTTTGATTGAGGTTGAATTTGGAAAACTATCTTGGTTTAGAAAAAAGTTTTAGAAAAAAGTTGAAGCTTCCTAACTTAGAATTAGGGTTAAACTAAGGTTTATGTATCCTAGGGTTTAAGTAACCTAAGATTGGAAGATGTAATTGAATTGGAAAGGATTTGATTTAGATTGAAAAAGTTTGATTTTTGAAAGTTGGATTTAGGAAAGGTTCGAATTAGGTAATGTCCGAATTAGGAAAGTTGGATTTAAGGAAGATTTGAAAAGAGATTTGATTTGGTTTGAAAACATTTGACTTGCAATGATTTGAAAATTAGGGTTTAGGAAATATTGGACTTTGGAAAGTTTTAAAATAAGAAAGTTCCATTTTAGAAAAGTCTCATTTTTAAAAAGTTTTGAATTTATAAATATTTCAATTTAAGAAAGTTTTGAATTTAGAAAAATCTCAACTTTGGAAATATTTGAAATTTGGAATGTTTTGAAAAGTAGAAAGGTTGGAATTAGGAAATGTTTGAATTAAGAAAGATTTGATCTCTATTTTCTAAAGTTGATGATTTGATTTGGTTTCTAAAATTGGAAGATTTGGTCTAGTTTCCTAAACGGAAAGATTTGTTTTAGTTTCCTAATTTGAAATGTTAGATTTGGCATGGAATTAAAAAGGTTAAATTTTGGAAATCTAGGACTTTGGAAACCTATGATTTTATGTATGGAAAAAGAGATTTTGGAAATCTAGGATTTAATGCAACATATAGTTTTGATTTTTGGAAAGAGAATTAAGGTTTCCTAACCATGAGATCTAGGGCTTGACTTAGACTCCATGAAAAAGAGTTTTTTTTTTTTTTTTTAGGAAGGAGATTTTTTGAAGAAATTTCTAAGAAGGAAACTTAAAGATAGTTTTTAGAAAATGAATTTTTTGAAGAGAACTTTTGGAAAGGAGTTTGAAAAGAGCTTTTTGGAAAAATAGATTTTTAAAGGGAATTTTTAGAAAGGAATTTTTAGAAAGTGAATTTTTGAAGAGAGCTTTTAGAAAGTATTTTGAAAAGCAATTTTGAAAGGGGTTTGAATATATACTTTTTGAAAACCTTTTGAATGTCTCACTTTCCTAAATGATTCTAACCATGAAGAGATTAGAACCATTCTAAATTAGTGGTTTTGAAAATAACATGGAATTAAAATATGGACTAATTTGATCACATTTAATATCACACTTTCCTAAAACAACCCTAACCATGGGATGGCTAGAATCATCTTAAGATTGTGAGTTTTGATGAAAAATAAGTTAGGGTTTACACCCAAACCATGGACTTTGATGATCACAATGAATATAACACTTTCTTAAAGTAACCCTAACCATGGATTGGTTAGAATTACTCTAGAAGCATGATTTTGAATGCAAGTTTGAAAGATGATTTTGATGCAAACTTTGAAAACAACTTTGAGTGGATTAATGAACATGATATGCACAATGCAAGTAGGGTTGTGAACATACAAGGTTGGCTTCACCACATAATCAAGGAGGCCGAATCCACATGGTCTAAGGTTGAATTAAAAGAAAGCCTCCGACACGGTGACTTTCAACCATCCATCCTACACATGAATCGGGAATTCCCTTGTTTCAAGCGTGCAAGAAAGGGGAAAAGAAGATAGGGGATTAAAATAGAAGAAAATCCAAGTGAGTTAGGAGGAAGAAGAGAGAAGGGGCGAGTACGTAAACATAAAAGAATGCCTACCTTGTCTTCTTCTTGTTAGCTTATCTTGCTTGATTTGCTTGATCTTTGAGAGCTTCCAAGTTGCAGTACCTTGAGTCTTCAATGGAGGCTTTGAGGTTTGTATATGAGTGTATAGGGTGTATATAGGCTAGGGTTAGAGTGTATAGAGGCTAGAGTTTGAAGAGGCCTAAGAGAGCTAGGGTTTAGAGAAAGCTCGAGGTCTATATCTAGATAGACAGAGTTTCTAAACTTAGATTGCTGACCCTTTCACGTAGGGAAAGGCTATGTATTTGTACATAGAAGATTGACCTAGCACCTATTGCAATGGAGCTAGGGCAATTTTTCCACTGGCAGCCAAATTTTGGCTTGGCGCCACTGCTAGTGGTGCCAGCCACTTAAGAAATATTTGGGTAGGTAAGCAACATATCTTTCAACCCTTAATACGCAAGGCAAAAGATTGGGGCACCTATATTAGTGACTACCATGCAATTTTTGGTTTGGTTTCACTAGGAGTGACTCCAGAAGGTTGGGGAATCTTTTGAAAGGCCGGGAATGGTTCGAAAGGCCAAAAATGGATAGAAACCCTTGAAATAGTGTTACAGGGGTAACGGACTTGAAAAACAATGTCAGGTTGGTCGACCAAGCTATTAGCGGCAAAACAGTCAACTAAACTGAAAAACCAGTAGAATGGACTCGGAATGACTCATGAGAGGACTTGAAGGATCAAAACACAATCTAGAATGTTCCAAAGGAGTGCTGGTTGGATACCTAGAGCCGGTGGAGTTGGAAAAGGAAACCGGCCACCAGGGGCAAAACAATCATTTTATAGACAGCTTGCTAGAATTGACTCGGAATGATCCGAAAAAGTATTGGAAGGTTGGGAATACTATTAGAAGCATTCTTGGGAGGTTACCAATTTGATACCTAGAGCCGATATGGTTCCTGGAGCCGCTCGGACGCCTAGGGGCAAAATGGTCCTTTTGACTAGATGGTCTTAAAATTGGTCCAAAACCGACTGGAAGACATTTGAACATGCCGGATCGTCTTTGGGATGATCTTGGAAATGTGGACTTGCCACTCTGAGGACTTAGATACTTTCTTGAGAAGCGTGCCGAAAAAGACTGAAGGGGCAATTTGGTCATTTTCATTAGAGTGGGCTAACAGGCACTGGTGTTGACCTGGGTTTTGAGTGTTTCCATCACTCTGATGATCTGTGATGAGTTGGTTTCCAAAAGTATCTCATTCTTTGGTAAACGTGTCATGGCCAAGAGGCAAATTCAGTCCTGTGACATAAGAGTTTCGTTGGCAATTCCTAATGTTAACCTGTTTACGAGTATTTTCGCCACTCTAATAGTTGCGATGTTTGCGAGTGTTTCCGCCACTCTGACGGTGTGCGTTCATTTCAGAGACTGCCTAATCTCAGGAAGCTACTAAGTGGACTTATCGTCTAAAGAATTAACTTTTTCAAAAGATGTGCCGAATAACAGACATCTTCATGGCAGGCTAGCAGGCGCCAAAGGTGGACTGTTCTACCATCTCGGGGACTTGAGTTTCGTCCCGGTCGATGGGTATGTAGGGACTTATTGTTCTGCAGAGTTTTTTCAAAAAACGTGCCGAATTGGATGGTCTTATCGCCCGAGGGATCAACTTTCTTGAAATTGAATTTGAGATTAAAACGGGGAGTTACCGTTGTTGGCCCAAATGGTAACCCAAGAGGGGGGTGAATTAGGTTTTTCAAAAATTAATATCAATTAAGACTAATTAAAAATTAATCTAATCAATAGAATAGTAATCAAGACATATAAAATGCAATATAATTAAAAGGAAAATGAAAATAGTGTAAGAGAAGGCACACCAAGAATTACCGAAGTTCAACCACAATTCATGGTCTATGTCCTCACCCCAAGATCCCCTTAAAATCTTCTTCCACTATGCAATCTCCAATTACAAAGTAGGTGCTGATTTACCAAGTGCTCAGCTCACTTTTACATAAGAACTTTTTCACAAGTTCTTCTAGCTACCAAGTGATTTTGTCCAAGATCCACTCCAACTTACAAGAGTTTTTATTCTACAAGAGAACTCTCAAACTCTCTCTTACAAGTGTATAAATGTTATACAAACGAAATACAAACTCTCTATTAAGAGTGGATAGGAAAATAAAAGCTCACTTAATGCCAAAATCAAGACAAAAGGAATATTTAGATTTTCTCAGCTTGATCAGTTGGTGGTTTTTATTTTTCTTGTCTCTTTTGTTTACAAATGTTGTTGGAAGCTTGTATATAAACCCTTGTATCGATTTTTTCCGTTGGAGGTTGTTGGGGCTCATTTAATGCAAGTCTAGTCCGTTATAACATTAGAAAAACTAGCTGTTATTTTTCAAGTGTCGACACTTGGTCTTATATGTCGACACATCTGGCTTGTATTTTCTAGATGTTGTCCACTATCTTCATGTGTCGACACACCAATTCCATTTGTCGACACTTGATTATGCTGTCTTTAGATTTTTGGCTTCTATCTTTATGTGTCGACACATTGCCTAGAAATCGTCATTTATTTTTCCAATGATCAAGTTCAGTTTCAGCAATACTATAAGATCTTCAAGGAGTCTTCTCTTTGGAGTATGATGATAAATCAAAGTCTTCAATTTATCAAAGTTGTCTTTTATTCAATTTGGATTGAATCTATCATTTGATAATTATATTTTCTCAGTTTCCAAACAGCCAGAACTTCATTCCATTAATGCCGATCTCTTCTTCTTCATTTCCGAGCTCTCTCTTTCTGCTGCTAATCCCTTTTTCATTCATGTAGAGCTTCATATTCATGATGTTTCATTGTCGAGCTCTTTCTTTCTACTACTAATCACTTTTTTCTTCTTTAAGATCACTTCAATGAGTCTTTTATAGGCTTGATAAAGTCTACTCTTGAACACCTTCAATATCTTCGAATACATGCCTTCTTCGTTGACTCTTCATATCCAAGATGAAATCTTCACTTGGATTCTTTGTAGAGATTATACAATTAAGATGAATTTTGTTTTCAAACACCTTCAATCTCTTCAAGATCAAGCTATCTTCAATTTGTCTTAGCACACTTGAGGAAGTCTTCTTTTGAACACATTCATTCTCTTCGAATGCAAATCATTTGTTTGAAGTTGGAGTTGGTGTCATTGCTCTGTTTGGCGCATTGTTTAAACTTAGCTTGTTGTGCGTCCACTTTGATATGTATTTGATTTTAAGTCAAGCTTTATGTCTAAATTATAATATTTATTAATCTATACACTACGTAAATGTATTAGTCAAATAACACAAGGTTTAGTTATCATCAAAATGAACATGGGAATCAACCTTGAGTTAACAACCGTCTCTAGGAAGATGTGCCAACTAGAATTGGACCGATCAATGCTGCAAGGGTATTTTGGTCATTTTGCCTCTATTGGGCCTGGCGGGCCTGCAAAGCAATTGATTTTGACTTGAATGTGTCTGTGTCAATTTGAATATGAGGCTGGACGGACTGGAGGTTGCTGAGCAAGAAAAAATGGGGTGCTTGTAGACCTGTTTGCGAGTGTTTTTGTCACTTTGACAGTTCACGGTCATTCCAGAGACTGCCTGATCTCGAAAAGTTGCAATGTGAACTTATCGTATGAGGAATCAACTTTGTTGAAAGACGTGTCGAATAATGGACATTCTTCATTGGCGAGTGTAAGCACCCCATTTTTTACCGCTCGGCAGTCTACACTCCGTCCAGACTTGTTTTCAAGTCATTATGGACATATTCCAATCAAAACCAATCCTCTAGTTCCAAATTCCGTCTTTCCATCGCTTTGCGGGCCTGTCAGGCCCAAATAGAGGCAAAATGACCAAAATGCCCTTAGGGGCATTGTCCTTTCTTATTCCAATTCCAATCCCTCTCTCGAGACAGTTTATTCCTCAAGACGGTCCGAGTAGCAAAACCACTCACAAAACCGTTAGAGTAGCAGAAATACTTACAGAGCCATTAGAGTAGCGGAAATACTCACAAAACCGTTAGAGTAGCGGAAATACTCACAAATCATCAACTCCGTCCGAGTAGCGGAAATACTCACACCGTTAGAGTGGCGGAAACACTCAAAACCTATGTCAACACCAGTGGCTGTTAGCCCACGTTGGTGGGAAAGGACCAAACTACCCTTAGGACCTTTTCCGAAACCTCCCGGTACAAAATGACCGTTTTGCCCCTGGAGGGCCGATCTCCTTCTTCGACCACACCGGCTCTGGGTATCAAGCCGGTAATGTCCCGAGAATACTTTTTATAGTATTCTCGACCTTCCTTTACCTTTCCGGACCATTCCGAGTCAGTTTCGGCAAACCCGATACAAAATGATCGTTTTGCCCCTAGTGGGCCGGTCTCCTTTTCCGACCACGCCGGCTTTGGGAATCAAACCGGCAACCTCTGGGAACATTCTGAATAATGTTTTCAGATCCCAAGTCTTTTTTCGGGACAGTCCGAGTCTGTCCCGGCAGTTTCGCAGTCCGATTGACCATTTTGCCCCTAAGGGCCCTGTCAACCTTTCCGACACATCTTATCCTCACTTTTCAAGTCAAATACCTCCAAGACACTATTTTAAGTGTTCTTGCTCCTTTCCGGCCTTCCGGGTCACTCCCGGCTCCTTCCAATCATTCCCGGACTTTCCGGAGTCACTCCTAGTGAAGCCAGGCTAAAGTTTACATGGTAGTCACTAGTACAGGCGCCCAAATCTAGTCAAAGATACGTTGCTTGCCGACCTTAAATCTTTCCTAATTGGCTGGTGCCACTAGTAGTGGTGCCAAGCCAAAAAATGGCCTGGTGCCACTCCTAGTGGCGCCAGTGTAAATTTTGCCCTGGCGCCACTGCAACAGGCGCCAGGCTTGTCCAACTTCTATAAATACAGAGCCTCGATCAACGTGAAAGGGGTCTGCAAACTTAACCTAAGAATCCTATATTTCGATATACAGAGCTCGAGCATCTCTTAAACCCTAGCCTCCCTAGGTTTTCCAAACCCTAGCCACTATACACAAACCCTAGCCTCCTATACACTCATACACTCCCCCATACACTCATACACTAGCCTTCAACCACCCTTCGAAGGCTTGAAGAGCTGCCATCTAAAGCTTGAAGACAACCCTTGAAGACTGAAGAAGAAGATCAAGATGAAGACCGAAGACCGAAGACAAGCAAGGCGCGCAAATTAAAGAAGATACAAGGTAGGCTTTCTCTTTAAATTTTCGTATTCCCCCCTCTCTCTTCTCTCTCCAACCCACTTGGTTTTTCTCTATTTTAATCCCCCATCTCTTTCCCCCCCTTTCTTTGCATGCTTGAAACAAGGGGATTCCCGGTCCATGTGTAGGATTGGGCTATTGGAGAGTCACCGTGTTAGGGGCTTTCTTCTAGTCTAACCAGAGACCACGTGGGTCCGGCCCCCTTGATTATGTGGTGAAGCCTTAACATTGTATGTTCACGACCCCAAATTGCATTGTGCATATCATAGTCTTGCATCTTCCAAAATTCGTTTTCAAAAAGTTGTTTTCAAAAATCGTTTTCAAAATTGCATCAAAAGCTCTTTTTCAAAAACATGTTTTCAAAATCACAATCCTAGGGTGATTCTAGCTTTTCCATGGCTAGGGTTGCTTTAGGAAAGTGTTACATTAAAAGTGACCTTTTATGGTCTATATTTTCGAATCTTGTTGTTTTCAAAACCACTTTCCTAAAGTGGTTCTAGCCCTCTTATGGCTAGAATTGCTTTAGGAAAGTGAGATGTTTTTACACCTTCTAAAAACTCTCTTTAAAAAATCTCTTCCTAAAAATCTCTTTTTCAACATACTTTCCTAAAACTCTCCTCCTCAAAATTGTTTTCAAAAACTCCCTTTCAAAATCTATTTTTCAAAACTCCCTTTTTCAACTCCTTTCCAAAATCCTCTCCCCAAAATCCACTCTCTAAAAACCTTCCCCAAAGATCTTTCCAAAAACTATCTTCAACAATCTTTAACCAAAAACCTTTCTAGAAAAACTCTCTCCAAAAAAATCTTTTCAAAAAACTCTCTTTCCAAAATCTTCCTTCTAGAAATTCCCCTCTAGGATTTTCCTTCCAAAAACTCCCTCTTCAAACACACTTTCCAAAAACTCCTTCCTAGGATTCCCTTCTAGAAAATCTACGTTTCTAAAAACACACTTTTTAAAAATCTCTTTTTCTTAGAGCCCAAGTCAAGCCTTAGAGCCCACAATTAGGAAACCCTAATTTTCTTTCCAAAAACATGATTTTCAAACTTTGCCCCAAACCTAGGTTTCCAAAACCTCTTGTTTTCATATCCAAACTATACATGTTTCCAAAACCTATTTTTCTACGTCAAAACTATAATTTTTCAAAACTAGGGTTTTTAGAACCTCCCTTTCCAAATCCTCGCCAAATCAAATCTTCCCTTTAGGAAACAAAATCAAACATTTGCTTTAGAAAACCAAATCCAATCTCTCCGTTTAGGAAATTAGATCCCGTCCTCCGTTTTTGGAAACAAAATCAAACCTTCTCTTTTAGAAACCAAATCCAATCCTTTCTTAATCCAAACCTTTCTTAATTCAATTCTTTCCTAAACCATAAGTTTCCTAAATTTAAATTTTAAATCTTTCCTTAAATTTCAAAATCCAACTCTTTCTTAATTCAAATCCTTCCTAATCTTTCACTTTCCTAAATCTTAAGTTTCCTAAACTTGAACATAAAAATCTTTCCTAAACTTTAAAACTCAGCTTTCAAATCTTTCCTAATTCAACCCTTTCCTAATTCTACCCTCCTTTCAAATCTTAACTTTTCAAACCTAAGTTTTCAAACTCTTCCTAAACTCAAACCTTTCCTAATCTTAAGATTTTCTAAAGCTCTAAAACTTTCTAAATCTTAAACTTTCTAAATATCAAATCTTTCCAAATTCAAAACTTTCTAAATTTGAAACCTTCTTAAGTTAAATCTTTCTAAACCTAAAAACTTTCTAAATTCTAAACTTTCTTAAACTTCAAATCTTTCCAAATCTAAGACTTTTCTCAACTCGAGACTTTCTTAATTCAAACATTTCCTAAATTGAAAACTTTCCTTTTTCAAACCTTTCCCAAAACGAAGCTTTCTTATTTTCAAAACTTCCTTGTTTTCAAAGCTTTCCAAATTCAAAACTTCCCTTTTTCAAAACATTCCAAAATTCAAAACTTTCTTAACTTGAAACTTTCCAAATTCTAAACCTTTCTTAATCTAAACTTTTCCCAATTCAAAACATTTTTAAATTCAACACTTTCCTATTTCAAAACCTTTCTTAAAATGAAACTTTCCAATTTTCAAAACCTCCCTATTTCAAAACTTTCCTAATTTGAGAACTTTTCTAATTTGAAAACCTTTCCTATTTCAAAATTTTCTAAATTCAAAACTTTCATAATTTCAAAACTTTCCAAAAATGAAACTTTCCTAATTCGGAACTTTCCTAAATCGAACCTTTCCTAATTCGAACCTTTCCTAAATCCAATCTTTCTTAAACTCTTGAGTCTTTCCTAAGTCTCATCTTTCTTAAGTCTAGGTTTCCTAAACCTCCATCTTTCCACAACCAAGTCCTTCCAAAATCCATCTTTTCAAATCAAAGTCCAATCTTCTCAATTCCAATTTCCAATCTCCTATTCTAACCTCAAATCAAATCCAATTTTCAATTCAATCTCTTTCTTCCAATTCAATCCCTCTCTTCAAATCAATCTCTTTTCAATCGGACTCTGGTCCGAACTACGACTGACCTGATTTCCCCAAAGGGATACGTAGGCAACCTTCATAGGTGTGGTCACAACACTTTTCAAACTTTCAATTCCACCCTCATGGGTGTGGTTTCCAAAATCTTTCCAAATTTCAAATTCCAATCAATTTTCAAAATTCAATTTCAAAATTTCTATTTTCAAATTCCTATTTCCAAGTTTTCAAAGTTTCCAATTTCAATTCCATCTTTTCAAATCTGTTTTCAAATCAAATCAATTTCTTTTCAAATCAATTTCTATTTTCCAATTCTTTCATCTTGCACTTGCATATCATGCATCATGCTAAATTAGTTTTCAAACATTGTTTTTCAAAGTGAATAGGGTTGAACCATTAGTTAGTTAAAGACTCTCATAGGTGAATTGAGGGTAGATTGACATGTAGGTACCGAAAGGGTGGGGTAGGGTGATAGCTTAGTGCGTCTTCCCTACACGTAACCAACCTCCGAACTTAGATCACTGTTTTCAAAGACCAAAAGAAGTTATTTTTTTTCAAAAAAAAGGGCTAAATATTTTTCAAAGGTTGCCAAACAATTTGTTTTCCTAAAAAACCCTCTCTTGAGAAGATATTTTCAAAGTTGTTTTCCAAAAACCCTAAGTGTAGTCTTCAGACTATGCTTAGTTTTTAAGTGACCTAACTCACCTTAATCAAGTTAGGTGGCGACTCCAAATTGTTTTTCAAATGCCCTTTTTCAAACCTGTTTTCAATTCAGACCTAGTCGCACTCATTCTTTTAGGAGGGTGAGTTCTAACGAGAGAGTACAACATTTTTTCCGCTTGTGTGAGTATTCCTCGGGCGCGAAAAATCTGGGCGCGACAGCGAGCTAACAGGCGCCAAAGGTAGACCGTTCTACCATCCCAGGGTATTAGGTTCCATCCCGGTGAACGAGTTTGAAGGGACTTACCGTTATAAAGAGTTTTTTCAGAAAATGTGCCAGATTGGATGATCTTATTGCCTAAGAGATCAACTTTCTTAAAAGGTGTGCTGGATTTGATTTGAAATTAAATTTGAGATTAAAATGGGGACTTACCATCTCTAGGAGGACGTGCCAACTGGAATAGGACCGAGCAATGCGTCAAGGGCATTTTGATCATTTTGCCTCTGTTGGGCTCGGCGTGCCTGCGAAGTGATTGATTGATTAGATTGAGTCTTGAATATGAGTCCGTGCGAACTAAAGATTGTTGAGCGGGCAAAAATGGGGTGCTTATAGTTGTCCCTCTTTTTCTGTCTTTACTTGACAAAGGCAGAAAATGATAAAGTAAGAATCTCATGTTGACCGCGAGGCAATTGGAGGGACAGACTTTGAAAATTTTTAAAGACTAGAACTTTGAAAATGGATATTCGGCGCAAGGGGGCATTTGAAAAAGGTTTTGGCGGGAAAAATGGCAAAACTGCCCATATTTTAACACTGGCACCACTAGCAGTGGCAGTGACACCTATTTTAAAATAACTGGCGCCACTGCTAGTGGCGCTAGGTTTTGGAATAAAACCAGCAAACTTTTGATTCGAAGTTTGCGGTTTGTGTGGAGTTTTAAGAGAGTTTTGTAATAGATTTCAAGTGTGGAACCCTGTGCATTGGAGGAGTGAGTTTAGGGATCACCAAAGAAGTGACGGGAGTGGTCACCATCGCCGAAATGGTCGCTGGAGAAGGAGATTTCATCAGAGAACTCCATGAGGTGAGTTTTTTGTTTTTGTGTTGATTTTGATGCATAAAACCCTGTTTAAGTTGTGTAAATAGACGAAATTGATGTTTTGATATGTTTTGAACGCTTTGGTGGAGTTATTTTTGGGTTTTAGTGCTCATTTGATTGAATTTAGGTAGTTTTACATGTTTATGTGAAGAAGATTTCTATAAGGATTAAAAATTTACTCCTACAACTTTGAGTATTAAAATTTTCAACTAAATCTTTATGCTATGTGCCTTAGAAAAATATGTTTAATAGCCATATGTAATTTCGTAATTTTTTGAAATATTTGTAAATTTTTTATTTTTTGAAAAATTAAAAAATAGGTTAAAAATAACAAAAAATAGAAAATAATGGAAATGTCTAATTTTAATCCCTAGAAAAATGTCAGAATATTTTAGAGTATATTTGAAGTGATTTTGAAAAACTTTTGCAATGATCTTGAAAATCTTTGAAATTTTGAAAATTAGAATGTTTTTGAAATTTTGAAAACTCTTGTAAATGTGCACAGATTCTTTTGTGTGTGTTGGTGTTATGTGATTGTGATATTATGAAGTGTATTGTTTGTGTTTTGTTGTAGTGTCACGGGCATTGTAGGGGCCATTTTTAAAATGAAACTTTGCCAAAAAAATTTTCAAAATTAAGGGAAGATCTAGGAAATTTTTTAAAATGAAATCTTGTTGAAGGGAAAAGATATAAAACCTTTGGGGGAGGGGCATTTTTGGCAAAGAAGGACTTGAGAAACTCGAGGGGCCCTAAAACTATTGGAAGAAAAACTTAAAAAAATGTTTTAAAATTGAAAACTTGAATAAAACTTTTGAGGGAAATATTGTGGAAGATTTTAAAAATGGATTTTGAAACTGGAAACTTTGGACTTTGATAAGAATTTTGAAAGATTGAAACTTTTGAGGATTGAAACCTTGAGAATTTCTTAGAATTGATTTTGAAGAGGACTTTTGATGGAAAAAGCTTTTGAAAAACTTTGATTGGAATAGCAATCGTTTTGAGGAAGGAACTTGAGTTAGACTTTGATTGGAAAATTTTAAGATTTAATTTTGAAATGAACTTTGGACTTTGAATTAGAAAGCATTTTGAAATTTGGACAAAACGTTTAGAAAATTTGCTTTGACTTGAAATTGACTTTTTGAAGACAAAATGTATCAAAACTTCATTTTGCCTCGAACATTTTTGAAGAAAAAATATGTAGGAAATTCATTTTGACTTGAAAGCGAAAATCTTTTGGAAGTAAAAAGTATAGGAAATTTTTTTTTCTCGAAGTTGACATTTTTTAAGACAAAATGTATAGAAAATTCATTTTGACTTGAAACTTTAAATTTTTGAAAGGCAAAATGTGTGAAAAATTCATTGAAATATGACTTTTAAAATCAAAATATGTAAAAAATTCATTTTGACTTGAAACTTGACTTTTAAAATCAAAATGTGTAGGAAATTCATTTTGAGTTAACATTTGAAATCTTTTTTTTTTTTTTTTCTCTATCTCTTACCTTTTGAGCTATACTTATCATGTGTCGACATTCTTACCTTGATTTTCAGGATGGCAGACACAGACAAGGACGGTTTGGAGAGCAAGCACCGGTCCAGGAAGGGCACCTGCACAGATTCAGTAGGCAGCTCTAGTCGTTCCAGACGTAGCTAAAAGTCCACTAGCCGAGCGTCCTCCAGCCAGAGCGGAAGGGGGAGAGACCTCCAATCGACCTCTTCCTTCTAATTGAGCTAGCTTTGGAGGAGGAGATGGATACAGAGAAGGATGTACTAGGCCCCAACGATTAGGTGACAGGTTACGGGTGAGCCTCCTCTAGGCATAGACAGATAGATGCAAATCTTGGCAACTTGGATATACCGGACATTCCTCCTATAGGGGATTTAGCTTATCATCCTAGCGTATACTCTCGACAGTATTTGCCTCCTCGACGGTTACATGCATTGTTCAGAGGGGTTGTTCATCTGGTCTTTAGCACTATGCAGCGAGCAGCTCCATCTTATCGGGCCTTCTTGGCGGAGATTGGGTGTGGGGCATTTATGGACTCCAAGCTAACCGGCTGAACAGACATTTGGTGCTAGCCCTAATTGAGAGGTGGTTTGGTAAGACCGGGACCTTCCATTTCATGGGCTTTGACTTGGGACCTACTCCCTTGGATTGGGCCATCATCACGGGGCTTTCCTTTGTCGATCGGAGGATCACCCTACAGTTAGTCAACAGGGCTGATGTGTGTGTTTTATTAGACTTGCCTCCTCCTGAGCGTTCTGTCTTTCCAGTCTCTTGGTTTGGTCAGGACGATAGTACCTTTGCTGTTGAGCCACCACTTGCCCGGCGAGACATCATGAGTAGACGACTTGTTTTGTACCTCATTTTTAGTTGATTTTACAACATTAACAAGTCGCTCATCCCATTTCAATTGGTGAGCATAGTAAATGATCTTAGGGCTTTATCTGAGCTGGATTGGGGGTCCTTTTTCCTTTGGCTGCTTCCTTCGATTGATACAGGACCAAACTTCCTCCCGTTAGGGCAATCTAACTGGTTTCTAGCTTCTTATTATCTAGTGGAGTTATGAGTACCTACTAGTCCGTTGTCCTGAGGTTATTAAGGCTAACCTTTATCCCCGAGCTTTGAGGTGAGCTTGTGACTGGGTATCCCAGTGATCCGAGATTACTGACTTCGTGACGATACAAGCTAACCTAGAGCTCATCAAGGTGAGGGACGTGACTTGGCAGCCCTTTGTCAGATCCGTTCATTATGAGGCGGTCAAGTACTTGGTCCCATTGTCTCTGTCAAAGGTTTCCTTTCTCAACGACGACTCTTGGGAGTCTTATTTGGGAGATTGGCATTGGCGTCAATTTCATGAGGAGTTCCGATCAGCAGGGGATCTACTATAGTATATGTTCGGGGCCTTGGTTGAGGGAGTTCCTATTCCATATTAGGAACGTCAACCCGGTGCCTATTTTCTACTTCTTTCGAAGACTAGTTACGCCACACACTTTAGAGACCATTCTATAGATGCTTTTATTCAATTTGAGGTGGTAGTCAGTGGGTACACCATTGGCCAGGAGGTGGCGGATTTGTGGCGTCGAGCCAGAGGATACAAGCCCCAAGCTGAGTTTACTGCTGTGAGGGACCAGAGGGACTGGTACCAAACTGAGAGGGACCAATTCTAGATAGAGAGGGATCATTTCCAATCGGAGGTAGCTTCCTTGATGGCACAGTTGGCTTAAATGGGAGGTGGCTGGGTATGTTGTCCTTTCCCTCTCTTTGTTCTAACGTTACTTCATTATTCCTTTGCTTTATTGATTCTATTTTTTCTTTTTTGTAGGATGCTGGTGCTTCTAGTAGTCGCTCGCCTCCTCCAGAGCCAGGTTTTGGATACTTCGACCTAGATATCGACTTTGACCTTAGATTAGTGCTCCTTAACATAGGCTCAGCTTTTTCCTATATTCTATCCTGGACATGTATTTAGTTTCATTGTTAGATAGTTTATTTTGTAAATTTTGTATAGAGTGGGTATTTATGCTTCAGATAGTTAAATGTATGTATTGATGCATGGACATGCAGAGATATTTACACAGCTAAGTATATGAACAGGTGCATGTACAGGGATAATGATGATGGTATGTGTTTATTACATGAGATGATATTAAACTGCTTTGGCGACTTCTGTTTCTATAGGGAGCTATATCCTATATATGTGAAGCTTATACCGAAATTTTATCAAAATATTTACACATGTTAGGGATGCAATAGTTAATACAATGAATGGAGCGCTGTCAAATTATACATCCTTGGAATGGCAACTCCTTCCTTGTCAAGGGTTCGGTCTCCCCTTTGGCTCGACCTTACCTTGAATGAATGATAGCATTTTGTACCTTTCTCATCCTTTTGAACAACTCCAATTTTCTATCTTGGGGTGCTGTATGGGATTATTTGGTTTCAACACTCAACCCTAGGGGCCTTAGCAGCAACTTACTCGACCTTTAGAAGAGTGATGAGCAGCCAAATCTTTCAATCTGAGGAGACTTTGTTTTAGAACTGTAATGTAGGCTAAGCTATGGGGTTTCGAAACAGCGGAAAATGCAGGCTCAAATTTGATGTTGTGTTCAGTAGGGTTTAGATCCATACCATCCTTGATTGTTTTTTTGGCAGGTTTTATCTTTTTGGTATTCTTCCTCAGCTTTGGCAACACATCCAGCTCATTTAGATCAAGCAATCTGTTGTCAATTAGAGTGGTCTTTAATAGGGTTGTAATGTAGGCCATGGTTTCGGGTTTAACAAGAAAAAGGTAAAGGCTCGAACCCATAGCTTCTATTGGGCATCTTTATCACCTAGAATCACCTTTGGACTTTCCTTCTCACCTTTGCTATATATCTCTCAGGGTGCCATGAAATGACTCTTTTCTTTTCTTGGCTCTTACTGTATTGCATGAAATGACTTTTTCTTTCGGCCTTTACTTTTTCTTCCTGCTTTTTCTTTAATATGGCTTTTCTTTTTTTATTTTTGCCCCTTGGCAATCTTTCTCTTTGCTTTCCTTTTTCTTTCATTTCTTTTTTTCTTTTTACGAGGCAAACACTTCTACCACTTTTCCTCTCAGATATTTTCTTTAGTGATTCATTCTAACTCATTGTGGGCGGTGATCCCTAGGTTGGGATTTTCTTGAAAGGGAAAGTGACTAGCTCAAAAGGTTTGACAATAGTGACTGTATGTGAAATGAAATGAGGGTCTCTCTTCATTTTGAACTAGATTATTCTATCCATAGAGCCTTCACGTTGCTTAAACTTGATAGAGGATGAATGACATGCTTTGCGGAGTCTTCAGTGATCTACAAGCCCCAGTGTGGGGGGGATGGTGTTGAATCAAGGTTGACAAGAAATCTTCACTTTCTGCTAGGCATTAGTGGGTTAAGCAAAGGGTATATAAACATTATCATTTTTTTATGGGAAAATGAAAGACAGCTCCTCTTCCTTTTGATAGTCTGGCCACACATCGCTTAGCCTCAATGTCTTGCAAGTGTTGCTTTTGGGGTAGTTTCCTTACTCATCTTCATCCTCTCTCTTTTCAAAAAGTTAATCAATCAGGGAGTGGCTAACTCATGCTATCATACTCTTCAAGTCAGGTTCTCCATTAAGATAGACCATGCCCCTTGTGTAAGAAGCATTCACCATTCACAAGAGAAATATAAGATAACAACAATGGATGACAAGACTATCATTTTATTTTTAATGAAAAGCATAGAGTTCTTAAGTAGTATGGAAATGCAAACAGTAATTTAAAGGCGCAAAATAAAAGGGATAGAAAGAAAGTGGGTGAAAACACCCCTCTCCTGTACGCTTTTGAAAAGTACCCCTCTTAGTAGGGCTTTGGAATAATGCCCACATTTTTTATGCTCCATCTGTTATTGAAATCTTTGGACAAGGCAAGGCAGGTAGAAGCTTCTCCTAGGGCTTCGAGTGAGTCAGTAGTGATGGTGCAATAGTCAGCTTCATTGACCCTTTTGCTTTCCTTAGTTGCCTGCTTAGTTTTTTCAATAAACAAGTTGGCCAACTCACCTTCTTCCAGCTTAATAGACTTGACCCGGGCCCTAGTTTTTTTGCTCTTGCACCCAGTCATGCCCCAGCGCTCCTTAGATGTGTATAGCTGTGGGCCTACAGTACTTGGTATGAATGGCTCCTATATTTTAGATGGATCAAAGAGGCATGGTTGCAATTCTTCTTCCATGTGCTTAGCTTCTTGTACCATATGGTCAACCTCCTTGGCAAATTCATCCACGGGCCCATCTTCGGGGTCTTGCACTTTATTGGGGTTGTACTAGGACAAGGCGTGATGCTGCTCCAGCTCCTCCTAGTCCCTTTTATCTTCATCCTTGTAATATACCTCTTGGCATGTGGCGATCAAAACCCTGTCGTCATTGTACTCTGTGATGACGTTGATAGTGTGGTCTAGTAGAGAGTTTGTAGTGACATTTGGAGCAGGAGGAGGATTCACCGATTGTAAGTAAATGGTCT